>SRLM01000355.1:82048-424510 GCA_015708895.1 Populus ilicifolia
TATAAAACCCTCTTTTCCTTCCTTTCATTTCTACTCAGCCCACACATTTAACAAATACTGAAGTGTGTAGAAATGACAAGTTCCTCAAGTCATCACATAAGAAATATTTGTGTTTTCGGTGGATCTAGTCCTGGGAAAAAAAAGGAGTTTTTAGAATTAGCAAATCATCTTGGTCAAGTGTTAGCTGAGAGAAAAATTCATTTAGTATATAGGGGAGGCAGTCTTGGGTTAATGGGAGGTGTGTCAATAACTGCATTTTTAGGAGGTAGTCAAGTTTTGGGGGTCGTCCCCGAAACTTTAGCACAAGGGGACATCATTGAAAAAACAATTGAAGAGGAACTTCAAGTCTCTACAATGTCAGCTCGAATGAATGCAATGTTTAACCATGTTGATGCCTTCATTGCTTTACCAGGTGGTCTAGGCACATTGGAAGAGATATTTCATATTTCCTCTTGGGCCCAACTACACATTCACCATAAACCCATAGGTTTGTTAAATGTTAATGGTTATTATGATAAGTTGTTGTCTTTTTTTGATCACGCTGTGGAACAAGAATTTCTAACATCTTCTGCATGACAAATCATAATCTCTGCTGCTACTGTTGAACAATTGATTGACCAACTACAATCTTTCGTTCCTGTAATTGATCCTTTCATGAGTCGCATAAATTGGTCAACTAAGGAAAGCCGTAAAAAGCTTAGATTGGATTTGAGCCTTCATTTGTGAATCTTTGTGTCTTTTGGTTTTATTATTGTGTTTTGTTATTACTTATATTTGTTTCAGTGTGTTTCGGTTTTGTCAGTGTTCATTATTTCAGGTGATATCTTCTATACTCTATCTTTCTACCTTTAAACATTGAGGACAATGTCTTGTTTTAGTTGGGGGGAGAGGGTAGTAGCTAAAAAAAAAACTGTGTTTTCTATTTCATAAAGCATGTGCAAAATGATTGTTACTATGATGGCAGAGTAAGGAGAATCTTTTATGACTCTTGAGACGCATCTTAGTAACCATTCGTAACAAGGTCTATCATAATACTTCTTGAAATATTCAGATTTACAAACTCTTGCATTGTTATCACTTAAGTCTGCTCATATACTTATTTAACATGTATTCTTAAACCTTAATTTACACACACACACTTCAACATATGATTGTGGGTTGCATATTGGATTATTACATTATTTATGTTCTTTTGTTGAAGGTAACAACTAAGGGAAAGGGATAGTATATAATTAAAAAAAAATAAGAGAAAAAAAATAAGAGAAAAAGAAAAAAAATGAATGATAATAATAAAAATGTAGATAAATTTGGTTTCATAGCCTCCCCAACCTAAGCAATTAAGCCCGAAGGGGTGTTTTAACACCTAATACCTTAAAGTCAACTGACTTGGGAGCTATTGGCCCAACGCTTGTTACATGGGTTGAGGAGAAAAGCTTAAGGGAATCAAACATTGCACTATCTACATATCAGTATCTGCGACCCGAGTTACTAAGCTCGTAGGGGTGTCTTAACACCTAATGCCCTAAGACCAACTGGTCTGGGAGTCATTAGCTGAAAGCTCGTTACATGGGTTAAAGATGCATGGTGTTTTAAATTATTGTATATTAAAAAAAAAAAAAGACAAAGACAAAAATAATAATCCCAACCCAAGGAAGTTAACCTTAAACATTAGAACAAAAATTTTGTTTTCTTCCAAGAAAAGCCCCATAATTATGTGTTGATACATTGAGCACAAAAGAAAGGTTTATGAATATCTTGTTAAGAGGTATTGAGCAGGTATATAAATCTAACAAGAGTTTGTTTATCTGGATAGAGTAATGGAAGTTAAATGATGAATACCTTGCTTTGTGGAATTTGCAAATTGTTTTTCTATTTTAACGCTTTGATTACTAGGGACTAGTAATAAGCTAGTTGGGGGGTGTGATTAGTACTCAAAAGTGCATTTTTATCATGGTTTTATATCATCATTTTGCACTTGAAGTATCAATAACTCCTTAACTAAGTACATTTTATAATAATCTATATAATAATATAAGATACCTTTAATTTGTGATAAATATCCATTTTAAATGCAGGCCTATCACATAAATAAAAGGATTGATTGATGACTTTAAGAACTTCAATTGCAAAGGCAAAGAGATGATCAAACTTAGAAAAGAGATGTCGGTGCAATCCAAACCGGAACACTGTTCGGTAATTGGGTCATATCTGGAGCTATAGATCTCAGATTTAGGTCTACTTTATATGGATGGAAAGGTAAGACATAGGCCTACAACTTTCATATGGAGCCCAAGATCTAAAAAGGCCATTTTCAAGTCCAAATTATTGCAACAACAAAGAAGCCCGAATCTGTCCTCCAGCCCGAGCACTGTTCAGTATTTTGGCCATATCTGGAGTTCTAGAAGTCGAAATGAGCTGAATTTTTTACACAAGAAAGCTGAGACAATTGCCTAGAACTTTCATGTTTTCAAGTGGCTCTAATTTTGACGTCATCAATGACGTTTTGGGCAGACAAGAGAAGATAAGGATTGTCACCAAGTCAAGGGTTGGCCATCTACTCATCAATTAGTCATCAAATCAATAGTTCCCAATTTTGGCCTATAAAAGGAGGCATTTGCCATGCATTTAGGCATCTTGGTGTCCAGATCAAGATCATGCTCTTGTTTTCTCTCTTTGTATTCTTTATGCTTTGTTTTCATTAATATCAAGTTTATGCCTTTCATTTCCTTTCCTTTCTTTAGTTAACTTTTATGTTCTTATTTTGTTTATCTATTTTTCTTTCTTTCATTATGTCTAGCTAAGTTAATTATGTCAAGGTGAAAAGGTTACACTAATGGTGTAAGAATAAGTATGGTATAAACTTAATATGGACTTTAATGTTTAATACTAACATGTTTTATATTTGTTATCTTGTTCACTCTTTAATACTTTGCTTGTTAAATGACTAATCTTGATTTATGTTGTATAACAATTGGTACAACAAATGCTTGACACTTTCATAGCCTACTGTATGGTATAACCGACACCTGAGCTATGAAAGGAACTTGATTTGTTGTTAACATAAGTTATAATCATGAATGATTGACGAAATTTACAAGTATTAGCATTAATTGAATAAGATGACTAATGTAATCATGTTAACAATCTATAATCTGATTGGAACCTCCTTTATGTGTGGTTTCCAATTAAACAATAAGAGTTTATACTATACTTGTTTGACATACCATTAGTGGAACATCTAACCTTGACATTTGTTATTATCATTGTTAATCGTTACTTTAATATTTCATCTCAAAGTTCTCATCTTCTTCTTCTTCTTTATTATTGTTATTATTATTATTATTATTATTACTACTACCAGTATTATTATTATTATTATTATTATTATTATTATTATTGCTATTATTACTATTATTGTTGTTATTGTTATTATTATATTATTGTTATTTATAATTTGTACAATAACCTCCCTATGGTTCGACCCTGGTCTTGCCGGGTTATTTATTACTTCGACACTCCTGCACTTGGGAGAAAACATTAATCTTTTTGTCGTGTCATCATTCTTTAGGAATGGTATCTATAAATCATAAAGATAAAAGACAATTCATTAATAATGGCCTGAGTAAGGGGTCTTTATATAATCTTTTATTAACTTTTGAGATATGCATCATGTAATTCATGATTATGGCCCTATTTTCATAAAGAACATGATCAAATTAGTCTTGAGAATCTAACTAAAAAAGACTATGTTTGCTAATTTTTAAGAAAATTGGATGGGAAGTCTATCCCCGACCCATAGAAAGCGTTTAAGTCGTTTTTAGATGTAAAACCAAGGAAAGATGTGAGCCACAATCATAACTACCTGTACATACACATGCTTTTTAAAAAATAAATAAATAAATAAATAAAAAGAGTGTGTGTGTGTGTGTGTGTGTGTGTGTGTGTGTGTGTGTATGAGAGACACCAACTAGCCTATATATAGGTGGTATGATTGTGTTTTTAATTTCTCATCCAATAAAATCCTCTCTTTCTTCCTTTCATTTCTACTCAACCCATACATTCAACAAATAAAAAAGTGTGTAAAAATGGCAAGTTCTCAAGTCATCACATAAAAAATATTTGTGTTTTTGATAGATCTAGTCTTGAGAAAGAAAAGTAGTTTTTAGAATCAGCAAATCATCTTGATCAGGTGCTAGCTGAGAGAAAGATTCATTTAGTGTGTGGGGGGAGGCAGTCTTAGGTTAATGGGAGGTGTGTCAATAATTGTATTTTTAAGAGGTAGTCAAGTTTTGGGGGTCATTCCCGAAGCTTTAGCACAAAGGGACATCATTGGAAAAATAATTAGAGAGGAACTGCTAGTCTCCATAATGTTTGCTCCAATGAATGCAATATTTAACCATGCTGATGCTTTCATTGTCTTACTAGGTGGTCTAAACATATTGGAAGAGATCTTTCATATTTTCTCTTGAGCCTAACTACACATTCACTATAAATCCATAGGTCTGTTAAATATTAATGGTTATTACGATACGTTGTTGTCTTTTCTTGATCATGTTGTGGAACAGAAATTTCTAACATCTTCTACACAACAAATCATAATCTCTACTGCTACTACTGAGTAATTGATTAACCAACTATAATATTTTATTTATGTAATTGATCCCTCCATGAGTTGTATAAATTGATCATCTAAGAAAAGCCATAAAAAGCTTAGATTAGATTTTAGTCTTTATTTGTGAATTTTTATGTCCTTTTATTTTATTATTGTGTTTTGTTATTTCTTATTTTTGTTTAAGTGTGTTTCAGGTTTGTCAATGTTCATTATTTCAAATGATTTCTTCTATACTCTATCTTTCTACTTTAGAACATTGAGGACACTGTCTCATTTTGGTTGGGGGGAGGGTAGTAGTTGATAAAAAAAATTATTTTTTATTTCATATAGCATGTGCAAAATTGTTGTTATTAGGATAGTAGAGTAAAAGAGTTCTTTTGTTAAAATGACTATTGAAATATATCTTAGTAACTATTCTTAACAAGGTCTATTATAATACTTCTTAAAATATTCAAGTTTACAAACTCTCGCAGTCTTATCACTTAATTCTGCTTATATACTCATTTAACATATATTCTTAAACCTTAATTTTCACACACACACACACACTTTAACATATGATTATGGATTGCATATTGGATTATTACATTATTTATGTTTTTTTGTTAAAGGTAACAACTAAAGGAAAGGGATAGTATATAATTTAAAAGAAGAAGAAGATGATAATAAAAATGTAGATAAGTTTGGTTTCGTAGCCTCCCTAGCCTAAGCAATTAAGCTCGAAAGGGTGTTTTAACACCTAATACCCTAAAGTCAACTAACTTGGAAGCTATTAGCCCAACCCTTATTACATGGATTGAGGAGAAAAGCTTAAGAGAATTAAACATTGCATTATCTACGTATCAGTATCTGCAACCTGAGTTAATAAGCTCGTAGGGGTGTCTTAACACCTAATGCCCTAAGACCAACTGGTTTGGGAGTTATTAGTTGAAAGCTTGTTACATGGGTTAAAGATGTATTGTGTTTTAAGTTTCATTTATATATATTTTTTTTAAAAAAAAGAAAAAAAATCTCAACCCAGGAAAGTTAACCTTGAACATTAGAACAAGAATTTTGTTTTCTTCCAAGTAAAGACCCATAACTATGTGTTGATATATTGAGCATAAAAAAAGACTTATTAATATATTATTTAAGAGGTATTGAGTTGCTATATAAATTTAATGAGAGTTTGTTTATCTAGATAGATTAATGGAAGTTGAATGATGAATACCTTACTTTGTGGAATTTACAAATTATTTTTCTATTTTAACACTTTGATTACTAGGGATTAATAATAAGCTAATTTGGGGGTGTGATTAGTACTTAAAAGTGTAATCTTTATCAAGGTTTTATATCATCATTTTGCACTTGAAGTATCAATACACCTTAACTAAAACATGTTTTATAATAACATATCTAATAATATAAGATACCTTTAATTTATGGTAAATATTTATTTTAAATGTAGGTCTATCATTTAAATAAAAGGATTGATTGATGAATTTAAGAATTGAAATTGAAAGGACAAAAAGATGACCAAACTTCTAAAAGAGATGTCGGTGCAGTCCAAATAGAAACACTGTTATATAATTAGGTCATATCTAGAGTTGTAGATCTCGGATTTAGGTCTACTTTATATGGATGGAAAGGTAAGACATAGGCCTATAACTTTTATATGGAGCCCAAGACTTAAAAAGGCTATTTTCAAGTCCAAATTAGAGCAACAACAAATAAGTCTGAATCTGTCCTCCAGCCCGAGCACTGTTTAGTGTTTGGCCCATAGCTAGAGTTCTAGAAGTCCAAATGATCTCAATTGTTTACACAAAAAAGCTGAGATAATTTCCTACAACTTTTATGTTTCAAGTGGTTCCAATTTTGACGTTATCAATGACGTTTTGGGCAGACAAAAGAAGATAAGGATTGTCACTAAGCAAGAGTTGATCACCCACTTATCAATTAGTTATCAAATCAATAGTTTTCAATTTTGCCTATAAAAGGAGGCATTTGCCATGCATTTAGGCATCTTGGTTTCCAAATTAAGATCATGTTCTTGCTTTCTCTCTTTATATTTTTTGTAATGTTTATGCTTTGCTTTCATTAATATCAAGTTTATGCCTTGCATTTTCTTGCATTTACTTACTTAACTTTTATTTTATTTATATTCTTATTTTATTTATTTATTTTTCTTTCTTTCATTATGTTTAGCTAAGTTTATTATGTCAAGGTGAAAAGGTTACATTAATGGTGTAAGAATAAATATAGTGTAAACTTAATATAGACTTTAATGTTTGATACTAACATGTTTTGTATTTATTATCTTATTCATTCTTTAATATTTTGCTTGTTAAATGATTAATCTAGATTTATATTGTATAACACTTGGTACAACAAATATTTTACACTCTCATAGCTCATACTGTATGGTATAACCAACACCTGAGTTATGAAAAAAACTTGATTTGTTGTTAACATAAGTTATAATTATGAATGTCTGACGAGATTTACAAGTATTAGCATTAATCAAATAAAATAACTGATTAGTACTCAAAAGTGCATTTTTATCATGGTTTTATATCATCATTTTGCACTTGAAGTATCAATAACTCCTTAACTAAAGTACGTTTTATAATAATCTATCTAATAATATAAGATACCTTTAATTTGTGGTAAATGTCCATTTTAAATGCAGACCTATCACATAAATGAAAGGATTGATTGATGACTTTAAGAACTTCAATTGCAAAGGCAAAGAGATGATCAAACTTAGAAAAGAGATGTCGGTGCAATCCAAACCGGAACACTGTTCAGTAATTGGGTCATATCTAGAGCTATAGATCTCAGATTTAGGTCTACTTTATATGGATGGAAAGGTAAGACATAGGCCTACAACTTTCATATGGAGCCCAAGATCTAAAAAGGCCATTTTCAAGTCCAAATTATTGCAACAACAAAGAAGCCCGAATCTGTCCTCCAGCCCGAGCACTATTCAGTATCTTGGCCATATCTGGAGTTCTAGAAATCAAAATGAGCTGAATTTTTTACAGAAGAAAGCTGAGACAATTTCCTAGAACTTTCATATTTTCAAGTGGCTCTAATTTTGACGTCATCAATGACGTTTTGGGAAGACAAGAGAAGATATGGATTGTCACCAAGTCAAAGGTTGGCCATCTACTCATCAATTAGTCATCAAATCAATAGTTCCCAATTTTGGCCTATAAAAGGAGGCATTTGCCATGCATTTAGGCATCTTGGTGTCCAGATCAAGATCATGCTCTTGTTTTCTCTCTTTGTATTCTTTATGCTTTGTTTTCATTAATATCAAGTTTATGCCTTTCATTTCCTTTCCTTTCTTTAGTTAACTTTTATGTTCTTATTTTGTTTATCTATTTTTCTTTCTTTCATTATGTCTAGCTAAGTTAATTATGTCAAGGTGAAAAGGTTACACTAATGGTGTAAGAATAAGTATGGTATAAACTTAATATGGACTTTAATGTTTAATACTAACATGTTTTATATTTGTTATCTTGTTCACTCTTTAATACTTTGCTTGTTAAATGATTAATCTTGATTTATGTTGTATAACAATTGGTACAACAAATGCTTGGCACTTTCATAGCCCATACTGTATGGTATAACCGACACCTGAGCTATGAAAGGAACTTGATTTGTTGTTAACATAAGTTATAATCATGAATGCTTGACGAAATTTACAAGTATTAGCATTAATTGAATAAGATGACTAATGTAATCATGTTAATAATCTATAATCTGATTGGAACCTCCTTTATGTATGGTTTCCAATTGAACAATAACAGTTTATACTATACTTGTTTGACATACCATTAGTGGAACCTCTAACGTTGACATTTGTTATTATTGTTAATCCTTACATTAATATTCTATCTCCAAATTCTCATCATCATCATCTTCTTCTCTTTCTTTATTATTATTGCTACTACTACTAGTATTATTATTATTATTATTATTATTATTGTTGTTGTTGTTGTTGTTGTTGTTGTTGTTATTACTATTACTGTTGTTATTATTGTTGTTGTTGTATTGTTGTTATTTATAATTTGTACAATAACCTCCCTGTGGTTCGACCCCGGTCTTGCCGGGTTATTTATTACTTTGACACTCCTGCACTTGGGAGAAGACATCAATATTTTCGTCGTGTCAATAACTAATGTGATGATGTTAACGATTTATAATCTGATTGGAATCTTCTTTGTGTGTGGTTTCCAATTGAATAATAAGAGTTTCTATTATGCTTGTTTGACATACCATTAATAAAACCTCTAACCTTGACATTTGTTATTATCATTGTATAATTCTTACATTAATATTCTATCTCAAAATTCTCATCTTCTTCTTCTTCTTTTGCTTTATTATTGTTGTTGTTGTTGTTGTATTATCGTCATCTATAATTTATATAATTAACCTTCATGTAGTTCGACCCCTGTCTTACCGGGTTATTTATTACTTCGACACTCCTGTACTTGGAAGAAGACATCAATTTTTTAGTTGTATCAGTTAACTAATTAGACGTATTAGGCAGAGGGGAGACATGCCAAAACCTAGTAAAAGGTTAAAAGACCAACATGTAAAAACAATTCCAAGTAATGGTTATCAGCAAACTTAGCTGAATTGAATGGTAGCTTGAAAAAATGGGCAAATAAATGTAAATTAGTAGATGGTAAAGATAAACAACAACAATATAATAATGAAAACTTGGCTCATAGAAAAATTCAAAAAAAAAACATAAATCTGAATAGACATGATGCATGCTTCAAAAGAGATGTACATAAAGGAAGACAAACTGAATGCTACTAGTTAGGGGGAGAATAAAACAACAACCAAGAAAAGAGTTAGCCAGATTAATACCAGCTCAATGAATCAGACAAGACACTTTTAAAAAATTTAAGGAGCTAACTCACTAGAAAGTACATGAATTACCTTAAGCACAACTCTTAGTATAAGAAACATCAAAAGAAAGTTGTATAGATATCCAAGTAATAGTATAACAAGTATAGAATCAATCATTTCCTTAATTAGCTAACAAATCTATAGCTATGTTGGCCTCTCGGTATGCATGTTGTATTTGCACTTCCTAGTCTCTAGTTAATGGTACTCCAGTTATGGTGATGAGTGCATAGTTTGAATCAATTTACACTCGAGTCTTTGTGACAAATTCAACAACTGGAGTAGAATGAAACTCAAGAAGTAATTTTCTAATACCTAGCTTCAAAGCCAATTCTAAGCCACAAATCATTGCCCACAATTCAAATTTGACAAATGAACAAATCGTTGTACTGACAGAAAGACCTCCTATCCAGCTATCATTATTGTCCCGAATGAGACCTCCAGCTCCTACTTGTCTTGAATTACCTTTATTGCATCCAACATATGTTAGAAAAGTAAGGAATTTTTTTTATACAATTTACATAATCTATTTGATTTTTATTACTATTGTTAATAATATAGGCAATTGTTTCTTGAAAAATTATTTGATTTATATTGCTATCATAGCATTATAATGTCGAAAATGTTTCATTAGTTCAAGGGTCGAGCCAAACATTTCATGATGGATTTTCCATAGGGGTATGTCCTAGTTGCATTTCCTCTTATTGATGCTTTAAAATTATCTTTTATGACTTGGTTTTGCTTTTCTTTTTTTTTTAGCTTTTTATTTTGTATTTTAATGAAAGTTAATTTGAAGTTTGTAGGTGATCAGACTTTTTGATTAAGTATAAGTTTCAGATTTCATGAGTTGTAAATTTAAAAAATTAACCCAACTTTAAAAGTTTAGCATTGATTCATTTTTTTAACTCATGTTTTTTTAATTTCATCCTTCAATAATTGATTTAATTGGAGATTGAGCTTCATTATTTTTTTTTTATTATCCTTCTATAGGATTTTTCACTTATTTTAAAAATGATCCAATTATCTCAAGTTTTTTATTTATTATTTTTTGTTAAATTTAGTATATTTTACAAAGAAATTTTGTTTTGTAATTAGATTAGATTAATTTCTTAAATATAAGCATGGTATGCCCCACATGATGATATTGTATTTCTTAAATTAGCATAAAATCAATTTAAAAATGAAAAATCAACTCGAATAAGAAAGATACTTTATGATCATTGAGTCCTATTCTACTTTTTTCTAGCAAGATAAAGGTTAAAAAAAAACCCCTTAAAAAACTTATGTCATTAAATGAAATCATTTGACATCAAAATTGATATTTTATTTCATCAAAATAGGGTCAAATGATAATATTCTCTCTCCTCTCTCAAGCTTATGAACCAAAAGATGAGCAAAATAAAATTTCAAATTAAAATAATTGTAAAATCCTTTACTACTTCATTAAATAAAAAAAAATTTAAGGACTAAAATAAAAATGAAAAATAGAGGAAGAACTTGAAATTATTTTATTGTGAAAGAAAAACACATAGCCTTTATAGTATTATTTTTGGTTTCTAGATTGTTTTGATGTTCTCATATTAAAAATAAATTTTTTAAAATAAAAAAATATTTTAATATATTTTTTAAGTAAAATAGACTTTAAAAAATAACATCGATTGCATTTCCAAACATATGTAATATACCACTATTCTTCATGTCCTCACCCTTCCAAAAAACAATTCCATGAAAAAAAGAAAAAAACAAGTTACTGAATGCAGAGTTCATAGCTTATCACAGCTAAGAAAGCCTATTATGCATTCTTAACCATTATAATAGATCCTTTTAAGAATGTTATTGTGGAGCTACCGAGTGTTATATCGGGCAAAGAAGCCCTGCATATAAAATTGACCGTACTATTTTATATACTAGTCAAACAAAAAAAAGGTAAAACTAAGCAACAAAAACAAAAAAAAAAGCAAAATAACAAAGCTATAAATATATAGACATAAATGATGT
Organism: Populus ilicifolia; assembly: GCA_015708895.1. Classification (NCBI taxonomy): domain Eukaryota; kingdom Viridiplantae; phylum Streptophyta; class Magnoliopsida; order Malpighiales; family Salicaceae; genus Populus; species Populus ilicifolia. Next base: position 93,561 of record SRLM01000355.1, read on the forward strand.
CAAATTTCCTACATTTTGCATTTTCAGTACTACTCTTAAGTTTGGTTTAGGTTCGCTATGCTGAAGTGAAGAGATCTTGTGATCTATGAGCTACATAATTAATGTCTACCATTAGATACTGATCTAGAGATCTTGCCAGCCCTAATCATCAGCTAATATCGAATCTCTTACCAAGAATTAAACAATACATGCATTCTTTTTTATCTACATAAAATACAAAAAAAAAACTGCATGACATATAAAATACTATATGCCCAACAAGGCTTATATACCTTATTAGCTTTTGAAGCTCTTGCCCAAGAAATCGGAATTAACTTCTCTTGAAATAGAAATTGAAAAAAAAAATGTAAAACCAAGTCATAAAAGATAATTTTTAAGCACAAAGAACACCCACTTATATATATATATATATATATATATATATATAATGAAACATTCTGGACACAAAAAACATACTATAATAGCAACACAAATAAAATAATTTCTCAAGAAACCATTGCTTACATTTTTATCAATTGATCATGTAAATTGTTAAAGAAGCCATTGTTTGCAATGCTTGTTAATCAATAGTGTTTATTGTAACAAAGAGAGATTTTAATGTATAATGGAGCAAGATGGTCTTTGAACAAGACAAGGGATTATATGGGTTTACGATGCCCAAAAATTAAGGACAAATATAATCCCAAACTATTAATTCAAATAACAAACTATCTAACATCACTATACCTCATAAAAAGTCATTATCCTAAATCAAAACCAAACTTTTTAAGAAATAAAAAAAATTATATAATTTAACATAACCAAGGAGGAAATTGTTATAAATATTAGATACAATAAATAGAAACAAATTATAACTTTAGGCGTGTATACATGCTATTCTTAAATATATTTCTTTAACCCAAGACTATCCTTTAAGATCCAACAAGTTCTAGTATATTCATCATATACATATAATCTTGAGTTTGAAAAATTAACCAATTGTAAATATTTTGGATTTGATATATTCATTGAATTTTTAATTTTTTGGGTTTGATATAATTGCTAAATATAAAGTCTTGTATCATTCCATTCATAATAAAATTCATTATATAAATAGTAAATAAATTTATTTTTAAGATCTTTTTTTATTTATAACAAAAATATAACAAGAAAAGTTCAAAGGTAGAAGAGTGAGAGATAGAATTGTATTCTAGAAACATACTAAGAAACGTGTCGTCGGAGAGAGGTGAGGGATAAAGCTATATGATAGAGACATACCAGGAATAATATTTTTTTTATCTATTTTTATTTTAAAAAATAAAGTAAAACGATGAAGTCTTGGTCATGAAATTACGCTTGACTTAAACTAACCATTAATTCAATTAAATTCATTTATTTTTTAAGTTTTTGATTGAAACTTATTTTCCAGATTATAATACGTTTTTATTAAATAATAATGCTTATGATAAAAAATTGTTTTCGTTAGAAGAAATGAATATAAAACTATAAAAATATATTTTGATTGAAGAAATATTATTTCTCCTTAGTCTAAATGATTAAAATATTTATAAATATTTATTTTAATTGCTTTATTTTTTTTTGGAAAATGCTAATAATAAAAAATATATTATTATGCTACTTAAAGAATTAAGACCTATGTATAATACTACAAATTAAAAATGATGAGAGACGAGCATCAACATGTTCTTTTTGGTGGTCCTATCCCACTTGCCTAGAGTCTTGCAACTGATTCCTCAAGCATCATCTAAAGTCTTACATCAACTCGCTTTTAATATATTAAAAATATATATCTTAATAATTCTTTGAAAATTTGAGTAATTTTTATTTATGAATATATATACTCTTGTATTATGACACATTAAACTTAAGGTTTACAACTCTTAACATTCTAATTTAAATAATATTATCATTTAAGTTTATTTAATGTGTGTGTGTAATGTTTTTATTTTTCACACAATAATCACTCATATTCCTTAAATAACTGAAAAGATTTAAAGAAAAATCAAGAAAAATACCAAAACACAATTAAGTTATCATAAAATAACAACTAAAATTGTTTAATCATTTCTTAAATCAGTCTAGTCGTTTCTCAAAACAACTAGCTTGTTGTTGCAATTGAAAAATTCCTCTCCTTTTTTTCTTAGGCCAAAATCCTTACCCTTGCAACAAATTTGAGTTTTATCATACAAGTGATATATATAACACACCAAAAAATAATTTTTTAAAAAAATAACACTTAATTACCATAAATTTTAGCTTTAAGAATTCAAGAAACTCATCTTCCCTTTTAATTTTAATTTTCCAGGTATAACTAACTTTATCACATTCTTAACGTTTATTTATATCATCATAATCATGCATAATTTCAAATAAAGATTACACCTAGGAAATTTTTCTAAGTGGCCAAACATATCCCCCTCTCTTTCTAAAGATTTGTCTTTAATTTTAAACAACTATTTACTTAGCACTACTCCTTTTCTATACTTATTGATCAATTTTCTTATTACTTTTCAATTTCCCTAAATTCCTAATATGAACCTTAAAATCAAAATTATGATTTTTTCTCTATATTTTCATGTAATGAAAATTCTTTGATCCTACATCTTTCTAAGTTGTGTTAGGAACATTAATTCATCAAGATTTCCAACAAAATACCCCTTCTCAAAATTTTACTTCTTGATCAAACCTCTTTAAGGTTCCTACCAAAAAATTCTCTTCAATATACTACTTATTTCTACCAATGAAGCCTTATCTTGAGGTCATACTATGTAATCTTTGTAAAAAACATATTTTCTCTAATTTCTTATAAGCTTTAATTTTCTCATGGATTAAGGATTTCGCTTTTTACCTCTCAATTTCACCTTAAAATATGTTATTTGATTTTAATAGATACTTTGCCTTATTCTTGAACTCAATTGAACCTCTCTTGAACAAGTTGTTAATCAAATATTCTCTTCCCTTTTATTCTGGATCTTTCTTTAAGTTCTTGTTTCTCCCTAATTTGTTCTTGATTAGATGTGTTTTTATTTTTAAGAAAACTCTCTTACATCTAGTATCCTTTTTACTTTTCTCTCAATCTTTCTTGACCATAATTTTCTTTAGATATGAAAATATGAGTTATTGGTTTAAACTTCTCCCTCTCCCCCTCTAAATTTTTTTTTTACCTCCCCTCTTTCTTTTTAAAAGAGAGCTTATTTTATTTTTAGTTCTTAAGTTTTCTATTTTCTAATTATGATCCTCCCCTACTATGTCAATTTTAGTGTTCAACCTTAATCTGTTCTTCTTTATATAATTTTGGCCTTTTCTTTTCTTTTTTTTTATTAGGGATTTTACATTTCTTTTCTATTCAAAATTTTTAATTTTACTAAAAATTCATGCTTTCTTGATATTATGGTGAAAAATATTTTTTACTTGAAATTATATCAAAATGATTTTTTTAATTTGTTTTTATTTTTAACATCAACACATTAAAATTATCAAAAAAAACTAAAAAGCAACAATTTAATGCTTTTTTTAGGCAAATACACTTTTAAAAAACACTTAAAATTGGGAGCTATTTTACTTTTAAATAGGATTGAAAAACTAAAAAACCTTCCTCTTTCTCCTCATATTTTCTTCCCTTTCTCCTTTGCTTCCCCCTCCTCTTTTCTTCCTCTTAACTAAGAGTTTAAGTAACCTCGCTACACAAAATATTATCCTAAAATAATATAATATAATATAACATGTTTTTCTTTTTAAAAGTTATTTATAATTAACAAAATAAAATAATGAGATACTTTAAATCCAATTAAAAACAATCTAAAATTTGTAAAATAAAGAAAATCAAAACTAAATAAATTATCACATGTTGTCCCAAAAAGAGTTATTGAAAACAACATGTGGATGGCTATGAAGAAATAAGAAATAAAAGAATTAATGTTGTTGTCGCATATGTCCACAAAAAAAATTGCCAACTTTGCAAGTGAGAGGTGAGAGGTGAGAGGTAGAAAGAAGAGATGGTTGTTGTATTAGTGGAGGAAATAACAAAATAAAAAAGGAAAGGCAGTGAAAAGAGGAAGAAAATAGGAGGGGGAAGCAACGAAGAAAGGAAAGAGGAAAAAAAGAGAAAGAGCACTTAAAAGTGGGATCTATTTTACTTCTAAATAGGATTGAAAAACTAAAAAGCCTTCCTCTTTCTCCTTTTTTCCTCTTCCTTTTCTCCTTTGCTTCCCCCTCCTCTTTTCTTCCACTTTTCACTACTTTTTTTTTTATTTTGTTATTTCCTCCACTAATACAACAACCATCTCTTCTTTCTACCTCCTTACCTATCACCTCTCACCTGCAAAGTTGGCAATCTTTTTTTGTGGACATATACAACAACAACATTAATTCTTTTATTTCTTATTTCTTTATAGTCATCCACATGTTGTTTTCAATAACTCTTTTTGGGACAACATGTGATAATTTATTTAGTTTTGATTTTTTTTATTTTACAAATTTTAGATTGTTTTTAATTGAATTTAAAGTATCTCATTATTTTATTTTGTTAATTATAAATAATTTTTAAAAAGAAAAACATGTTATATTATATTATTTAGAATAATATTTTGTATAGCAAGGTTACTTAAACTCTTAGTTTTTCATTGAAATTTTTTGAACCTATCAAATATCAATTGTTTTCATAGTGTTTATTTTTTATAGTTGCATATCATGATTCATTATAATCATGAGGTTAAAGCAGTTTTCATCTAATAATCTTGGTATCTAAATTAAAGTCATTATTGTATGAGGTTTTTATTATAATGATTTTAGTTTTCTTAAGTTATTATTTCTTGTGTATGTGTTAATTTAATTTTAACTTTTTTTATTGTATTTTTTTACATATTGGTTTAAGGTTTCTTTTTCTCTAGGTTCGTATCACCATTGACATGTAGTATCATAATTAATTACTATGTAGTGTTAATCTCTCACATCTAATGGCCACCTTTTATTTTTAAAGATTTAAAAGATTGAGACCTTTAGATTCATGTAGGTGCAGGATTTCATGAGTGATTTGTAAGAATAGCTCCATGCAAATCAGCAAAGAAAAAAATATAACTCGTGACATAAATATAACACGTGACATAATTTTTCAGGGACAAAGATAGAAAATAGGTAAACTGGGTAGCATGATTATGTCAAAAAATAAATACAAAGAGGCAGCATTGGTTATTCGACAAACCATAATAGTTAACTAATTAGAAGCATTAGGCAGAGGGGAAACATGCCAAAACCCAGTAAACGTTTTTGGCTGAACTGAATGGTTATCAGTAACCTTAGCTGAACTAAATGACAGCTTGAAAAAAAAAGGCAAATAAATGTAAATTAATAGATGATAAAGATAAATAACAACAATATAATAATGAAAACTTGGCATACAAAAAGACAAAAAAAAGACCTAAATCTGAATAGAAATGATACATGCTTTAAAAGAGATGTACATAAAGGAAGATAAACTGAATGCTACTAGTTAGGGGAAGGATAAAACAACAACCAAAAAAAGAGCTAGCCAGATTAATGCCAACTTAAAAAATTAGACAAGACATCTTCAAAAACTTTAAGAAGCTAACTCACCAAAAAGTAAATGAGTTACCTCAAGCGCAACTCTTAGCAGAAGAAACATCAAAAGAAAGTTGCATATATATCTAAATAATAGTATAACAAGTATAGAATCAATCATTTTCTCAATTAGCTAACCAATCTATAGCTACATTGGCCTTCTGGTATGCATGTTGGATTTGCACTTCTTAGTCTTTAGTTAATGTTCCTCTAGCTATGGTGATGAGTGCATAGTTCGAATCAATTTGCGCTCGAGTCTTTGTGACAAATTCAACAACTGGAGTGCTCGAGTCTTTGTGACAAATTCAACAACTGGAGTAGAATGAAACTCAAGAAGTAATTTTCTAATACCTAGCTCTGAAGCCAATCATAGGCCACAAATCATTACCCACAATTCAGTTTTGATAAATAAACAAATTGTTTTGTTGACAACAAGATCTATAATCTAGTTACCATTACTGTCTTGAATGAGACCTAGAGCTCTTACTTATCCCAAATTACTTTTATTGCATCCAACATTTGTTAGAAATGTAAGCAACAGTTTTTTTTACAATTTACTTGATCTATTTGATTTTTATTACTATTCTTAATAATGTAGGCAATTGTTTCTTGAAAAAATATTAGATTTTTATTGCTATCATAACATTTTTATGTCCAAAATGTTTCATTAGTTCAAAGGTCGGGCCAAACATTTCATGATGGATTTTCCACGGGGGTATGTCCTAGTTGCATTTCCTCTTTATTCATGCTTTAAAATTATCTTTTATGACTTGGTTCTGTGTTTTTTTCTAGCTTTTTATTTTGTATTTTAATAGAAGTTAATTTGAGGTTTTTAGGTGATCAAATTTTTTGATTGAGCACGAGTTTAAGATTTAATGGGTTGTAAATTTAAAAAATCAACCCAACTTTAGAAGATTAGTGTTGATTTATTTTTTTAACTCATGTTTTTTTTATTCCATCCTTCAATAATTGATTTAATTGGAGATTGAGCTTCATTATTTTTTTTTATTTTCTTTCTATAGGATTTTTCACTAATTTTAAAAATGATACAATTATCTCGAGTTTTTTATTCATCATTTTTTGTTAAATTTAGTTTTTTTTACAAAGAAATTTTGTTTTCTAATTAGATTAGATCAATTTCTTAAATATATGCATGGTATTTTTCACTTCATGATATTTTATTCCTTAAATTAACACAAAATCAATTTAAAAATAAAATATCAGCTCGAATAAGAAAGATACTTTATGATCCTTGAGTCCTATTCTACTTTTTTCTAGCAAGATGAAGGTTAAAAAAACCCCTTAAAAAACTTATGTTATTAAATGAAATCATTTGACACCAAAATTGATATTTTATTTCATCGAAATAGGTTTAGACGATAATCTTCTCTTTTCTTTCTCAAGCCCATGGACCAAAAGATGAGCAAAATAAAGTTTCAAATCAAAACAATTGTAAAATCCTTTACCATTTCATTAAATAAATAAAAAAAGAAATTTAAGGACTAAAATAAAAAAGAAAAACAGAGGAGGAACTTGAAATTATTTTATTATGAAAAAAAAACTCATAGCCTTTAGAATATTATTTTTTTTGTTTTTAGATCGTTTTGATATTCTCATATTAAAAATAAATTTTTTGAAATAAAAAAAAATATTTTAATATATTTCTAAGTAAAATAAACTTTAAAGAATAATATTTATCGTATTTCCAAACACACGTAATATACCATTAGTCTTCACATCCGCACCCTTCTAACTAACCATTCCATAAAAAAAAAAAATAACCCAAGTTGCTGAATGTAGAGTTTATAACTCATCACAACAAAAAAAAAACCTCTTATACACTCTCAACCACTATAATGGATCCTTCTAAGAATGCTATTATGGAGCTGCTGAGTGTTGTAATGGGCAAAGGATTGGAGAATTCATGAAGCCCTGTATATAAAATTAACCATACTATTTTACGTAATAGCCAAAGAAAAGAAGAGAGGTAAAGCTATGTGAAAAAAAGAGAGAGGCAAAATTAACAAAGCTATAAACATGCAGGCATAAATGATGCCAAATTTCCTACATTTTGCATTTTTAGTACCTTTTCTTATTGCAACTCTTGAGTTTGGTTCAGGTTCGTTATACTGAAGTAAAAAGACCTTGTGATCTATGAGCCATATAATTCTACAATCTAGAGTTCATTTATTGCCGGGCAATGCCTAGCACTAGATACTGATCTAGAGAACTTGCCACCTTAATCATCAGCTCATATCTAATCTCTTAATAAGGATAAAACAATATGTACATTCCTTTTATGTCTGCACAAAATACCAAAAAGAAGAAGATTGTATGACATATAAAATGCTTTATGCTCAACATGGCTTATATACCTGAGTAGCTTTTGAAGCCCTCACCTAAAAAATCAGAATTAACTTCCTTTGAAATAGAAATTGGAAAAAAAATGCAAAACCAAATCATAAAAGATAATTTTTAACTATGAAGAACATGTTTGAAATTTTTTTTTATATATATATATATAATATGAAACATTCTGGACATAAGAAGAATATTATGATAGCAATACAAATAAAATAATTTCTCAAGAAACCATTACTTACATTTTTATCAATTAATCATATAACTTGTCAAAGAAGCCATCACTTGCATTGCTAACATGTGCTGGATACTTGTTAACCAATGGTGCTTCTTATAACAAGGAGAGATTTTAATGTATGATAGAGCAAGATGGTGTTTGAACAAGACGTGGGATTATAGGGCTGACAATGCCTAAAAATTAGGGATAAACATAATCTCAAACCATTAATTTAAATAACAAACTATGTAACATTACAATATCTTATAAAAAGTCAATTATAACCCTAAATCAAAATCAAACTTTAATAAATAAATAAAATATAATTTAATGCAACCAAGAAGAAAACTATTGTAAATATTAAATACAAATAAATAGAAATAAATTATAATTTTAAATGTGTATGCACATTGTTCTTAAATATATTTCTTTGACCTAAGACTATCCTTTAGGATTCAACAAGTTCTGACATATTTGTTATACCTATTTTATCTTGAGTTTGATATAATATTCAAGCTTAAATATTTTAAATATGATATATTCATTGAATTTATAATTTTTTGGGTTTGATATAATTGCTAAATCTAAAAGCGTGTATCATTCCATTTATATTAAAATTCATTGTATAAATAGTAAATAATTTTTTTAAGATAAATTTTTTATTTATAACAAAAATATACCAAGAAAAGTGTAGAGGTAGAAGGGTTAGAAATAGAATTACATGTTAGAAATATATTAAGAAAAAAATCATCGGAGAGAGAAGCATATAGTTATTTGATAGGAACATACCAGGAATAATATTTTTTTATCTATTTTTCTTGAAACAAAAATAGAGTAATACTATGAAATCTTGGTCATGAAATTACGCTTGACTTAAACTAATTATTAATTCAATTAAATTCATTTAATTTTTTTATGTTTTTTATTGAAATTTATTTTTCTTATAATAAGTTTTTATTAAATAATAATGCTTAAGATAAAAGATTGTTTTTGATAAAAGAAAGGAATATATAAATATAAAAACATATTTTGATTAAAAAAATATTATTTCTCCTTAGTCTAAATGATTAAAATATTTATAAATATTTGTTTTAGTTACTTTATTTTTTTGAGAAAACATGATGATAATAAAAAATATATTTATTAAAAAATACATGAATTTGAAAAATAAAAACTTATTTAATAAAGTATTTTTTTAAAACAGAATTTAAATTATTATCTTTGTTTTTATAAATATCGATTTTAATTTAATTGTGAAAATAGATTTTTTTTTAAAAAAAGAAAGGAGACCATACGTTCCTTAGCCGTGAAAACAAAGTGGGAGAGTAAATGCGCTTTGTTTTTTATTCATCAAAGAAAGCAAGAATCAAATAATAGAAGGGACGTTTACTTGTAACTGAAACCTTCGTCGTTTAACTTCTACTTGTTCTACCAACAAAGAGGATTCAATTCTGCTGAACACAAAAAAAAAAAAGATGATGGGCTGGCGAAGAGTATTGAAATCTTTACAAGCACTGGCCGCCCACAGTCTTCTCTTTTCTTTCACTCTCTTTCTCGTCCTCAAGCTTGATCACGTCGCCTCCTACTCCTGGTGGTCAGTTTTTTTTTTTTTTTGGATGAATTCACCCATGGGTTTTGAATTTTACTGAAATTGGTAGTAGTCTAGATTCAAGGAATCTCTCAAATTTGTGGGTTTTTTTCCGGGTAATTTTTTGTTTGCGAAACTTGAATTACATACATGGTAGTTTAGTGGAAAATGATTTTACCCTTTCAAAATCTCAACCTCTCTTCTGGGAAGAAAGCCTTTTTTTTTTTTCTTAAAAAGGAAAGAACCTTCAGTTTTATACTATGGTTAGTGTTACAAACCAGGGCAAATTTCTGTTTTTTCAAACTTTTACTGTCGTTGCGTTTCGTGTTTCAGGGGATAACAGAGTGACAAAGAATGAAAAGTAGAAACTCTATATTATACCCTCAACCATGTTATTCCTGATGTCGGTGCTTATTTCTTACTCGGTTAGAAACGCTCCAACTGATGAGGCAACGGAATATCTTTTTGGGTGTTATTTTAAGTTTCAGTCTCGTATTTATGAATATAGAACGTTCTTGTCTATTGTTTTGGTATTTGATCAGTTCTATTGGAATAGGGAGAACTGGAATAGGGACTGCTGAGGTCGTGAAAACTTTAGATTGGGCTTTCAGGCTGTGATCTTAGGTTGGTCCGTGAGCTTGTTTGCAAAATAAGTCCTCTTGTGGGCACAAGAGATACTCTAATGCTTAAGTTAGTAAAATATAGGAGAAGGAAACAATTTATCTGAAAATAAGTGAAACCATAGGGAGTGTGCATCCATATGCCGTGTATTTCTGTCTTTAAGTTTGTAACATATGGGTTGGTTGATGGAAGTTCTAGGATTGTTGCATGGTTTTAGGAATGAAAGGTTGATGGTGCTTATAGGAGATTGCATGGCCAATCCTTTAATGGTTGTGTTTGGAGTCCATGACTGAGGACTTTTTTCCTATTCTTACCTGTGACTAAGTATTTATACATCTAGTCCTTGTCCTTGAACTTACTTCATGAGAAGAAAAATATTTCATGGAAAATTGGGTCATTGTGTGCTTACCATATGGAGATGCTGGTAGCATGTTGTTGGTTGTTGTGCCATACGTTATTGGTGGAGATATTGGTGTTGAGTTGTGTCATTATCGTAGAAGAGTGTGCCTACTCTACATAGAAAAATTGTGTATAGAAAAAAATTGTATGCATGGAAAGTTTGTGTGTGCGACTCCTGGAGAACTTGAAAAAGTACATAGAGGTGTGTGTTGGGACAATATTTGTACAACTCGGGACTTCAAATACCTAGATTCTAGTCGTTTAGGGCCGAACAACCATGATTTCTAGCTGTTTGGGTTGAGAGACCAGTTGTTTGGGCCATGCCCAAGCAACTAGAATGTTGGCGCATGCCATGCACGCACAATATATTTTTTTTCTTATAAAATTTTTGCGCTCCATCAGGGACGAAAGTCAAAGTTGGTATTAGTCAAAGTAAAGAGGTTTGAACATTTGAGTGTTTGGATTTTTTGCTTTTAGCTGGTTAATTTTTAGAGAATTTTGTCACAAAAGATGTGCACCATTAGGTAAAGTACCATAACAGAATGAGGTGGGTTGGGGAATGCAAGATTTTCTTTTCCTAGTTTAATGAAATGATTTTATTTTAAACGTATATGGTTCTTCAGTATCTAAATTTGTTCCTACTATCTTCTGATTTATGTGTTATGTATTTGTTCCTTCTATTTTCAAAGTTGGTATTAGTCAAAGTAAAGAGGTTTGAATATTTGAGTGTTTGGATTTTTTGCTTTTAGCTGGTTAATTTTTAGAGAATTTTGCCACAAAAGATGTGCACCATTAGGTAAAGTACCATAACAGAATGAGGTGGGTTGGGGAATGCAAGATTTTCTTTTCCTAGTTTAATGAAATGATTTCATTTTAAACGTGTATGGTTCTTCAGTATCTAAATTTGTTCCTACTATCTTCTGATTTAGATGTTATGTATTTAATGTTTAAGTTTACAATATGGATAATTTTATTTTCAGGTTAATATTCTTCCCACTTTGGACATTCCATGGAGTTGTTGCTCGAGGAAGATTTGCATTACCTGCCCCATCAGTTCCACATAATCGTCATGTAATATTTCCTTGTTTTATTTTGGGTTCATGAAATATTTAAATCTATCATTATTTGTGAATATGAAGTGTTGAGCTTTTGTTTCATGAACAGTGGGCGCCGTGCCATGCGGTTGTGGCAACACCATTGCTTATTGCATTTGAACTGCTTCTTTGTATATATCTCGAAAGCGTTTATGGTATATATACCAAACGCCCTCTAGTATTTTTATGCTGTTGAGAATTGACACGTGATAATAACCTTTTCAAGTCTCTTAGTTTTTGTATTTGTCATTATATAATAATGTATGTCCTTAGGTCTTCAAATTTTCTTAATGATTTATCCTCTTTTGCAGTTTATCATATTCCAGCTGTAAACTTGAAGATTGTCTTTATTCCATTGTTGGCATTAGAAATAATTACTTTTATTGACAATTTCAGGTATTTTCTTTGGATTATTAATTCATCTCAGTAATTTAAATTACAAATAAGCAGTTAATATCCTACACTGCTTTTGCATGGTGCAAATTAGCACTGAGAACTTTTTGTAACTGGCCATGCCTTTTTTTTTTTAACAAGTTAGCTCTAAGTCATATCCAAGCTTAAAAAGTATGCATTACTGTATTGGTCACATTTTAACTTTTCCTTCATTTTTTATGGACAGATAGAATGTCAAATTATTGCTACAAGGGCTTAAATTAGCACAATATGCTCTATGCTTTGCCTTGATTGTTCTTTTACACTTAAATACTTCTTCCTCCATAGAATTCAATCTTTTCAGACCAAGAAAAGATAATTATACTAATTGTACTAATAAAAGATAATGTCCAGAATTTCCAACTAATTGTAAGTTCTGTTCACAATTATGTTTGCCATCATATTGTCTCTGTTGGTAACTAGTGTAGATGTACTGTTTTTCCAGTTTACATTCAACACATCAATTAGCCTCCCTTCCTCCACCCATGTCCAAGTCTTCTTTCTAATTGGTAATTACTATTGTGCGCTCCATTTCATTTATTTTGTGATACTGTTAATGGAGTTTTATTTCTTCTACAGAATGTGTAAGGCTCTAATGCCAGGGGAAGAAGAAAGCATCAGTGATGAAGCCATATGGGAAACATTGCCTGTAAGTTTTTCATAGTACTAACTTGGAGAGCTTTTCAAAGCATGCCATAGTTTATTATTTTGTCTGTTGCTTGGAACTTATTTAGCAACATTTACTAAATTTATTTATCCCTTTCTTTCCCAAAAACAAACATAATTACTTTCTTGACTGAGAGTAGGTATTGGAAATATTAACAATCAAAGAGAGATTCAACAACTAAAAGAAAGAACAATTTTTTAGGATACTTCCTTTCTTCAAACAGAACGAACAGAGATAGAATCAGAACGATTCCCTAAATGCCTTTCTAGATATTCCTCAATGTCCCGGCAAACACATTCATTTGGAACATTTTAAACTTCGAGGACTCAGCTTATTTGTTGAAAGTAAATAAGTTTTCATGAAATTATGTTTTTTTGGAAAAAAGATAGATGTCTTTGTGTTCTGTGGTTTGCATAATTCCAAAATGTTTATGTTGCCATAGACACTATTTTCATGCAGAAATCCTGCATGCAATGTTTGCAAGTTTATAGCATTTTTTATATACCTATAATCAGGTGCCACTGTCACAAATTTGGCATTTTCATTTTGGTTTGCAATTCACATGATGGTTTAGTTTGTATGTGAATCTGTTCAAGGATTAATGAACTTCCATACTATTTTTGTAGCACTTCTGGGTTGCAATTTCCATGGTTTTCTTTGTGGCTGCTACAGTCTTTACCCTCCTAAAGCTGTGCGGTAATCTTTCTTAACTTGTATTATTTTTAAAAATAATTACATTGATGCATTCAAATTAGTTCGGGTTTTTCGTTTTTTCCTATTACCTTGTTTTGATTCGAGAATTGGTACTATAATATTTATTTCATCTTTTCAGATAGTCATGTTTACCACCCAAATTTCTATTAATTTGATTTTTTTATCTTACATGTATACACATCATAGTTGTAAGCATCATGTTGTTGTTATTATTATTGGTATCATTGTCATCGTTGTTGCTGCTGCTACTTTTTTACTTTTGTGGAATGGAAATGGAGTATTTGGACATCAAAAAGCCTCATTTTGGTTCCACAAGTAATGGCAATTAATTATTTGAAAGCTGTTTCTTGAGAAAACACAATCTAACTTCCTCTGGAATGGGCTAAAGACAACTTCGTGAGTTGGAGTTGGCATATTGGAGCTATGCATGTCACTAGGGTCATTTCAGGCTTTGTAGAGGAATTGAATGTTTGGCTAGTTCAGGTTTTTGATAAAGAAATATGGAGCTGTGGAATTGTACTAGCTAAATTTTCAGTTTCTAGAGGTGTATTCTTAAAATGCTATTGATAACCACCTGAATGATCCATTAGAAAGGATCCTATTTACATGGTCTGAAAGTCATGTGTATCTGCAGTGAAGGTTTTTTTCTTAGCAAATGATCATTTATCTGGTGAAAATGTCATTGGATCATATTTCATGATAAATTAGCATCCCAAATTGAGTGGTGTGACAGGGTTGAGGGTTCTTTTCAATGAAAAACCTCATGATCCTTGCAGAATGCTGAATGTCTAGTGAAACAGTAGTTCTTTGAAACATATCTTAAAAACCAACATTTTTCACACTTCATGTAGTTCATGCTTTTATATGTCATTAAAATTGTGTCTGAGTGCACTCTTCACTTCATTGGATACCAACTCTTCCTCACTGACATTCCTTATTTGGTTCCTATACTTGTTACATCGGGGGATCACTTTCCATATAAATTAGCACCCCAAATTAAGTGGCTTGGTAGGGTTGAATGTTCATCTCAATGATTTGAATTTTGTGTTTGTAATGATAAATGTATAGACAAGCTGTTGTTCTTAAAACATAGCTTAAAAATACAAATTTTGTGCAGCTCATGAGATGCATATTTTTACATGTCATTAACATTTTTGTGCATGTGCTGCTGTGCACAAGACATGGCATTCCTTCATTGGATGTTAGCTCTTCCTTACTGAGATCCCTTACTTGGTTCCTGTTTTTGTTATATTGGAGATCATAATTCAGATATCCCTTCCCATCATATGATGGTGGTCAACTGCTTGGCGGCAGAATACGTTCATGTACTATATATGAGACTGCACTTTAAAGAGAAAATTACTTTATTTCTTCAATTTTCTGATTGATACTTTGAAGGTTGTGGAGGTTTATTCTTGGAGTAATGCTGTGATGTCTTTGCTTTGTCTAATATAAAGTCACTTTAAAGAGACATGCTTTTAGTGCCACAACAAAGTGATAAATAACAACATTTTTTTCTGCAGCATTGCAGAGTTCTTTGCCTTTCTCGTTTGTACTAAAAGGTCTAATCCAGTGATCCACAGAAATTCTCAGACAAGAGAAGTTAGTTCTTCTTCAACAACCATTAGATATCTTGATTGGAATGGTGGCTTAATGGTTTCTCCAGAGGAGAATCAACACCAGGGCAGAATGTGTGGTCTGCAAGAAATTGGTGGCCATATTATGAAAATTCCTTTAATTGGTTTCCAAGTTCTCCTTTTTATGCATTTAGAGGTACTTGTGTAATTGACTCGTGATCATGGCTGCTGGATGGGATTCTTTTCTTAGCAGATAATGACCTTTTTTAATTTCAGGGAACACCTGCTGGTGCTAGAAATTTACCGTTTCTGGTTCTTTTCTCTCCACTTTTCCTACTTCAAGGAGCTGGTGTATTGTTTGCTGCTTCTAAGTTTGCAGAAAAGCTTATTCTTTTATTGCGGAGTGAAGCTGGCACAGGAAGATATTTTAGATTTTCCTCAAGAGCTCATGACTGCTTGGGGTTCATGCATCATGGTTCCAGGTAATCACTACATTTCAATAAAAAAATTAACCTGTCCAGGCAAGGTTGTCACTCCACTGAGCCAATGTTCTAGGAGCTGATAGATTTTTTTAGATAGATTTTTTTTACACACACACAAACACACATATATATCCTTGAAAGTTGCTTAGTGTGGAAAAGTAGGGATGGGAATTTCATCGGGGGTTTTGTGATTATTATATATTATTATGTCAAGGTTAGTGCCCAACCTACACCACAATACGTGTGTCCTATTGTGGTGTAGGTTGGGAACTAACCTAATCTTCAGCCTCTTTTCCTCGTTTGCCTCTCCCCTTTGTCACATCTTTCTTCTCCTTCTCATATCTTTTTTTAATTCTTATATAATCTTTACAAAACAACATTGTATCAAAGCATACAGTCTAGATTTAGTGAGTTCAAACTCAAAACTCTTCTAACAGCCTCAACAGTTCCCTTGCTGACTTCAGCTATATCAGCATGACATCATCACACTTCTCAGGTTGTCGCCTAAGAAATGCCTCGGCTTCACGATCAAAAGCCCCAATGTTCAACTGTCAATCATGGTTCCCCTAACTACCAATTTGTCAAGTTAGGTGACAAACTTGGAAAAGTGATGATTCTTGAACTTTAGAATTATAGGAGTGTTTGTTGTAGTAATTAAGCATGATTGTATGTGATTGAGTTAGTAAGGTGCTTTGTTGTTATTGGCTGGTTGGGCTCTTGTGGTGTTCAGTTATTTGGAGTCAAAATGGTTTGGATGCCTTTCGATGGAGGATCTCTTCTCTTTAAATAGTGAAGTATCAACATAATTACATTCTAGAATCACTCCTGGATCATAATTACAAATGGCTATAAATCAATCTCCCTAAATTAAGTAATTACATATCAATTAATCTCCCTAGATGAAGCTCTTGAAATCAAGTAATTACATATAAATCAATCAAGGTATTATAACTAACATCCACCTCAAATTGATGTTGGTGGATTACAAAGCATCAATTTGTAAATCATGAATTAATGTCAATGACAAGATAGAGCCTTGGTAAACACATCAGCTGCTTGGAATTTAGTGGAAAAATAAAATAGAGTAATCATATGTCAGTCAAGTGCTTCATGAATAGAATAATAATCTACTTCAATGTGCTTTGTGTGCTTATAAAAGATTGCATTAGCAGCAATTTTAATGACACTGGTGTTATCAGCATGAAGAGGAGTCAATTAAGGAATCCCTAGTTCACTTAACAGACTTTGAAGCCAAACAATTTTAGAGCATGCAAAAATGACATAGCACGATATTCAGACTCGATTGAGGATTTAAAAACTCTCTTGTTTCCAACATGCTTAAGTAGAAGTTCAAGAGTAAAACATAAGTACAATATTAGTATTAAAAGTATCTTGAAGAGTTTTATGAGAGAACAAATACCTATCTGGAGGATGTGAAACCCGAATGACCGAAGAGGTTTAGCCAAGACAAGATCAAGTGTTGGAGCCTGGTCATGCAATGGAACTGATGGACGACATCTCTAATACACAATTCTTGACTTAAAACATTCAATATAACTTGACGTATCATCAAAATTAGGAAGCAAAACTAAAAGGGAATCATGAGAAGTAGAAGACTAAAAGAAATATTGATTTTCAAAGAAGACCACAGTTTGACAATTACAAAGTTTATTAGCATCGGAATCATAAAACACAACCTCTTATAGACATTTTTATATCCTAGAAAGGCACATTGAACAGATTGAGTAGCAAGCTTGTGTTGTTTAGTTGGTGGCAAGTGAAACAAACTTGACCAAATATATCAAGAGATTATACTCTGGAGCGACACCAAATAAATGGGAATTCCAAGAATCAAATTTGAGAACTTGAAAGGGTAGTGATTAATCAAATAAATAATTGTAGATAATGCTTCAAATCTAGTTGGTACATTAGACTCAATTAACAAGGTATGAACATCTAAAAGGTGACGATTCTTACGCCTTGTAACCTATTCTATTGAGGAGTGTATGGACAATAATGTTATGAGAGAATACCCTTCATTTGTAGATAAGATGGAAAGTCATTGGACATGTATTTCCCCCAGAATTAGATCTTAGAATCTTAATACAAGTATGAAATTGATTTTCAACAAAGGCAACAAAATTTTGAAAAACTAAAAACATAGCAGCTTTAGAATAGAGAAAATATAAGAATGGAGGAAATATACCTCAACAAAAAGACTATAATTATCAATAAACATCACAAAATATTTATATTGAGCATGTAAAATAACAATATTGATGCGCACACATTGGTATGAATGATTGCAAAACTAGTGGAAGCCTCGTTGCCTTAGAAGCAAATTATCACATTAAAGGGGGTGAAGGCAAGGGGGTGGAAAAAGGGAGGTGTTAGAGGTTGGTTAGTCGATTGATTTATCCTTCACACCTATCCTAATATAGTTTATTTAGTTATTGTAGTTGTCAGTTTATGCGTGATCCCTGTACATCTCACCTAGATGTTGTTTATCACATCTTATGTACCTAAAATCAGCTCCTGGGAACGGATGGTTATTCTCTAGTGACATTTAAAGGTAGATGCCTTTATTGATGCTAATTAAGTTGGATTACCAAATGAAAGAAGATCTACATCAAGATATTATACTTTCATTTGTTGTAATCAGTGTGAATTTTATGGTTTAAAAACCTGATCTATGAGTTGGGAATGACAAATGATGATCTTATATCACTGTTTTGTGATGATCTCTCAATTTTGGTCAACATGACCGGATGAAGAACGTCGAGATTGATAGGTGCTTTATTAAAGAGAAGTTGAATGATATGACTATTTGTATTCCCTTTGTAATGTATAAAATTCAATTAGCCAATATATTTACCAATGGACTTGTTTCACTCTTTTTACTTGCTAGATGGGCATTAGATATAATTATGCTCCACTAAATTGTTGTATTATAATGTCAAGGATAGTTATGTAATCTCGTGCTCTTTCTTATATATATATATATATATATATATATATATTCTTTGCGGTGTAGTTGGGCATATTAACCTAATTTGCCTCCTTTCCTTTTCATCTCTCATTTCCCTTTCCTTGTTTTCCTATCTCACATCCTTCTTCTCTTAAACAAATATTAACAAAACAGCAAGGGTACCCTTAGTACTTTTATTATATTTTAGATTTTTTGTTCATACATAAATAATTTTTTATTTGTGAATTTACATTTTGAACTTAACTTTTTCTTCCTAGGGATTTTATCTTATAGTGGAGGTTTATTAATTTTCATGCTTTAAATTTTTAGGATGTGATTTCCAAAATTATTTCTTTTTATTTATTTTCTTACGAACTTGGGGTTGGATTGGGTACCCAATAGGTGGACAAAGCTCTCCACCTGACCTAACCTGATAACGTCAAATGTGGATGGATAATGGTTTTAGGTATTCTGGGTAAGTTTCGGCCCGTGTAGGTACACTAAAAACCTGCTCTGCTCCAATCCAACCCTTCTCCATCTCTTAATAGAAGCAAATAACTCTAAACCCTTCTCCATCTCTTAATAGAAGCAAACAATTCTAAACCTGCATTCAGTAGCATATAAGCAATACAATTTTTCTGGAAGCATTCCTACAATTTCAGTTATCCATGTTGACACCAGATATTCTTTAATGTCATTTTATCAAGCATCCTCAATTTTGCATTTTGAGTTTTCTCCATCAAGTGTACAAATTTGTGTTCTTTACTAATATTTGTAAATTTGTTTCATTGATCTGCAGTTATAATACTTTCTGTGGTTATCCTCCTGAGATAGTGAAGAAAATGCCTAAGAAGGATCTCGCTGAGGAGGTGATTTAGTTTTCATTTTTGTTCATTGTATGTTATTTGTTGCAATGGAAAAATTTCACATATACATATAAGCATGCTCTCTTTCTCTAGGCATTTGTTTAATCTTTGATTGAACCATGGATTTTTATTGGACAATGCAAACATTGATGATGACCCTCTATTGTCTACTTTTGCATTAGTGTACGATTCTCTTATATTTCAGGTGTGGAGGCTGCAGGCAGCTCTTGGTGAGCAGACAGAAATCACAACATACAGCCAGCAGGAGTTTGAAAGACTTAAAAATGTAATATTCTCATCTTTTGCTGATGGTCTCATAATCAAGGGACATGGTTTGAATGTGTGAATATTATAATGGCTGTTATTTGGAAACCATCTATTTTTTTTTAAAAAAAATAAGGATAGCACCCTTGTTCCATGAATTTGAACATTCGTAGTTGAATTACTCATTTCTGACTTGTGGATAAGTTTGATTCACTTTTTACCCAAGGGTTGAAAATTAATTTTTTTTACTTTTCATGCTAGTGTTCTAGGTTTATTGATGAAGTAAAATAATTTTCAGAACGGTTAACTTTCAATCTAAAGTAATTCTGAACTTCTCATAATATCCATGTGAAAATCTGTTAGTCCCTAAAGATGGAATGGAGCCTGGAAGAAACATTCGGCCGTGTTTACTTGTGGAAAAGTTACTCTACAAAACAGAAAACTAAAGAAAACATGTTTACAAATTGAAAATTAAATGTTTTTTTCTTGAAAATGTGCATTTTCTATTTTTCTAGTTCTGTGGAAAACTGAAAAACTCAAAAAGGTGGTTTTCCCAAGTCTTCACTATAAAATTAAGGGCTTCCTTCGGTTTATCTAATTTCTTATGTTCATTTCGTCTATTGTTTTGAATGTAAGCCAAATAATGCTCTTGTTTTCTATTTTAGAAAATTTGTATTTAATAAACATGTTTTACTGAACTTTGATTATCTCAAGGAAAGATATTGTAATCAAGAACCTGAAACTCACTCTCCAATTTGTCAATTGCAACGTGAAATATGCATGTTGAATTACAATAACTGTAATAACACTGTCACAACATTACACATACTTGAAAAACAAAGTGTTTGGGAATGCGGTTGAAACAGTGTTTTCCAAAAAATTAATTTTTTTCTTAAATTATTATTATTATTTTATGTTTTTAGATAGTTTTGATGTGCTAATGCTAAAAATAAATTTTTAAAAATAAAAAAACATTATTAAACTGAAATAATGTATCACACTAATTTCCGAATGAAAAATATTTTGAACTACAATCGTTACCATATTCTCAAAAACAAAGTGCTAAAGATCCAATTAGTTATTAAACTGAAAGACATCATAATGTACTAATATCTTGGAATTTAGATCTACAATGCAATTTTCTTAAGCATAGATTTTCAAAGGGGATCAATGTATCACACTATATTTTTTGAAATAGGTCATAGAAAAGCTTCATGCATTGCAAAAGATCCTGCTGTGTCTGCTCTGTTGTCTATAAATGATGGGAGTTTGCTTGATATATTCTGTTGCTTGAGTTTGCATTATTCTGTTGTCATCATGAGATATATCTAAATACTATTTTGATGTACTGGTCAGGAAAAAGTTTTATGTAGGGTGTGCTTTGAGGGAGAGATCAGTGTGGTTCTGCTCCCCTGTAGACATCGCATCCTTTGCAGGTATGGTTGTAACTTGGTATCTGCTAAAATGTAAAGCTCATTGTTCGTGTCCCTTTTCTTTTTGTCATGCTCATTGATTCTTAAATTTATTGCAGCACCTGCTGTGAGAAGTGTAAAAAATGTCCAATTTGTCGTGTCTCTATCGAGGAATGCTTATCTGTGTACGATGTATAGCTTCTACTTAGTAGTTTCATTATATGAATGATCAATTGGAGTCCACAGATAAGGTATAACAGTTTTAACAGGGAAGTTCATTTTGCAGCTGATCATAACTTTTACTTCTGCATGCGCTGCTTGTTCAAATTAACATGATCATGCATTAGAGACATACAGGGGACATGGTTGCTTTACTTGTATTTGTACCTTTATTTTTCTTCAAAGAAAACAAATGAAAGTAGTTTGTAGTTTTTTATTGGTAGAAGATGCTGATATGTTTTTGCCATGCCACGTATACCCTCTAGACATTTAAGAGCTGTATGTCTGTGTGTAGAAGTGAGTGTTGAGGTGGCTGGGACCTATTTTCTCTTGGCATTGGAAGCTTGAAATACACCATTACGTTCTAATGTAGATACATTTACCCTCTTGGGAAACGTTTGTATGTTACCTTGCAAGTGATAGTTTGAGGATCCCCATCGTAGTTTCAACATAACTTTCTGTTGTGATACTTATTTTGACTTGTGAGATACAAGTTAAAGAACGACTTCAGGGATGTCAGAAAATGAGATCATAACACCTATACGAGTTTATTCTACAAAACAGCCAAAGATGTGCCATGAGGCATTCCTGTAATATCAGAGGTTTAGTCTTTGTTTTACTCTTAACGTAGATTTTGGAAGTTGATTTTGAAGCATTCAGCTCGACTTTATTGTGTTTGATTAATCTGTACAATCAGCTGCTGCTTTGCACCTTCACTATTTGCATTTACCAATTTGTTACCCAAGTGCCTTTACTATTTAGCAGCAAGTCCAGAGGTTGCCAATCACATTATTTGCAGACGACAGAGACATGTCTTTCTTGGTAAACAAATCTGAAGCATGCCAATTTGAAGGATTCACTACTTTTAGAAATCCAGGTAATTCAAGAAATATGCAGTATTATTGGTAATGCGGCATCCTTGTTAAACGCAATTAAAATTATGCAATAAATAGTTATTGTTGCTAGAGTTGACAGCATCTTCCTATCCCAGCAGCCAGGAAGGATTTTCAATAGATTTGCCGTTACAAACATAAAATCACGAGAGTGAATGGAAAATTTTCCCCTATTTATCATGCTGTGACAAATAAAGCTTCTGTTTAGGATTTGGCATTATGATGCCACTCTTGGTAGCTGGCTTGTTAGTTTCAGATTGCCCGTTAGCAGAATTGCAAAATCATTGAAGCAGTCATCAACGGTCCACACAATGGTGTGTCTGGACAGATTATGCACACTTTAAACACCGGCTGGCTGATCCATGCCGTAGTTTATTTGGCAGCTCTTTATGAAAATGTCTTGAATAATTGCAGCACCTATGCTCTGTGGGATCCTCATCTCTGCATACATGAAAACTTGGTGTAAGAATGCTTGCCCAGTATCCTTCATGTGCTTGCTCTAATCAGGGGCAACAAAAATAGATGGACATTTGACTCTGGTTTTACTCTTAAAAAACGAAACTCTGGTTTTACTCTTAAAAAACGAAATCCCCTAGTTTACTTGCCTTGTTAGTTCAATTCAACAATGATTGGAGAATTACAAAAAACAAAAAAAAAAAAACTAATATTTAAAACCAACCTTTGGCAGCAGCTAGTAGATCGTCTTCTAGGATGATGAATCTAGGAAGCTTGTATCCAAATTCATTAATGCTCAGCAGGTTGCTCTGTGGGCTTCTCAAATAATCATTTTGTTGGGGTCACAGTTTAATAACGACATTTTTGAGTTCGTATGGATTTTAGAAGTGTATGGTGAACAAGGGTAGGGCAACAGCATGTAGTTCGTTTGTTGGAATATGCGACTTCGGAGCTGTCGATACAAGCCCAAGCCATTTTTGCTATGGTAACTTCTGCGCTATGCTTTTTAACCGACTGCTTCCCCTTGAGAGTTTAGACGCTACCTTAACAGTACCAGCTGCCTTAATAGCATTAACAAGCGTGACTTGTTCTGCCATGCCTTTTCATTCATTGATGGAACTCTAGAATCCACCATCAAGAATTACAGAACCCTAGATTATTGTCATTGAAAACTTTTTTGTTGTGAATCTTGAGAGCAAAACCCACAATCAAGAATTATAATATTTATCCAGTAAAACTAAAATCAGATTATAAAAGCCCCTGATTACTTAAATCAAGAACAAAAAATATATGGTTAGAATGCCACAGATTATTTTCTCGATAAGAGTTGAAAAGCTTAATAACAAACTGAAAGTATAAGCGCCCATAATTTTTATTTAAAAATTAATTTGTCTTTACATTTAAACAACCAACTAATTTAAAAGTATAGATAAACAAAATAAAAGTCTAATTCTTGTATAAATAAAAGTCCAATATATATTCTAGGTCTTACCGAAAGGTCTTTTCAATATACTTATATGAATTATAACTCTAAAAAAATTAAGGTTTTTGAAGATAAATTTAAGATTGATCCAATTATTAGATTGTAAGTTATGACTATTAATATGAATACATGTAGTCAAGCTCTAGCACATGTTATAATTCATTTCTTGCTTTGATTATATTGATTAAGATTTGATTTTTATTTGAACTCATATTTATGCTTTATACCAACTTAGAATGAATTCTTAAAGCTTACTCAACCAAAATTTCATGAATCAGTCTATTGAATGTCTTTTTGATCATATTAGATCTTGCATATGTAATGGATCTTATAATGTTACTTGTTAATTCTCATGATCTTTGATAGTGTCATTGAACTTAATCTAATGGGTTAATCTTAAAACCTTTTAACCCGATTTCTTTGCTATGCTAGCTTAAGCTTCAAATTAAATCATTTGGAGTTATCTCAATATAACTTAGTTGATTTTATATGTCCAAAATAAACAGTAAAAATATGACTTGGTTTTACTAAAAAAAAAATCCAAGATGATATTTTAAAAAAAATATTGAAACAATGACACATCGGATCGCTTAAGTTTCATAACTTAACTCACTAAACTTGTAAATAGGTCATGAACTCTATTGATTTTCATAACTTTTTTTTAGTTATTTTTTACTTAATTATATGACCATAAAAATACACACATATAAAATTGACCTCAAATTAAATACTAAGATATTTATTTGAGATCATTATAGAAAGCAAACCAAAATAAATCATAAAATTCGATTCAATTAAATTGATCTTGATCTATTTTTTTCAGGCATGTTGAGAGAAAAAACACCACCATTGAAATTTTCTCGTCAAATAGAACCCGTTGACATTAAAAAAATATCATTAACCTTATTAACTAAATTCATATAATGACTTTAAGGTATCATTTTTAGTTTTTATTTTGATTCCACAATATTGAATGGAAAAATAGAACAATTTAAGAAGGGATTTCTTATTCATTCTCAAACTTTCAAGTGCTATTAACATTGCAAAAGATAAATAAAAATCACTTAGAAATAGTTTCTGGCTTCAATTACAAAAAATCATAAATAAAAAATGATGATGGTGATGATATGAAATGATTGCTTTAACTTTTTAACAGACATGGCATTCCAAATCAAATGAGATTTAGCTATGCGTAATTGATTAGAACTTAATAATGCATTTTTATCAAGGTTTTAAATCATCATTTTGCATTTGAAATATCAATAACTCCTTAACTAAATCATGTTATATAATAACATATCTAATAATATAAGATACCTTTAATTTATGGTAAATATTCATCCTAAATGTAGGTCTATCACATAAATAAAAGGATTGATTAGTTAAAAGTATTGAAATTGAAAGGATAAAGAGAGGGTCAAACTTAGAAAAGAGATGCTGATGTAGTCCAAACGGGAACACTTTCGGTAATTAGGTCATATCTGGAGTTGTATGATTAGTACTTAAAAATATATTTTTATCAAGGTTTTATATCATCATTTTGCACTTGAAGTATCAATAACTCCTTAACTAAAACATGTTTTATAATAATATATCTAATAATATAAGATACCATTAATTTGTGGTAAATATTCATCTTAAATGTAGGTCTATCACATAAATAAAATGATTGATTAATGAGTTTAATTTGGTCATATCTGGAGTTGTAGATCTTGGGTTTAAGTCTATTTTATATGGATGGAAATGTAAGACATGGGCCTATAACTTTCATGTGTGGGTCTGATTTTAATAAGGCTGTTTTCAGGAATTTTATAGTTCATTAACAACCTCAATCTTACACATTTAGCTCGGTAAATTTTTGTAATTATATTTTGAGCAAAGCAAGAAAGTACTTTTTTAATTTTTCAAGAGTGATGTCTATTTTTTACGATAAGAAGTGGAAAAGAGATTAAAAAAAAAGAGCAAGGAATTTAACAAAAAAAATCCAGGGAGTACTAACTTAAGAGTCATAGAGTACCATTATTCATCATTTAACCGGGGTGAGAGAGACTAGCAAACCAAGAGGCACAAACAAAAAAAACAAAACATAAAAACAATGTGAGAAAAACAAAATAATTAACATTTATCTACAGGATCTTTCAAACCACTAAATTCATTTCCACTAGAAAAATTATCAAAGTAAGTTTTTAAATAATATCCATTTACCTTAAAACATTGTCATTCTTTCAATTCTCAAATATCAAAGGCCCTATAAGGATACACATGTTTCTTAATAAATGGACTGCTTTATCTTAATTTTAGCTTTTTAGGGAATAAATAGATTCGAGAATTATAATACAAAACTTTTTGACAATATTCACAAGTTTTGCAGAATGCATACATGTCCTTGAATATGGTAGGCTAAAAAAAATGCATTTTGAAAGATTTTTGTAGCTATTATTTTTTACGAGAAATGATTCTCATATACTTTAGAATGATAAAGTTTAATGACACTACTTATCTCATTGTCAGGAATACATCTTTGAAATGCTTGATTAAGACAATATTCAAATAAGTTAGGGTCATTCCAATAAAAGTTCTTCACTTCGTTCAAAAACTTTCCTTTGTCTTCAGTACTCCAAGTAGCTGGCAAATCTTCTAAAGCAAGAAAATTGATATTTTTATCATACCAAGGCATTGGACTAAGAAAAAGTAAGGATTCATGAGGAAAGTAATCATCATTTGATGTGATGTCAGATGTTGAATGTGTTGTCACTCTTCATAAAAGATCTGCATCAACATTTTCGGTGCGTTTTTCATTTATGATTTCTTCTTGAAAATAAAACATTTGCACATCTTTAGATTCATCAAACTCTATTTTACTCACGGTAGATTCAAATTGATTATAAACTAATTCATTAATAAGATCTATTTCTTGTGAATTATTATCATCTCCAAGTTGTTTGCCAATATTGAAAATATTCATCTCTAATATTATGTTTCTAAAACATAGCTTCGTCTATCTATTCCTACAATTAATCAATGCATTAGAAGTTGGAAGAAATGAACGTCATAAAATAACAGGAAATGAATTGCTTGCTTCAACAAGTTGTGTATTCAAGACAATAAAATCCATAAGATAAATGAATTTATCAACTTGTACTAACACATCTTTAACTATTCCTCTAAGCACTTTTATAGATCTATCGGCAAGTAAAAGAGTTACAAAAATTAATTTTAACTCACCTAGATTGAGACTCTGAAAAACTGAATATGAAAGTAAATTCACACTAGGTCCAAGATCAAGTAAAGCTCTTTTAATTTTATATTCTCCAATAAAGTAAGAAATTATAGGACAACCAGGGTCTTTATATTTCAAAGCATTATTATTCTAAAGAATGACACTTACTTGTTTGGCTAAAAAGGTTTTCTTTTTCACATTCAGTTTTCTCTTCATAGTGCATAAATCTTTCAAAAATTTAATATAAGAAGGACCATGTTTAATAGCATCCACCAAAGATATATTGATCCTTACTTGTTTGACATTTTCAAAGATTTTAGAGTTGTGATTGACTTTTCTTTATTTGGTCATGACATGAAAAAATAAAAATGCTAGCGGGGAATTAGTCATTTCTTTGTAATATTCAAAATCAACCCCTTCCTTACCCTTAGAGATTGACTCATCATCTTTCTCACAAGGTACAAGAATGAATTTTTCAATAACCTTACCACTACAAAGAGTAGTGACTGATTTAACTTGATTCATGTGTTGGTTTCTAGAACTACTTGCATTTGCATTGTATTGCCTCTTGGGATTTTGTTGTGGTTGACATGGAAACCTACCTTTCTCTTGAAAACTAAAAGAAGATGTTAATTTTCCAAGAGTATCTTTAAAATTTATTATGCTTTGAGCAAGTTGAGTATGGATTATCTCTTGCATTTCAATGAATGCATGTTTTCTCAAGATTTTTTCTAAAAGGTAGAGCATAAGAAGATGCATATCCATGAGCATTTTGGAAATTATGGTGTGCTTGAAACGGTGGTTGTGAAGTTTGTACATTGTATTGATTAAGCCTTGGAAATTATTTAAAGCATGAGCTTCTTCATGGAGATATTTCTTAATAGAAGACAAGGTTGGATAATTATTAGTTGAGTGTTCATTTGTTTCATATATTTGACACAATGTTTTCAACAAATTTTAATTGACTACTCTTTTTTAATTCTAGTACCTTGACTTTTCTAACTAAAGATGCAAACTTGGCTTGAAGATCATGATTTTTCCTAAGGTTGTACATAACTCCACTAGATGTATAGGGTTGAGTTTTACCCGATGCCTCATAAGTACCTACGGTGTTCTAATTTTGAGCATTTTCAGCTAACAAGTCTAAGTACTGCATTGCTTCATCAGGATTTTATCTTTAAAAGTTCCATTGCACATCAATTTAATTATTTACCTATCTTTTGGTGTTAACCCTTCATAAAAATATAAAACCAATCTCCATGTTTCAAAACCATAATGAGGGAAAATATTAAATAAGTCTCGATACCTATCTCAACATTGATAAAATATTTTTCCTGGTTTTTGAGTGAAAGTAGTGATTTGTCTTTTGAAAGAGTTTGTTCTATGAGAAGGGAAAAACTTCTTTAAAAACTGTTGTTGTATTTTATCCCAAGCACGAATAGATCCTTATCTCAAATTTTATAGTAATGTTTTACCTATATCTTTAAATGAAAAAGAAAAAAGCTTTAATCTAATAATGTTCATGCTACAATTTAAGTTATTATAAGTGTTATAGACCTCTTCAAATTCTCTTACATACAAGTATGAATTTTCTAAATCTAACCCATAAAAAGAAGGGAAAAGTTGAATAATATTTGGCTTAAAATTAAAATGATATGCATCCGAAGGGAAAACCATGCATGATTGTGCACTTGTTCTTGTGGGATTCATGTGGTCTCTTAATGTTCTAACACAATTATTCTCATTATGAAGTGACTAATTATTTTTTTCGGTCATATTTTTTAAAAATGATAAGGATACCCTACAAAGTTTACTATTTGATGTACGTGACCACACTCTCATGCATATGTAGAAATATAATAAAAGAAAAAACAAAATAAAACAAACAAAATTATATACAAGAAAAGTAAAAGTAAAAAAAAAATAAATATTATAATTTATACAAGAATTTACTTTCTCGGCAACGATGCCAAAAACTTGATACAATAAAAAGATTGATGTCTTTTCTCAAGTGCAGGATGGTTGAAGTAATAAATAACTTGGCAAGACCGGGGTCGAACCATAAGGAGGTTAATTGTATAAATTATAAATAACAATAACACAAAAAAAACAAATCCATAATAATAATAATAATAAAGATGAAGAAGAAGAAAAAGAGAGCTTTAAGATGGAATATTAATATAAGAATTAAACAATGATAACGATAAATGTCAAGGTTAGAGGATCTACTAATGGTATGTCAAACAAGTATAGTAAAACTCTTATTATTCAATTGAAAACTACAAACAAAGGATGTTTTAATCATATTATAAATTGTTAACATGATTATATTAGTTTTATTATTCGAATAATGCTAATACTTATAAATATTGTTAGGCATTTATGATTATAACTTATATTAATAACAAATTAAGTTCCTTTTATAGCTTAGGTGTCGGTTATACCATATAATATGAGCTCTGAAAATGCCAAGTGTTTGTTGTATCAAGTGTTATACAACATAAATCTAAATTAACCATTTAACAAGCAAAGTATTAAAAGTGAATAAAATAATAAATACAAAACATGTTAGTAACAAACATTAAGGTCCATGTTGAGTTTATATTATACTTATTCTTATACCATTAGTATAACCTTTTCACATTGACATAATAAACTTAGTTGAACATAATGAATGAAAGAAACATAAATAAACAAAATAAAAACATAAATAAGATGAAAGTTAACTAAGTAAATGAAATGAAATAAAATGAAATGCATAAACTTAATATTAATGAAAGCAAAACTTAAGAAATACAAAGAGAGAAAATAAGAGCATGATCTTGATAAGGAAAACCAGATATCTAAATGCATGGTAAATGCATCCTTTTATAGAACAAAATTGAAAACTATTGATTTGATGACTAATCGATGAGTGAGTGGTCAACTCTTGATTTAGTGACAATCTTTATATTCTCTTGTTTGAATAATATATCATTGATAAAGTCAGAATTTAAACCACCTCTATATCAAATTGTAAGAAATTATCTCAATTTTTCAGGAAAAAAAATTAAAGTCATTTGAACTTTTAGAACTCAAAATATAGGCTGAACACTAAACAGTGTTTAGGTTGCAGGATATATCAGACTTCTTTGTTGTTGCTATAATTTGTACTTAAAAACAGACTTATTAAAACCAGACATCCACATAAAAGTTGTAAGTTTATATCTTATCTTTCTCTCTATATAAAATAGATTAAAATCCAAGATCTACAGCTCCAAATATGACCTAATTACCAAACAGTATTCTAGTTTAGACTATACCACTATCTCTTTTTTAAACTTGACCATCTCTTTGTCATTTTAATTTCAGTACTTAAACTTATTAATCAATCATTTTATTTATATGATATGCATTTAAGATGAATATTTACTACAAATTAAAGGTATCTTATATTATTAAATATATTATTATAAAATATATTTTAGTTAATAAGTTATTGATACTTCAAGTATAAAATGATAATACAAAATCTTGATAAAAATATATTTTTAAGTATTAATAAAAGGATGCGAAGGTCGCCCACATGTAGAAGCATGCAATATAAATATCAGCTTTTTTCAATAATATATACATTTTTAAATGATTAAATAGATCTTCGATGAACTTGATTATAACAAAATATATATGTAATAAAAAGGTAAAAATACCAAAATTATTATATGGTTAATTAAATAATTTTATTGTGTTAAAAAATTAAAAAGATAAAAACAAATCTCTCAATGCTAATTCAATTATTATTTTTTTTGTTTTTAATAGTAATTAAGTTATTTTACTTTACTAAAAATATAATAAAACTAATTTATTCAAATATATTTAAAAATAATCAATGATTCACGATTAGAAAATTATTTTACTTTTTTTTTTAGATTAACGTGGGTGTCCGGGTCAGCTTTCGCGCACCACGACTAATCCCACGGGCCTTGAAGTTAACGACCATATAAGCCTCCAGTGGCTATCATATGAGCAACTAAAGACTCGAACCTGAGACCACATAGAGAGCAAACCTCTTGATCCCAAGTACTTACTACTTGGCCACCACCTAGATAGTTGAAAATTATTTTACTTTGATAGGAGGATGATTGACTTTTTTATTTTTATGATAAGATAATTATTTTATTGTGTAATTAATAGTGGAAGGGTGATTTTAGTTTTTTTTTTAATTTAATCATAATTTTACTATGAATGATTTGTGACTTACAGAATGATAAAAAAAAAAAAAACAGAGAAAAAACAAAGCGCTGATATTACTATCCCATGGCTTTTCTAAACATATATTTAACCAAAGACAGCCGTTTATAATAATAATAATAATAATCTCGTGAAACCTACTAACCTAGACCGAGGGAGGGAATCTAACAGGAGAGGACGAAGGACTCTGAGTAATTAATTACCAGATATAGATGATTTCCCAATTCCAGTAAGAACATACACTACAGGAGAAGCTTGAAATTGAAAGCAGCCATATTAACAAATGATTTCCATGCCATTTATATTTCATACATTTATTTCTCCCACAAATCTATAGCCTTACCAACCACGTTAGAATTTTTAGAATTATTGTACTGTAGTTGCTTCCAAAGCTGCATACAAGCTCTTTGCTATCCATACAGTTACAGAGGCAACTCCAAGAAGATCTCAACTTTTCTGGTTTCTAAAAGAGACCCATTTGTTTTTGGCCAATTGGGTGCCCGTCTTTCGGTTTATCTTCTTGCAAGAACTGAATCTGGTTGGGTTTTTTCGGTTTAGGTAAGCCAAATGTTTCTTTTGTACCCGTTTTCTTGGATCTTCTTTTAAATTAAGATTTGCGAAATTGTGTTTTCTTTTTATTGCTTTTTAATGGCCAGTCTTTGGTTTTTTGGATTCAGTTTATTGATTTCTGTTTAATTCTAAGATTTTTCAATTTTAATTGCTTATCTTTCAGTGGATTCTCCTGGTGCCAAACAAATTATTGTCGTTGCTCTTAAAAAGTTTGTTTTAAACTAACTTCTTTTGATCTGTTATTCATTGTATGCTTCTTGGTTTCTTTCGTAGGCTTTAATTTTGTTACCGCAATTGTTTAACAGCCAGAAATCCCAGAAGATTTTGACTGGAATGGTAGCTCAAGTGTGCCTCTTAGATGAGGTGAATTGGCTTTTTTGATGGATGTAAAGGGATGCTGATTATCTCGGAAATGAGTCGATCACCTTCATTTTCTGTTAAACAGGAGCTTAGTTTAAAGACTGATCTGGAATCTCTGCAGCAATGGGCTGTTGCCTTCTGCATTATTAGATTTGATCTTGAACAAGGTCAGCTCATTGAAGAGTGTTATCCACCTGGTTTTCTCTCAAATGAAGAGGAACTTGATGTTGCTTTTAGTTCATTTCCAGATTCTGTTTCCCAGAACCAGAAGCGTTCAAGCATTCATGACTGCATATTCTTTTTTCGCATCCGAAGGCGGAAGAACTCTGAACAAGGAAATGTGACTTCTTCTGAGATAGTAGGAATTGATGATGAAGAAGAATCTTCAAAGTCCATGAAAGGGAAGGTGATTAATAGAAGAAAAATTAGAAATGGTACCAAAGGTTTGAAATACTTGTATGGTTTTGTATTTAATAGGCAGCGGCATGATGAGAAGCTAAAGCGAGGTGGAGAACAAAAATCTGTGGTGATATTGTCTCATTATCCTTACTCTAGTGTGTTTAGGCCTTTGTTACAAATTTTGGGTCCTTTATATTTTGATGTAGGAACGAAAGCTCTTGAGCATATTGCTGCTTATGTTTCAATGTGGCCTACTCCTGTACCCGGTAAACAAATGGAGCTTCATATTGGGAATGCCATGCTTAAAGTTAGCCTGCCACCCACTCATAGTCTGCCCTTTGAAATTGGGATTTTTGAAGAATCTGCTTCTGCCATGGCACCTTTTCTTCCATCCAATCAGTTAATTCCACAGGGTCTTTTTCATGATTCAGATATTTTTGCTACATTCCGGGGGATCTTATTGCAGCTCTGGTTGCTATGGGAGTTGTTGCTTATCGGTGAACCTATTCTTATCATAGGACATACACCTCCCCAGTGCTGTGAGGCAGTTGCAAGTCTAGTCAGTTTGGTTGCACCACTGCCATGTAGCGTTGATTTTAGGCCATATTTCACCATCCATGACCCTGACTTTAAGCATTTGAATTCACTTAAAGAAGGAGACGCATTCCCTCCAATGGTTTTGGGTGTGACGAATCTATTTTTCCTTAAAGCACTTCGTAGTATTCCCCACATTGTTTCAGTTGGTAGCCCTGCTTCTAATTCAAACCACGTTGCCTTTGCAAGTAGGTCTTCTGCTAACAGAATTCCTGGAAGACCAGAAGGATTTGGTCTTCAGCAGCTTTCCTTGAAAAAGTTCTCTCCTTCAAGTTTGTTGAGTGCTGTTAAGTTGAGGAGAGATGGTCCCCTATGCCTCATGACAGAACACAAGGAAGCTGTTTGGAGTCCCTATGTAGCTTCAACTAAGCCTGACACTTCTATCTTGAATAGGCTCATTGATGCTGGGAAGTCACCGAGGGTTGAGGAGTCAATGTCAGTTGTTAACAATGAAATATTGCGCCGTCATTTCTTGGAGCTCACTACAAACTTCTTGGCTCCTTTCGGTCCATATTTTAGGGCGAGCACTCCTTCTGAAGGATCTCTTCCATTCATTGACCCTCCTCCTCTTCCTCCATTCGACGTTGAAGAATTTCTGGCAAACTTATCAGTAAGAGGTGTGGGGAAATTTTTGTCAAAGAGGATGAAATCTAATTGGCTGGATTTATACAAGTAATAATTGTTGGACTGCTATTAATATTGCATATGACTTCTTTTTTTCAGTTTGTTTGATTGCTTCTCAGTCCATTCAATTTTGGTCAAGTTCTCAATGCTTGTTGTTAAGATAAAGATGGTTTACATTGCTGTTCAGGAGGTTCCTGAAAGGGCCCAACTTCATGCCATGGTTTCAAAGGCGGCGCACTGTTGTTGAACAAGAACAACATAGGCTCTGGAGGCATGCAAGAATGAAAGCTGACATACAGCTTCTCATATCAAAAATGTCAGAATTGGAAATTGTTGATTCTTTCAATTCTATTGAAAGACATCTCCATGGAGAAATTCTGGTAATTGTTCTGTTTCTTCTAAAATCTTTATTTCCAAGGACCGTACTTCGAAAACCAGTATGCCCTTAGCTTTTTTCAATCAGTTACAATTGTGTGATAATTGCTATGCCTGCAAACATCCAAATGCAGGAGGTGTTTTTTGGATTTAGGCACAGGACACCTTCCCCTCCCCCAAGTACTTACTATAACTTTCAGGCACATGTTAAGGCAGCAGTGATCTATTTGTACAAGAGTTTAATGAACCGGCTTATCTATTTATTGTTTCTTAGTGAATTGATTTAAGCCTGAAAGTATATGCAGATCTACGCATTTTGTAGTTCATGGTTTGTGAAAAATTCATTGTCAAAAAGTGATCCATGCTAGTTTCTTAAATGTCCAAGTAGAGGTATATTGCAATTTCTTCTAGATGGTTGGTAGATTGTCTTGTTTTAGAGCCTATATGAGATGAAAATACACTTTGCTCTTGAATCTGTTCTGAATATTATAACATGTAATGTGTTGTGTTGAATAGTGGTCAGATGGGTTGTTTTCACGTGTATATGCATGTATTTTTGGCTGCTTCTTGAACATTAAGTTTCTGCGTTCACCGTCATGTTATTAGCATCTGGAAGTAATTATCACTCTGAAAATATTGGAGGTTTGAAAACCAAATTTTCATTTTACTGTAGTTAAAATCGAGACTGATGCATGCCTAAATAGTGAGTGTTCTAGATTGGCTGAGAAAGAGGAAGTGTGTCATGGTTTGGAGACTGCAATGCAGTGTAATTAGTGCTGCTGGCATCAGAGGATTTGTTTTTCTGGCAAAACTTCTTGCCAGCAAATTTTGCACAACTTTGGTTCATTTTGTGCGGGTTCAGTAGCTGTGATAACAAGGCTAGAGGAAACAAACAACCAGACAAAGTACATGATGTGCAATGAAGTCAAGATGAATGCTGAGAACCAGCACTAAAAGTAGACCAAATTGCTTATTGTCCTTTAGTGTGGATATGAACTAGGCCACAAGTGTTTGTTACTTATTAAAGGACCTTATTCTTCAACACAATTCCCTCTTGTTCTTTTGGACCTCTTTGAGCAGGATTATCCCTTGAGTGGAATTCTATTTTTCAGAAGAGCAGATATTTGTTTGTAGTGCTGCTCCTTTCTTGAACTCTGGTCACATATTTATTAAGTTTATACACATTCCGATGATTGAATGGCAGATTGCAATATTTTCCATGTTTATATCAATCAAAATAGAAGAAAAACATTGATATCTGTTCATGTGTAAGGTTATGGCTGAGAAATAATTTTGATTTTTCATAATGCAATCAGATGGAGAAGTCAGGAAGGGCTGGTGTAGACTTTGCAGAAACTTGCCAGAAATTGAAGAAAGATCTGCAGGCAGTGTTCGATGTCCTTCCTAAAGACATGCAGCAGCTTTTGCTTATGAACCCTGAAAGAGCAGCTCTTTTACATGTAAGTTGGGAGCCAACAAAGCTTCCTGGCCACCCATCCTTACAGACTGGGGCTGTATCTTCAAGATCACCAAGATAAATGCAAACCATGGATTGGAACTTGGTGGCTCCTGTTATATGGAATCTTCTCACAATGCTGAAGGCTGGCATGGCATGTAACTATGTTGTAGTGTCCTTCAGTAACTGGATTAGGGATATTTCTTCCACTTGGGACGTGATTCTTCTTCTTGGTGGGATCACTTCATCCTCTCGATATATCTGTCTTGTTACAGTCTTCCAATTTGCTTATCATTTCCCTTGTTTTAAATCTTGTTCCAGGTGCGAGAATCAAAGTCAGTCTTGCACTCTCCATTTTAGATCACTTCCTCTGCAATCCTACACATTTTATTTTTGTGACTTTTGGGGGAGATTGGTCTTTGAATATCCAAAAAACGATGAGCATTGATGTTTTTGTTCACCAACAGTCTGTTAGGCATCAGCTATCACCTTGGCCATTTAACCTAGACCAGATTACCACTGTAGCTATCATCTTTCTAAAATTCGTGGCACAGCAGTTTTTACAAATTTTCTAAAATGTGTTCAAGATAACAAAGCCACCAAAAAAGTCTCTAGTTTCGAAAATTGAAATTGTGACAATTCTTTATCATAAGCAGAAGAGTGAACTGCATCCTCTCTCTTCTTTTTTTCCACGTCCTTTCCTTACTGTAAAATGTAGCTGCTGGAGGGTTTTCCTGCTTGATGCAAGCTTGTCTAGTGAGCGAAGTCTGTTATCAGACCTTTCTAGATTACTAGAAAATTCAGCTGGGCAATAAAAAATTTGTGTTCCTTGAGCGTAGGTAGTTAAAGAGAGGTACTTTTAATCTTCAAAGTAATGAAGTAGTGCTATAAATTTTGATCTAAGTTGTGTTCTCAAGTTAATATGGCAACTTAGCAAGGATGTGACGGAAATACGAGCCCTTTCCTTTAAATTTTTTTTTCCTGGTATAATCTTGGAATTTCGCATGCAGATCCCCCCATCTCTAAAAGCTCTCTTATGAGATCACACCTCTTTTCATAAGATTAGAGATGACAAATTGCCAAAACTGGCCCCAAGCTTCCTTGACGCATGGTTTAGCTCTTGCTGGAAGTTCTTCGGTTTTAGTTGCAGAAACCATGAGTTGAAGAGATAAGATTAGAGATGACAAATTAAAAATGAAGAATCTTTGCTTTCTTCTACAAATCCCCAACTCTATCTTTGTTTCTGTTTCCTTTCCTGCACAAATGTTCAACTTGATCTTTGGCTTCTCTCTCCCTTCCGACCCGTCCCTCATTATTCTAATTCCGGGTCTACATTTTTCGATGACAATGATGATTATCACAACAATAACACCGATGACGATGTCGGGTATAATTCTTACGTAGGTGAGGAGGAGGTATTAGAAGACAGCGATGGAATGGAGATAAGAGAGAGTTAAGGGAGGAGGACCGAGAAAAATTACTTAAGGAGATTAAACTTTGAAGCAGAGGAGAATGTCAGAGTATGAAGGGTAGACGAGGCCTGCAGAGGGTAGACCATGTGAATGCAAAAGGAAAGCAAAGACCGAGTTCTTACATTGCATCTCTGGTCGATGCAGTTTCATTATCAAGAAGCATTTCAAGCTCATCCTTGTAAATACGCTCAGCTTCTTCTTCCATACTTTGTAAAGCCTTGTCAACCTAACAATATAGAGAAATGAAGTAATTGAACCATTCAACCAAAAAAGAGAGGATAATGTTCAGATTTATGCTTTGCACGCTCTGGTTAAAAACACTAATAGCAGGGGCAGACAAAAATTGACAGACGGAACAAACTAGTACCAAGCACATACTATGAATGGCAAAAATTTCCACGAGAAAAATAAGATTAGAATTCACCGAGCCAATTCTCTAAAATCAATTAAAATTTTATTTTCTTATAATTACAATATTAAATATCCCGTTTAAAATTATAACATTTAAAATTATGTTATTTTATCAACAAAAATTTCTTCTACATTAATTTATTATTTTTTTAATTTTATATGCTAATTGTCCAATTCATCCCTAAATAATTTAGAATAAAAAAATTTAAATTAACTAGTATTTTAATATAATTCTCACACGATAACTTCTAAACCTTATCATAAACCTTATCATAAGATACTTCTTGATTTTTTATTAACTTAAAATTTTAATATAGTATAAAATAAAGTATTTAGAATTTTTTAGTAAAATTTCACCTTGATCCAATAGTTAGATAAAAAATTATGAATAAATTTTTATAAAATAAATATTTAAATATCAAAATTAATTGCCACATCTATTGGATCACACTCTTTTATATTGAAGATGTAGGTTTTTTGAAATTTATATTAACTCAAATACTCTAAATAAATCAATAAATAAATCAATTTAACAAATCTTTAAACTTTTTTACTTTTGATTTTATAATTAGCTCATTTAAAATTTTTAATAATTTATTTGGTGTAGTTTGGATTACATCATATCTACTAATACAGCTGCAGATGTTGTTGCTAAAATAATTATAGGTCTTGTTTTACCCCAAGATTGGGATGTAAACCTTCTACTAGTTGGTAATATGGATAAAGTTTAAGTCGGATTTTGCTTCATCTATTTGCAACTTAGAATATCTCAATCTGTCACTCGTCTCTTTCTCTATTGTGGTTGGATTGGGGATTAGGAGTAGGAGTTTCTCCACCTAGCTGGTATTTATTGAACACTTGACCCGACTAAGGGTTTGTTTGTTTTTTTTTTTTGTTTTTTTTATGATTCATGGATATTGATATAATTTATTTTTAAGATTACATATTTATGTTTTAAATGTATTCATCAAGTACTCGGCTATGATTTATTGGTATAGATGTAGTTTGTTTTTTAGGTTGAAATTTTAATTTTTCAAAATGAATTTAAAGAAAGTAAAAAGTGAACAAATTATATCTATATTCATAAATCATAAAACTATAAAATGAAGTATAAACATTAAATCCATGTATAGGACAATAAGAATCCTCAATGAACTATAAGATAAAAATCTATTTACTATATTGAAAAATAAAATTATAAGTCCATGTAATAAAAATAAATAAATAAATAAAAACCAGGAGAAGATTGAGTCTGGTAAACTCTTTACTTATTTTGGCATTTAACCTTAGTTATATAAGATAAAATTTTACATGTTTCTGGTTTGAGAGATAAACGTTTATTTTAATTAGATTGAATGACATTCTATATTCTCCTCCTACCTGTATATATTGATGGTCATGTTTATTTAAACTCTATTTTTTTATTTGAAAGTATTTTTTTAAATAGATTTCTTAAAAAATAGATTTTTAAAAAATAAATTATATTTTAATATTTGAAAATATCATGAAAAATAAGTTGAAAAACACTTTTTAATGTCTGGTTATGTTGTATAAAATGAGCTAGAAAATAAATTATTATATTTTTTTTCAAGTTTATTAAAATAATAAAAAATAAATCTTACAAATTATAAAGTTAAATGAAAATATAATTGAAAAAAATCTAACTTTATAAATTATCTCAAATAAACTAAATAATAATCAAAATAATAGAGATCAAATCTAATAGATAAAAAAATATGAGAGATGATGAAATTAAAAAACATTCATAAATTATTGCAAATAAAATAAATAACAATTAAAATAATTAGGACCAAATCTGATAAATAAAAAATTTCAATTAAAAAATAATAAAAAAAAAATAAAAATTAAAAAAATAAGAATCAAAGTTGATATAAAAAACAAATTAAATTAAATTTTAAGGGATAAAATTAAAAACATATTCAAAATAAAATATATAACAATCAAAAGTTTGAAGATCAAATTTGATATAATTAGTAAAAAACATGATATTTTTAATTTTTTCATAATTTTTGAAAAGTGTTTTCTATCTAAAATAAAAACAAAATATTTTTCTAAAAAATAAGCTAAATTTTTTCTTTTGCTAAAAAATATTTTATGTTGAACAATTTTTTTAATAACAAAAAAAATATAAAAAATGATTTTTTAAAAATTTACAAAAACATAATCTTCTAATTAAAAATCAAATTTGTATAATTGAAAAATGGATATTTTATATTTCTACAAAAAAATCGTAAAAAAACATTGTTTCCTTAATTTTAAATTATAAAATAAGTCTAGTTCATCTAATATTTTTTTGTCCATTTATTCTATTATGTTAAATAGAAGCCAAACAAATTATTTTTTTATTTTAAAAAACTTGTATTTAATGACATGTTTTAAAAAAAGTTCAAGACAAAAAAACAAAAAGTAAACATGAGTTCGACCACGGGCTGCAGAATGAAGTGCACAATATTGAAAATGATGCATCTAAGTTTTTACACAATAACTTGGAATAAATGCATTACAGTATAGTTATGATATATTAAGAACCAACATCTCAACAACGTTTTA
This sequence comes from Populus ilicifolia, assembly GCA_015708895.1. Classification (NCBI taxonomy): domain Eukaryota; kingdom Viridiplantae; phylum Streptophyta; class Magnoliopsida; order Malpighiales; family Salicaceae; genus Populus; species Populus ilicifolia. The sequence continues at coordinate 133,632 of SRLM01000355.1, forward strand.
TGAATTAAATTAATAATATAACTTATGAATTCCTTTAAATCAATAGACCTTTATACCTTTAGAGTGTCTTTTAATATTTTTATTTTTCATAGTTTATTCTTAATGTTAAAATTCATTACAATAACTAATTCAAATTTTATTTAAATTATATTTCATTTGAGTGAAGTTAGACTGTTTTATTTTTAATGATAATATTTTTTTTCTTTATCAAGAAAAAAAGAGATCATAATTGTTATTATGATGATAGAACTAGTAACTTTAACAACAACAACAATAATAATAAAACTAAGTGAATTTGGTATTGTGATAAATTTTGTAATTATAGTTTGAAAAAAATTGTTTTATAAAAAACACTTTTGGTTAAGACTGGTTTGATATTTATATATATGTTTGATTAAAACTGTGGTTGAAATTCATACTAAACAAAAAATAGTTTAATATATTTAGTTGAGAATGTTTTTCAAATTAAGGTTATAAAATAACTAAAAAAAGATATATATTAATATTGATAATTTTTAATTTAAATATTATAGATGTAACCATAGTTATCAAACCCGGCCTAGGTGTTGACCCGGTGATTAGTACTTAAAAGTGTTTTTTTATCGAGGTTTTATGTCATCATTTTGCATTTGAAGTATCAATAACTCCTTAACTAAAATATGTTTTATAATAATATATCTAATAATATAAGATACCTTTAATTTGTGGTAAATGTTCATTTTAAATATAGGCCTATCACATAAATAAAATGATTGATTGATGAATTTAAGAATTGAAATTGAAAGGACAAATAGATGACCAAACTTAGAAAAGAGATGTTTGTGTAATCCAAACCGGAACACTATTCGGTAATTGGGTCATATCTGGAGTTGTAGATCTCAGATTTAGGTCTACTTTATATGGATGGAAAGGTAAGACATAGTTCTACAACTTTGATATAGAGCCTAAGATTTAAAAAGATCATTTGTAAGTCCAAATTATAGCAACAACAAAGAAGTCCGAATCTGTCTTCCAACCCGAGCACTGTTTAATGTTTAACCCATATCTGGAGTTCTAAAAGTCCAAATGACCTAAAAAAGGAGACAATTTCCTACAACTTTCATGTTTTCAAGTGGCTCTAATATTGATGTTATGAATGACTTTTTTGATAGACAAAAGAAGATAATAATTATTACTGAGTCAAGAGTTAGTCACCTAGTCATCAATTAGTCATCAAATCAATAGTTCCTAATTTTGACCTATAATAGGAGACATTTGTCATGCATTTTGGTATCTTGGTTTTTAGATCAAGATCATACTTTTGCTTTCTCTCTTTATATTTGTTTTGTATTGCTTATGCTTTGCTTTCATTAATATCAAGTTTATGTCTTTCATTTCCTTTCATTTACTTAGTTAACTTTTATCTTATTTATGTTCTTATTTTGTTTATTTATTTTTCTTTCTTTTATTATGTCAAGCTAAATTTATTATGTCAAGGTGAAAAGGTTATATAAATGGTGTAAGAATAAGTATAGTGTAAACTTAATATGGACTTTAATGTTTGACATTAACATGTTTTGTATTGGTTATATTGTTCACTCTTTAATACTTTGCTTATTAAATGACTAATCTTGATTTATGTTGTATAACACTTGGTACAACAAATGCTTGACACTTTCATAGCCTATACTTTATCATATAACCGACATCTAAGCTAAGAAAGGAACTTGATTTGTTGTTAACATAAGTTGTAATCATGAATGCTTGACGAGATTTACAAGTATTAGCATTAATTGAATAAAATGACTAATATAATCATGTTAACAATTTATAATTTGATTGGAACCCCCTTTGTGTGTGGTTTCCAATTGAATAATAAGAGTTTATGTTATACTTGTTTGACACACCATTAGTGGATCCTCTAACCTTGATATTTATTGTTATCATTGTTTAATCCTTATGTTAATCTTCCATCTCAAAGTTCTCATCAACTTCTTCTTCTTTTTCTTTATTATTATTATTGCTACTACTGCTACTACTACTACTATTATTATTACTGTTGTTATTGCTATTATTAGAGTTGTTGTTGTTATTACTATTGTTGTTGTTTATAATTTGTACAATTAACCTTTTTACGGTTTGACCTCGGTCTTGCCGGGTTATTTATTACCTCGACACTCCTACACTTGGGAGAAGACATCAATCTTTTGGTCGTGTCAAGTTTTTGGCGCCGTTGCCGGGGAGTTAAGTTCTTGTACAAATTATAGTATTTATTTTATTTTATTGTTTCACTTTTCTTATATATAACTTTGTTTTTTTTCTCTTGTTTCTTCTTCTTTTGTTTTCTTCTTCCTTTTATTCTATTCCTATACGTGTATGAGAGTGTGGTTACATATATAAAGTGGTAGACTTTATAGGGTATTCTCATCATTTTCAAAAAATATAGCCGAAGAAGATAATCAATTACTTGATAATGAGAATAACGAAAATAATCATGCCAGAACACTTAGAGCCCACATGAATTCCACAAGAACAAGTGCACCATCATATATAGTTTTTCCTCCTGATGCATCTCATTTTAATTTTAAGCTAGACATTATTCAACTTTTACTTTCTTTTCATGGCTTAGATTTAGAGAATCCATACTTGCATTTAAGGGAATTTGAGAAGATCTGCAACACATATAGTGATTCAAATTGTAGCATAAACACCATCAGATTAAAGCCTTTTATTTTATCATTAAAAGATAAAGCTAAAACATGGTTGCAAAATTTAAGACCAAGATCCATTCATGCTTGGGATGAAATGTAACAACAGTTTTTAAAGAAGTTTTTTCCATTTCACAGAATAAATTCTTTCAAAAGACAAATCACCACTTTTACTCAAAAACCAGGAGAAATATTTTACCAATGTTGGAATAGGTATCGAGACTTACTTAAATACTTGTCCTCATCATGGCTTTGAAACATGGACATTGTTTTCACATTTTTATTAAGGGTTAACACTTAGAGATAGGCAAATGGTTGAATTGGTGTGTGCAATAAAACTTTTGAAGATAAAGACCTTGATGAAGAAATGAAGTACTTAGACTTGTTAACTGAAAATGCTCAAAATTAGGATACCCATTACTTATAAGGTATCAAGTAAAACTCAACCTCATATATCTAGTGGAGGTATGTACAACCTTAAGGAAGATCATGACTTTCAAGCCAAGTTTGCATCTTTAGCTAGAACAATCGAGGGACTAGAATTAAAAAAGAGTGGTAAATTAAAATCTGTTGAAAACATTGTATGTCAAATATGTGAAACAAATGAACACTCAACCAATAATTGTTCAACCTTGCCTTCTTTTAAGGAATGTCCCCATGAACAAGCACATGCTTTAAACATTTTCCAAAAGGTCAACCACAACCTATACTCCTAAACATACAACCTTGGTTAGAGAAATTACCTAAATTTTAGTTGGAAGAGTGATAATAACAATGTATAAACTACACAACCACCGTTTCAAACACACCACAATTTCTAAAATTCTCACGGATATGTTCCTCCTTATGCTCCACCTTCTAGAAGAAATCTTGAGGAAATATTGCATGTATTCATTGAAAAGTAAGAGACAATCAATACTCAACTTGCTCAAAACATGATAGATTTAAAGATACTCTTGCAAAATTGATATTTGCTCTCAGTTTTCAAGAGAAAGGTAAGTTTCCATCTCAGCCACAATAAAATCCCAAAGGGCAATACAATGCAAATACAAGTAGTTCTGAAAGCCAATACATGGATCAAATCAAATCAGTCACTACTCTTCATAGTGGTAAGATTATTGAAAAACCCACTCTTGAACCTTGTGAGAAAGATGATAAGTCAATATTTGAGGGTTAGGAAGGGTTTGAATATAAAAATTACAAAGAAACGACTAATTCCCCGCTAGTATTTCTATTTCCTCAAGCCATGACTAGATAAAGAAAAGTCAATCACAACTCTGAAATCTTTGAAACTTTCAAACAGGTAAGAATCAATATATTGTTGCTGTATGCTATTAAACAAGTTCCTTTCTATGCTAAATTTTTAAAAGATCTATGCACCGTGAAGAGGAAACTGAATGTGAAAAAGAAAGCCTTTTTAGCCAAACAAATAAGTGTCATTCTTCATAACAATAATGCTTTAAAATATAAAGACCCTGGTTGTCCTACAATTTCTTACTTTATTGGAGAATATAAAATTGAAAAAGCCTTACTTGATCTTAGAGCTAGTATGAATTTACTTTTATATTCAGTTTTTCAGAGTTTGAGTTAAAAGCAACTTCTATAACTTTTTTACTTGCCGATAGATCTGTAAAAATTTCTAGAGGAATAATTGAAGATGTGCTACTACAAGTCGATAAATTCATTTATCCTGTGGATTTTATTGTCTTGGACATGCAACCTGTAGAAGGATGTAATTCATTTTCCTGTTATTTTAGGACATCTACTTCTTGCAACTTTTAATGCATTGATTAATTGTAGGAATGGACTGATGAAGCTATAATTTGAAAACATGATATTGAACATGAATATTTTCAACATTTGCAAGTAACTTGGAGATGATAATGATTTAGAAGAAGTAGATCATATTGATGAATTAGTTTATGATCAACTTGAATCTACTTTAAGTAAAAAAGAGTTGGATGAATCTAAAGATTTCCAAATGATTTATTATGAGGATGAAATCACAGATGAAAAACACATCAAAATTATTGATACGGATCTTTTGTCAAAAGTGACAATAAATTCGACATCTGACATTACATCAATCGATGATTACTTTCCTAATGAATCTTTACTTTTTGTTAGTCTAATACCTTAGTATGATAAAAATATCAGTTTTTATACTTTAGGAGATTTGCTAACTGATTGGAGTATCCAAGACAAAGAAAAGTTTTTGAATGAATAAAGAACTTTTATTGGGATGACCCTAACTTATTCAAATATTGTCCGAATCAAATATTTCAAAGATTCATTCTTGACAATGAGGTAAGTAGTGTCATTAAACTTTGTCATTTTAAAGCATGTGGAAGTTATTTCTCGTAAAAAAAACAGTTGTAAAAATCTTTTAAAATAGATTTTATTGGCCCACCATGTTTAAGGACACGCACGCATTCTGCAAAACTTGTGAAAATTGTCAAAAAGTTGATATTGATCAAAAAGTTTTGTTTTATAATTCTTAACTTTATTCATTTCCTAGAGAGCTAAGATCAAGATGGAACAATCCTTATGAGGCCTGTGATATTGAGAATTCAATAAATGACAATGTTTTTAAGGAAAATAAACATTGTTTAAAAGCTTACTTTGATAATTTTTGATAATTTTCCTAGTGAAAATGAATCAACTAGTTTGAATGATCTTATAGATAAAGGTTGATTATTTTTTTTCCTCACATTGTTTTTGTGTTTATTTTTAAGTGATTTTTGGTAGTTTCTCTCACCCTGGTCAAATGGCGGAAAATAGTATTCTGTGACTTAAGTCGGTTCTTTTAGTTTCTCATAATAACTGATATTTGTGTATATATTTGTGCAATTCTTTGAATGTCTCTTCCTATTCTCATTTGATAATGGACACTAATCTTAAAAAAAATAAAAAAGTATTTTCCCGTTCTACCTCAGAATGCAATTACAAAAAATTACCATGCTAGATGTGCAAGATTGAGGTTGTTAATGAATCATGGAATTCCTGAAGATATTCGCTGGTTGATTGAAGTAAAGGTCCAATTATCAAGTGAGTCATCGAATTTATTCATTTCACACATGCTTGGAATAGGTAAAAGCACTTTTACAAAGAAACGTCGTGCAAAATGACTGAAAGTCTGTCATCGATGTGCTAGATGGACTTGTAATGCACAATGTCGTTCTTTAGGAATGATATCTATAAACCATGAAGATAAAATACAATTCATTAAGGATGACCTGAGTAAGGAGTCTTTAGATAATCTTCTATTAACTCTTCAGACGCATCCTAGTGGAGATGTGCATCATGCAATTCATGATTTATGGTCCCATATTCATACAGAACATGATCGACTTAGTCTTGGGAATCTGACTAAAAAAGAGCCTGTCTGCCAATTTTTAAGAAAATTGGATGGGAAGTCTATCCCCGACCCATAGAGAGCGTTTAAGCCGTTCTTGGACATAAAACCAAGGGAAGATGTGAGTCACAATCACAATTAACTGTACATACACTTTTTCAAAAATTAAATAAATAGAGAGAGAGAGAGAGTGTGTGTGTGTAAGACTCTAGTTGACCTACATATAAATGGTATGATTGCCCTTTTAATTTCTCATCTATAAAATCCTCTCTTCCTTTCCCTCATTCCCACTCAATCCATACATTTATCAAATATAAAAGTGTGTAGAAATGACAAGTTCCTCAAGTCATCAAATAAAAAGTATTTGTGTTTTTAGTGGATCTAGTCCTAGGAAAGAAAAGGAGTTTTTAGAATCATTAAATCATCTTGGTCAGGTGCTAGCTGAGAGAAAGATTCATTTAGTGTGTGGGGGAGGCAGTATAGAGTTAATAGGAGGTGTGTGAATAGCTGTATTTTTAGGAGATAATCAAATTTTAAGGGTCATTCTCGAAGCTTTAGCATAAGGGGACATCATTAAAAAAACAATTGGAGAGGAACTTCAGGTCTCCACAATATCGGCTCGAATGAATGCAATGTTTAACCATGCTGATGCCTTCATTACTTTACCAGGTGGTCTAGGCACATTGAAAGAGATGTTTTATATTTCCTCTGGGGCCCGACTGCACATTCACCATAAACCTATAGGTTTGTTAAATATTAATGGTTATTATGTAAAGTTATAATTATGAATGCCTAACGAGATTTACAAGTATTAATATTAATCGAATAAGATGACTAATGTAATCATGTTAACAATCTATAATCAAATTGGAACCTCCTTTGTGTGTGGTTTTCAATTGAATAATAAGAGTTTATACAATATTTCTTTGATATACTATTAGTGGATCCTTCAACCTTGACATTTATTGTTATCATTGTTTAATCCTTACATTAATCTTCCATCTTAAAGTTCTCATCAACTTCTTCTTCTTCTCCTTCTTTTTCTTTATTGTTACTATTATTATTATTATTATTATTATTATTATTATTATTGTTACTACTATTACTACGACTATTACTACTAATATTACTACTACTACTATTACTATTATTGCTATTATTAGAGTTATTGTTGTTATTACTATTATTGTTGTTTATAATTTGTATAATTAACCTTCCTGTGGTTCGATCCCAGTCTTACCGAGTTATTTATTACTTCGACACTCCTGTACTTAGGAGCAGACATCAATCTTTTGATTATATCACCCAGTCAAGGGGTCGGGGCCTGGGTTTCATGGTTTAACTTGGGTTAACCTAGATTAACCCTTAATTTTTTTAAAAAATATATATAAATTTCTAATATTTCATATAAATAATGAAATTTAAAAGAATATTTTAAAAAATGTTTTATCCTATAATAAAATGAAATTATGTTATACTTTTTAAGTTGAAGTATTTATACAAAAATATTTTTTTATATTACGTTGAAAAAACATAATTTTTTTCTTCTGAACATAAAGTATATATACTAAAGGGCTTCAAATCCCACATTAAAAATATATTATGTTATTCTTTTAAGTTGAAGTATTTAAATCAAAAGGTTTTTTTTATCTCATATTGAAAAAACATAACTTTTTTTTCTTGTAAACATAGAGTATACATAGAAAAAGGTTTCACATGTCACATTGAAAAAAAAACTTTTTTTCTCGGGAACATAGAGTAACACTAAAGGGTTTCAAATCCTACATCGAAAAAATAAAACACTTTTCTAATATTTATATAATAAACTTTAAAAAGGACCACAATTAAAAAACAAAATAGCCCACGAAAACCGCTCTTGCTTCATTAAAAGGACCATTATTCTAAGCCCCAATCCCACCACCTCCACCTCCTCTACCACTCTGCTTCAGTAATTGATCATCCTAATCCAAAGAGAACCTATTATAATCCTCATCCAAAGACAATCTATAATCAGCAATTGGTCATCTGCATTTAAAGATAGCCTCTCATATGCCACATTTGTCAATGATACTACAATCACTATAATTGGACCTATTATGGTAAGCTCTTCTACCATGCTTCCTCCAACCACTTGGATTTGTCCTCTAACAAGGAAGATTGTGAGGCTTATCACACTTGGATAAGATCTCAAAACTGTCATGAAGAGTAACTTTGATCTCGCCTCAGTTTGTCTAGGTCGCTCGAGTCATAGATCACCTAGCTAGGTCTACTGGGTTTTGTCGGATCGTTGCACCGGCCTATCTTTTATCAAACCCAAACCGGTCTAATTACCAGGTCGACCAGTCGAACAAGGTTTAATAACTCTAGATTTAACTACTGTTGTTACATCATAAAATAAACAATATTTTATATAAAATATTTTTTATTGTTTCATTAAATTATCTACAATTTTATCACATATGAAATCCATCCGATAAGGACTACAGTTTCTATGGTTTTTTGAGCATGCAAGAACATCAAGTAAAATATCATCAAGAACAAAATTGAAATTGCAATCAAATTTTATAAATGTTACATCATTGACACGATTAAATGATTGATGTCTTCTTCCAAGTGTAGGAGTGTCAAAATAACAAATAACCTGGCAAGACCGAGCTCAAACCACATGGAGGTTAATTGTATAAATTATAGATGACAATAAACAAAAAAAATAACAATAATAATGACAACAATAACAAGAATAGTAGTAGTAGTACTAGTAAAGAAAAAAAAGGAGAAGAAGCTAAGACTTTGAGATGAAGTATTAATGTAAAGATTAAACAATGATAACAAATATCAAGGTTAGAGGTTCCAGTAATGGTATGTCAAATAAGTAGAGTTTAAAATCTTATTATTTAATTGGAAACCACACATAAAGAAGATTTCAATCGGATTATAAATTGTTAACATGATCATATTAGTTATCTTACTCGATTAATGCTAGTACTTGTAAATCTCGTCAGACATTCATGATTATAACTTATGTTAATAACAAAGCAAATTCCTTTCATAGCTCAGGTGCCGGTTATACCATATAAAATGGGTATGAAAGTGTCAAGCATTTGTTGTACCAAGTATTATACAACATAAGTCTAGATTATTCATTTAACAAGCAAAGTATTAAAGAGTGAACAAGATAACAAATACAAAACATATTAGTATCAAACATTAAAGTCCATATTAAGTTTACATTATACTTATTCTTACACTATTAGTGTGACCTTTTCACCTTGAGATAATAAACTTAGCTAAACATAATGAAAGAAAGAAACATAAATAAACAAGATAAAAACATAAATAAGATAAAAGTTAACTAAGTAAATGAAAGGAAACGAAAGGCATAAACTTGATATTATTGAAAGCAAAGCATAAATATTTCAAAAAATACAAAGAAAGAAAGCAAGAGCATGATTTTGATCAGAAACCAAGATGTTTAAATGCATGGAAAATACTTACTTTTATAGGACAAAATTGGAAAATATTGATTTGATGACTAATTGATGAGTGAGTGGCCAACTCTTGACTTGGTAACAATCTTTATCTTCTCTTATCTGCCAAAACATCTTTGATAACATCAAAATTGGACCCACTTGAAAACATGAAAGTTATAGGAAATTGTCTCAGATTTCTTGTTTTAAAAAATAAGGTCATTTGGACTTCTAGAACTCCAAATATAGGTTAAATACTGAACAGTACTCGGGCTGTAAGACAGATTCAGACTTTTTTGTTGTTAATATAATTTAGACTTGAAAATGATCTTTTTAAGTCTAAGGCTCCATATGAAAGCTTTATGCTTATATCTTACCTTTACAGTCATATAAAGTGACACGACTAAAAGATTGATGTCTTCTTCCAAGTGCAGGAGTGTTAAAATAATAAATAACTTAGCAAGACCGGGGTCGAACCACATGGAAGTTAATTATATAAATTATAAATAATAATAATAATAATACAACAACAACAACAACAATAATAATAATAATAGTGGTGTTGGTAGTAGTAGTAGTAATAACAATAATAATAAATAAAAAAATAAGGAGAAGAGAAGAAGATGAGAACTTTGAGATGGAATATTAATGTAAGGATTAAACAATGATAATAACAAATGTTAAGGTTAGAGGTTCCACTAATGGTATGTCAAACTAATATAAACTCTTATTACTCAATTGAAAACCACACACAAAAAAGATTTCAATCTAATTATAGATTGTTAACATAATTACATTAGTCATCTTATTTAATTAATGCTAATACTTATAAATCTCGTCAAGCATTCATGATTATAACTTATGTTAACAACAAATCAAGTTCTTTTCATAGCTCAGGTGTCAGTTATATCATACAGTATGGGCTATGAAAGTGCCAAGCATTTGTTGTACCAAGTGTTATACAATATAAATCAAGATTAATCATTTAACAAGCAAAGTATTAAAGAGTAAACAACATAACAAATACAAAACATGTTAGTATCAAACATTAAAGTCCATATTAAGTTTGCACTATACTTATTCTTACACCATTAGTGTAACCTTTTCACCTTGACATAATAAACTTAGCTAGACATAATGAAAGAAAGAAAAATAAATAAACAAAATAAGAACATAAATAGGATAAACGTTAACTAAGTAAATGAAAGGAAATGAAAGACATAAACTTGATATTAATGAAAGCAAAGCATAAGCAATACAAAAAATACAAAGAGAGAGCAAAAGCATGATCTTGATCTGGAAATTAAAATGCCTAAATGCATGGCAAATTCCACCTTTTATAGGGTAAAATTAGAAACTATTGATTTAATGACTAATTGATGAGTGGGTGACCAAGTTTTGACTTGGTGACAATCCTTATCTTCTCTTGTCTGCCTAAAACGTCATTGATAACATTAAAATTGGACCCACTTAAAACATAAAAGTTGTAGGAAATTATCTCAGTTTTCTTGTGTAAAAAATTTAGGTCATTTGAATTTCTAGAACGCTAGATATGTTCCAAACACTGAACAGTACTCAGGCTGGAAGACAGATTCAGACTTATTTGTTGTTGCTATAATTTAGACTTGACAATGGTCTTTTTAGATCTTGGGCTCTATATGAAAGTTGTAGGCCTACGTCTTACCTTTCCATCTATATAAAGTAGGCCTAAATCTAAGATATACAACTACAGATATGACCCAATTACCAAGCAGTATTCTGATTTGAATTGCACCGACATCTCGTTTCTAAGTTTGGTCATCTTTTTGTCCTTTCAATTCCAGTTCTTAAATTTATCAATCAATCCTTTTATTTATGAAATAGGCCTGCATTTAAAATAAACATTTACCATAAATTAAAGGTATCTTATATTATTAGATATATTATTATAAAACATGTTTGAGTTAAGGAGTTATAGTACTAATCACACCACTCAACCAGCTTATTACTAGTCTATAGTAATCAAAGCGTTAAAATAGAAAAACAATTTGTAAATTCCATAAAGCAAGATATTGATCATTCAACTTTCATTAATCTATCTAGATAAATAAAGTCTCATTAAATTTATATTTATACTTACTAACTCTTAAATAAGATATTAATAAACCTTTCTTTTATGCTCAATATATCAACATATAATTATAGGGTTTTTCTTGGAAGAAAACAAAATTTTTGTTCTAATGTTTAAGGTTAACTTTCTTGGGTTAAGATTATTATTATTTTTTCTTTTTTAAAATATATATATACATATAATTTAAAACACCATATATTTTTAACCCATGTAACGAGCTTTTGGCTAAGACTCCCAAACTAGTTGGTCTTAGGGCATTAGGTGTTGAGACACCCCTACGAGCTTAGTAACTCGAGTCGCAGATACTGATATGTAGATAGTGCAATGTTTGATTCCCTTAAACTTTTCTCTTCAACCTATGTAACAAGCGTTGGGCCAATAGCTCCCAAGTCAGTTGACTTTAAGATATTAGGTGTTAAAACACCCCGTCGGACTTAATTGCTTAGGTTAGGGAGGCTACAAAACCAAATTTATCTACATTTTTATTATCATCATTTTTTTTTCTTTTTTCTTTTTCTTTTTCTTTTTTTTATTATATATTATCCCTTTCCCTTAGTTGTTACCTTTAACAAAAGAACATAAATAATATAATAATTCAATGTGCAACCCACAATCATGTGTTAAAGTGTGTGTGTGTGTGTAAATTAAGGTTTAAAAATACATGTTAAATAAGTATATGAGCAGAATTAAATGATAACAATACGAGAGTTTATAAACCTGAATATTTAAAGAAGTATTATGATATACCTTATTAAAAATGGTTACTAAGATGCGTCTCAAGAGTCATAAAAAGATCTCCTTTACTCTGCCATTATAGTAATAATAATTTTGCACATACTTTATGAAATAAAAAATATAGTTAGTTCTTTTTTTAGCTACTACCCTCTTCCCCCAACCAAAACGAGAAATTTTCCTTAATGTTCTAAGGTAAAAAGATAGAGTATAGAAGATATCACCTGAAACACACTAAAACAAATATAAGAAACAACAAAACACAATAATGAAACCAAAAGACACAAAGATTCGCAAATAAAGGCTCAAATCTAATTTAAGTTTTTTATGGCTTTTTTTAGATAACCAATTTATGCGACTCATGGAGGGATCAATCACAGGAATGAAAGGTTGTAGTTGGTTAATCAATTGTTCAGCAGTAGCAGCAAAGATTATGATTTGTCATGCAGAAGATGTTAGAAATTCCTGTTCCACAACATAATCAAGAAAAGACAACAACTTATCATAATAATCATTAACATACTATGGGTTTATAGTGAATATGCAGTTGGGCCCAAGAGAAAATATGAAAGATTTCTTCCAATATGCCTAGACTACCTGGTAAAGCAATGAAGGCATCTACATGGTTAAACATTGCATTCATTCGAGCTGACATTGTGGAGACCTGAAGTTCCTCTCCAATTATGTTTCCAATGATGTCCCCTTGTGCTATCGCTTTAGAGACGACCCCTAAAACTTAACTACCTCCTAAAAATACAGTTATTGACATACCTCTCATTAACCTAAAACTACATCCCTGATACACTAAATGAATCTTTCTATCAGCTAGCACCCGACTAAGATGATTTGCTGATTCTAAAAACTCCTTTTCTTTCCCAGGACTAGATCCACCAAAAACATAAATATTTCTTATATGATGACTTGAGAAACTTTTCATTTCTACACACTTCTATATTTATTGAATGTATGGGTTGAGTAGAAATGAAAGGAAAGAAGAGAGGATTTTATAAATGAGAAATTAAAATGACTATCATACCACATATATGTAGGTCAGCTGGAGTCTCACTCACTCTCACTTTATTTATTTATTTGACAAAGCATGTGTATGTACAGGTAGTTATGATTGTGACTCACATCTTCCCTGGTTTTATGTCCAAGAGCTACTTAAACACCCTTTATGGGTCGGGGATAAGCTTCCTATCTAGTTTTCTTAAAAACTGGCAAATAAGGTTTCTTTTAGTTAGATTCCCAAGGCTAAGTTGATCATGTTTTTTTATAAAAATAAGGTTATAAATCATGAATTGCATGATGCACATCTCCACTAAGATGTGTCTCAAGAGTTAATAGAAGATTATCTAAAGAGTCCTTACTTAGGCCATCCTTAATGAACTGTATTTTATCTTCATGATTTATAGATATCATTCCTAAAAATCACCATTGTGCATTACAAGTCTATCTGACATATTGATGGCAGATTTTCAGTCATTTTGTATGACGTTTCTTTGCAAAAGTACTTTTACCTGTTTTAGGCATGTGCGAAATGAAGGAATTAGAGGACTCACCTAATACTCAGACCTTTGCTTGAATCAACCAGCTAATATCTTTAAGAATTTCATGATTCATTAACAACCTCAATTTTGTACATCTAGCATAGTAAATTTTTGTAATTGCATTCTAAGGCAGAACGGGAAAAAAACTTTTTTAATTTTTTAAGATTAGTGTCCATTATCAAATGAGAATAAGAAGTAGATTCAAGTTGATCATAAACTAATTCATCAATATGATCTACTTCTTATAAATCATTATCATCACTAGGTTGCTTGCAAATGTTGAAAATATTCATCTCCAATGTCATGTTTCCAAATGATAGCTTAATCAGTCCATTCCTACAATTAATCAATGCGTTAGAAGTTACAAGAAACAAACATCCTAAAATAACAAGAAATGAATTACATATTTTAACAAATTCTGTGTCAAGACAATAAAATCCACAGGATAAATGAATTTATCGACTTGTACTAGCACATCTTTGACTATTCCTCTAGACACTTTTACAGATCTATTGGCAAGTCAAAGAGTTATAGAAATTGGTTTTAACTCACCTAGATTGAGACTTTAAAAAACTGAATATGGAAGTAAATTCACACTGGCTCCAAGATCAAGTAAAGCTCTTTCAATTTTATGTTCTCCAATAAAGCAAGAAATTATAGGATAACTAAGGTTTTTATATTTCAAAGCATTATTGTTCTAAAGAATGACACTTACTTGTTCAGCTAAAAAGGCTTTCTTTTTCACATTCAGTTTCCTGTTCATAGTTTATAGATCTTTCAAAATTTTAGCATAGGAAGTAACTTGTTTAATAGCATCCAACAAAGGTGTATTGATTCTTATGTGTTTGAAAGTTTCAAAGATTTCAGAGTTGTGATTGACTTTTCGTTGTTTGGTCATGGAATGAGGAAATGAAAATGCTAGCGGGAAATCAGTCGTTTCTTTATAATTTTCAGATTTAACCCTTTCTTTACCCTTAGAGATTGACTCATCATCTTTCTCACAAGGTTCAAGAGTGGCTTTTTCAATAACCTTACCACTACGAAGAGTAGTGACTGATTTGACTTGATCCATGCATATAAAGTAGACTTAAATCTGAGGTCTATAACTCCATATATGACCTAATTACTAAATAGTATTCTAATTTAGACTTCACCAGCATCTCTTTTCTAAGTTTGGCCATCTCTTTGTCCTTTCAATTTCAGTTCTTAAATTCATCAATCAATCCCTTCATTTATATAATAGGCTTACATTTAAAATGAACGTTTACCATAAATTAAAGGTATTTTATATTATTAGAAACATTATTATAGAACATGCTTTAGTTAAGGAATTATTGATACTTCAAGTGCAAAATAATGATATAAAACCTTGATAAAAATGCATTTTTAAGTATTAATCACAAAGTAGACCTAAATCTAAGATCTACAGCTTTAGATATAACCTATTTACTAAACAGTGTTCCTGTTTGGAGTGCACCGACATTTCTTTTCTAACTTTGACCATCTTTTTATCCATTCAATTTTAGTTCTTATATTCATCAATCAATCCTTTTATTTATATGATAGACCTGCATTTAAAATAAATATTTACCATAAATTAAAGGTATCTTATATTGTTAGATATGTTATTATAAAGCATGCTTTAATTAAAGAGTTATTGATACTTCAAGTGCAAAATGATGATATAAAATCTTGATAAAAAATGCACTTTTAAGTACTAAACACACCTCCCAACCAGCTTATTACTAGTCCCTAGTAATCAAAGTGTTAAAATAGAAAAACAATTTGCAAATTTCATAAAGCATGGTATTTATCATTCGACTTCTATTAATCTATTCAGATAAACAAACTCTCATTAAATTTATATATCTACTCAATACCTCTTAAACAAGATATTAATAAACCTTTCTTTTATACTCAATATATCAACACATAGTTATAGGTCTTTACTTGGAAGAAAATAAAATTCTTATTCTAATGTATATACATGTAACTTAAAACACAGTGCATCTTTAACCCATGTAACGAGCTTTCTGCTAATGACTCTCAAACTAATTGGTCTTAGGGCATTAGGTGTTGAGACACCCTTATGAGATTAGTAACTCGGGTCGTAGATACTAATACTTAGATAGTGAAATGTTTGATTTCCTTAAGCTTTTATCCTCAACCCATGTAATAAGCGTTAGGCCAATAGCTTCCAAGTCAGTTGACTTTAGGGTATTAGGTGTTAAAACACCCCTTCGGGCTGAATTGCTTAGGTTAGGGAGGCTATGAAACCAAACTCATCTATATTTTTATTATTATCATTTTTTTCTCTTATTTTTTCTTTTTTTTCTTTTTTTTGTTTAAATAAGACACTATCCCTTTCCTTTAGTTATTACCTTTAACAAAAGAACATAAATAATGTAATAATCCAATGTGTAACTAACAATTACATGTTAAAGTGTGTCCGTGTAAATTAATATTTAAGAATATATGTTAAATGATTATATGAGCAAAATTAAGTGATAACAATACGAGAGTTTGTAAACCTAAATATTTAAAGAAGTATTTTGATAAACCTTATTAAGAACGATTACTAAGATGCATCTCAAGAGTCACTTTAACAAAAAAGCTCATTTACTCTATCATCCTGGTAACAATAATTTTGCACATACTTTATGAAATAGAAAACACAGTTAGTTTAATTTTTTTATCAACTATTATCCCCTTCCCCCAACCAAAATCAGGCATTGTCCTCAATGTCCTAAAGTAGAAAGATAGAGTAGAGAAGATATCACCTGAAATAATAAACAACGATAAACTTGAAACACACTTAAAAAAAATAAAAAATAACAAAACATAATAATAAAATAAAAGGACATAAAAATTTACAAATGAAGACTTAAATCTAATTTAAGCTTTTTACTGCTTTTCTTAGATGACCCATTTATGCGACTCATAGAGGGATCAATTATAGAAATGAAATATTGTAGTTGGTCAATCAATTGTTTAGTAGTAGCAGCAGCAGAGATTATGATTTGTCGTACAGAAAATGTTAGAAATTCATGTTCCACACCATGATCAAGAAAAGAAAACAATTTATCTAATAACAATTAACATTTAAAAAACCTATAGGTTTATGGTGAATGTATAGTTGGGCCTAAGAGGAAATATGAAAGATCTTTTTCAATGTGCCTAGACCACCTAGTAAGGCAATGAAGGCATCAACATGATTAAACGTTGCATTCATTCGAGCAGACATTATGTAGATATGTAGTTCATCTCCAATTATTTTTCCAATGATGTCCCCTTGTGTTAAAGCTTTGGAGACGACCCCCAAAACTTGACCACCTCTTAAAAATACAGCTATTGACACACCTCTCATTAACCCAAGATTGTCTTCCCTATACACTAAATGAATCTTTCTCTCAGCTGGCACCTGACTAAGATAATTTGTTAATTCTAAAAACTCCTTTTTTTTTCTAGGACTAGATCCACCAAAAAAAAATTTCTTATGTCATGACCTAATGAACTTGTCATTTCTACACACTTCTATATTTATTAAATATATGAGTTGAGTAGAAATGAAAGAAAAAAGAGAGGACTTTATAGATGAAAAATTAAAAAGTCAATCATACCACCTATATGTAGGCCAGATGGAGTCTCTCTCTCTCTTTTTATTTATTTATTTATTTATTTTTAAAAAAGCATGTGTATGCACAACTAGTTATGATTATGGCTCATATCTGCTCTTGGTTTTATGTCCAAGAACGACTTAAATGCCCTCTATAGGTCGGGGACAGGCTTCCCTTCTAGTTTTCTTAAAAACTAGCAAATATGGTCATTTTTAATCAGATTTACAAGACGTAGTTGATCATATTCTTTATGAAAATAGGGCCATAAATCATGAATTCCACAATACACTTCTCTACCATGATATGTCTCAAAAGTAAATAAAAGATTATCTAAAGATTCCTTATGTTTTGAAATGAATCTTGACTTTTGACAATTTTTATAAGCTTTGCAAAATGCATATGAGTCCTTGAACATGGCAGGCCAATAAAATCCATTTTGAAAGATTTTGTGACTGTCTTTTTTGACAAGAAATACCTCCCACATGCTTCAGAATGAAAATATTGAATGACAATACTTACCTCATTGTCATGAATGCATCTTTGAAATATTTTATCAGGATAATATTTGAATATGTTAGAGTCATCACAATAAAAGTTTTTCACTTCATTAAAAAAACTTTTCTTTGTCTTAGGCACTCCAATCAGTTGGCAAATCTCCTAAAACAAAAAATTGATATTTTTATCATATCAAGGCATTAGACTAAGAGAAAGTAAGGATTCATCAGGAAAGTAATAATCGATTGGTGTGATGTCAAATGTTGAATTTGTTGTTACTTTTAATAAAAGATCAGCATCAATATTTTTAGTGTATTTTTCATCCGTGATTTCTTCTTGAGAATAAATCATTTGTAAATTTTCATATTCATCCAACTTATTTTTACTTAAAGTAGATTCAAGTTTATTATAAACTAATTCTTCAATATGATCTACTTATTGTAAATCATTATTATCTTCAGGTTGCTTGCAAATGTTGAAAATATTCATCTCAAATATCATATTTTCAAATGATAGTTTCATTAGTCCATTTCTATAATTAATCAATGCATTAGAAGTTGCAAGAAACGGACGTCCTAAAATAATAGAAAATAAATTACATACTTCAACAGGTTGTGTGTCCAAGACAATAAAATCTATAAGATAAATGAATTTATCAACTTGTACTAGCACATCTTTGACTATTCGTCTAGGCACTTTTACATATCTATCAACAAGTAAAAGAGTTATAGAAGTTGGTTTTAACTCACCTAGATTGAGACTTTAAAAAACTGAATATGAAAGTAAATTCACACTTACTCCAAGATCAAGGCTCTTTCAATTTTATGTTCTCCAATAAAGCAAGAAATTATAGGACTATGAGGTTCTTCATATTTCAAAGCATTATTGTTCTGAAGAATGACACTTACTTGTTTTGCTAAAAAGACTTTCTTTTTCACATTCAATTTTCTCTTAACAATACATAGATCTTTCAAAAATTTAGCATAGGAAGGAACCTATTTAATAGTATTCAGCAAAGGTATATTGATTCTTACATGTTTGAAAGTTTCAAAGATTTCAGAGTTGTAATTGACTTTCTTTTGTTTGGTTATGGTATGAGAAAATGAAAGTGCTGATGAGGAATCAGTTTTTTCTTTGCAAATTTCAGATTCAACCCCTTCTTTACCCTCAAAGATTGACTCATCATCTTTCTCATAATGTTTAAAAATGGGTTTTCCAATAACCTTACCACTGTGAATAGTAGTGATTAATTTGACTTGATCCATGTATTGGCTTCCGGCACTACTTGCATTTATATTATATTGCCCCTTGGGATTTTGTTGTGGTTGAGATGAAAACTTACCTTTCTCTTAGGAATTGAGAGCAGATGTCAATTTTGCAAGAGTATCTTTAAAATTTATCATGTTTTGAGCAAGTTAAGTATTGATTGTCTCTTGCTTTTCAATGAATGTATGCAATGTTTTCTTAAGATTTCTTCTAGGAGGTGGAGCATAAGGAGGTCCATATCCATAAGAATTTTAGTGATATTCTAAGTACTTCATTGTTTCATCAGGATCTTTATCTTTAAAAGTTTCATTGCACATCAATTCAACCATTTGCCTATCTCTAGGTGTTAATCCTTTATAAAAATATGAAACCAGTCTCCATGTTTCGAAACCATAATGAGGGAAAGTATTAAGCAAGTTTCAATACCTATCCCAATATTGGTAAAATGTTTCTCCTATTTTTTGAGTGAAAGTGATGATTTGTCTTTTGAAAGAATTTGTTTTGTTAGATGGGAAAAACTTCTTTAAAGACTATTATTGCATTTTATTTCAAGCACAAATGGATCCTAGTCTCAAATTTTATAACCATGTTTGAGCTTTATCTTTTAATGAAAAAGGAAAAGGCTTTAATCTGATGGTGTTCATACTATAATTTAAGTCATTATAGGTGTTATAGACCTCTTTAAATTATCTTAAATGCAATATGGATTTTCTAAATCTAAGTCATGAAGAAGGTAAAAGTTGAATAATGTCTGGCTTAAAATTAAAATAGATGCATCAAGAGGAAAAACTATGCATGATAGTGCACTTGTTCTTGTGGGATTTATGTGGTCTCCACCAAGTGTTCTAACATGGTTATTCTCATTATAAAGTGATTGATTATCTTTTTTGGCCATATTTTTTGAAAATGATGAGGATACCCTACAAAGTCTACCACTTAATATACGTGACCACACTCTCATGCACATGTAGGAATAGAATAAAAGGAAGAAGAAAATGAAAGAAGGAGAAACAAAATAAAAGAAACAATGTTATATACAAGAAAAGCGAAAAGAGAAAATAAAATAAATACTATAATTTGTACAGGAACTTACATTTCTGGCAACAGCGCCAAAAACTTTACATGACTAAAAGATTAATGTCTTCTTCCAAGTGTAGGAGTATCGAAGTAATAAATAACCTAACAAGACTAGGGTCGAACTATAGGGAGGTTAATTGTATAAATTACAGATGACAATAATAAAAAAAACAATAACAACAACAACAACAATAGTAATAATAATAAAAAAAAAGGAGAAAAAGAAGAAGAGAACTTTGAGTGGAATATTAATATAAGAATTAAACAATGATAGCAACAAATTTTAAGGTTAAAGGTTCCACTAATGGTATGTCAAACAAGTAGAGTATAAACTCTTATTATTTAATTGGAAATCATGCACAAAAGAGGTTTTAATCAGATTATAAATTATTAACATGATCACATTAGTTATCTTATTTGATTAATATTAATACTTGTAAATCTCGTTAGGTATTCATGATTATAACTTATGTTAACAACAAATCAAATTCCTTTCATAGCTCAGGTGTTGGTTGTACCATACAGTATGGGCTATGAAAGTGTCAAGCATTTGTTGTACCAAGTGTTATATAACATAAATCAAGATTAGCAATTTAATAGACAAAGAGTTATAGAAGTGCATTTTTATCAAGGTTTTATGTCATCATTTTGCACTTAAGATATCAATAACTCCTTAACCAAAACATATTTATAATAACAAGTTTAATGTTATAAGATACCTTTAATTTATAGTAAATATTCATCCTAAATGTGGGTCTATCACATAAATGAAAGGATTGATTAATGAGTTGAAGTATTGAAATTAAAAGGACAAAGAGACGGTAAAGCTTATAAAAAAGATAATGGTTTAGTCCAAACTGGAACACTGTTTGGTAATTGGATCATAACAGGAGTTGTAGAACTTGGATTTAGATTTACTTTATATGGATGGAAAGCTAAAACATAGACCTAAAACTTTCATGAAATGCAAGACTCAATTCTGATATTTGAAAGTCCAAATCGTAGAAACAACTTAGAAATTCAAATCTATCTTGTAGCCTAGACATGTTCAGTGTTCAGCCTATATCTTGTGTTCTAGAAGTCAAAATGATCTTCATTTTTTTCGTGGAAAGTTGAGATAATTTTCTAGAACTTTCATGATTAAGTTTGTTCAAATTCTGATGTTAGTAATAATGTTTTGTTTATATAAGAATATAAGGATTATCACTAAGTCAAAATATGGTCATCCACTCAATAATTAGTCATCAAATTAACAATTCTCAATTTTTGCTTATAAAAGGAGGCATTTAACATTTATTTAGGCATCTTGGTTTTCATATCAAGATCATATTCTTGATATCTCTTTATTGTAGCGCGTAAGTTTTGCTTCTATTAATCTCTTGTTTATGCTTCTCATTTTATTTTCTTTAGTTAGTTAAATTTTATCTTATTTATGTTCTTATCTTGTTTATTTGTGTTTCTCTCTTTTATTATGTTTAGTTAAGTTTATTTTATCAAGGTGAAAATATTACACTAATGGTATAAGAATAAATATAATGTAAACTCAATATGAACTTTAATATTTGATACTAAATTTTTTTATATTTGTTATCTCATTAACTTTTAATACTTTGTTTGTTAAATGATAATCTAGATTTGTGTTATATAAGACTTGATACAACAATTACTTAGCACTTTCACAGCGTAACCATATGGTATAACCGACACCTGTGCTATGAAAAAGAACTTGATTTGTTGTTAACATAAGTTATAATCATGAATATCTAACAACATTTACAAGTATTAGTATTATTCGAATAAGATAACTAATGTAATCATATTAATAATTTATAATCTGATTGAAACTTTCTTTGTGTGTGGTTTCCAGTTGAGTAATAAGAGTTTATAGTATACTTGTTTAAAATATCATTATTGGATCCTCTAACCTTGACATTTGTTTCTATCATTGTTTAATTCTTATATTAATATCACATCTCAAAGCTCTCTTTATTACTATTACTATTACTATTACTATTGTTCTTCTTGTTGTTGTTGTATTATTATTATTTATAATTTATATAGTTAACTTCTATGTGGTTTGACTGTAATCTTGCCGGATTATTTTTTACTTCAACACTCTTATATTTAGAAAAAAAAACATCAATTTTTTTATTGTGTTATTAATTAAAAATGAATTGTTAAGCTGACTTTTTATTTCTCTTAGCTTGTTAGTAGATCTTGAAAAATGAGATTAGCTATTGTTGGGAAGCATAATTTTCCAAATTTTATCAACCAAGGGTGCAGTTACAATTGTTGTGGATCCCACCAAAATAAAAACTATTTGTTTACAAAACCAAACACATAGAAACTATGGCTTATTTTAATCTCAAAAGCAGTTATATTATCAAACGGTGATGAGTTTGCCTAAAAGGTTTCTAAGATAGCATTTTCTAGATTTGTGATCGAAATTTTTTTTGTTACTTGTGTTCTTGAATTTCAGGCGAGCAAGAGGGAAAAGAAGGCTTTTGAGTTTCACGTGCAAGAAAAAATCTACAAAAAAGAAAAGTATAAGAAAATAGAAAATTAGAGAAAACAAATGATCTATTGATTTCTTTTTCATTTCTTCATTTTAGTTAGAGAAACATAATAGAGAAAGAAAGTCTTAAGTGGTCGGGATGAAGAGAATGAGTGTGTGAGGTGATTAAGTTTTCTTGCATTATATTATATATGGAGTCATTTTAGTCATTTTATTCTTTTTAAAAAACTTTAACACAAAATAAAAAGTATAATTTACAAAAATAAGTTCCTATTATTTTATTCAAAATAGATGTATCATAATATGTTTATAAATATAATATGACCTTATCGTCGAAATATGGTAGAGAAAGATTGGTGAAAACAAAGTTTTATAAATATATGAATTTGAGAATCATGTTTTT
Organism: Populus ilicifolia; assembly: GCA_015708895.1. Lineage (NCBI taxonomy): Eukaryota > Viridiplantae > Streptophyta > Magnoliopsida > Malpighiales > Salicaceae > Populus > Populus ilicifolia. The sequence continues at coordinate 156,906 of SRLM01000355.1, forward strand.
GTAGAAGTAGAGATATATTTGAAATTCAAAAATATTGTGTTTTATATGACTTTTGTAAGTTATTTTTTAAAATTTTGACTCATTAAAAAAAATAGAAATAAATTTGAACTTAAATATTTAAATCTTTGTCATCAAATTAAGTAAAATATTGATATGATAAAAAATTAAAATTTTTATCTTTGAACTTACACTTATACTACATCTCTTCTTAAAAAATAAAATTTGAATTGAATTATTTTTACTATATATATCTAATAACTTTAAATAATTTGAATTTGTTTTTAAAATTAAAAATCATTTGTCATGAATTATCACTTTCACCTGAAAATGGAAAGAAAACTTAGGTTGTATTTATTTCTTGAAAAGTGATTTCTGAAAAATTATTTTCTAAATTTTTTTGTGTTTATTTTCTATTGAAAAAGTTGATCAACAACAAATACTTTCCAGTCAAAGAAAAATTTGGCTTAGTTTCCAGTAAAGTATTTTTCTTTTATTTTGAGTAGAAAACACTTTCCGGAAGTTGTGAAAAATGTTATATTATTTGCTAATTATATCAAATTTTATTATCAAACTTTTGATTATTATTATTATTATTATTATGTTGAATATTTATTTTTCAATTTCATTCCTTAGAATTTAATTTTTATATTAAAGTGGGTCCTTATTTTTATAATTATCATTTGCTTTTTCCTAATCATTTTTTAATTGAAATTTCTTTCTATCAAATTTGGTTCTCATTCTTTTTAGTGTTACTTATTTTATTTGAAATAATTTAGGAAATGATAATTATTATTATTTTAATTTCTTCATCTTTCTATTTTTTTATTTTTTTAGATTTGATCTATATTATTTTGATTATTTTTTATTTTATTTGAGATAATTTATGAAATTATATATTTTTTTTCAATTTCATTCTTATTCAAATTTTTAATTTGTAAGATTTGATTCTTATTATTTTAACTTGAAAAAAATAAAATATTAATAAGTTGTTTTTCAATTCATTTTCCATGACACTTTGTACATAAAAAAAGGGTTTTCTAACTTATTTTCTAGTACACTACTAAACATCATAAAATATTTTATTTTTTCAGAATTTACTTTGTAAAAAAAATTATTTTCCAACAAAAAAATAAAGCCTTAGTTATTATCTTTTTTTGGCTCCCGTGTAATAAAAGATGGAGGAGAATATTCAAGGGGAAAAAATGCAATGGTTCGTTAATGTACAAGATAAGATAAATATATTTCATCAATGATCTCGTTTAGTTATGGAAAAAATCAAGTTCAAGCTTTGGAAACAATGATATTATTTCTAGATTTAAGTATTTTGGTAATGATGTGATATTATTGAACAAGAATTTATTCTAAATAGACTATATGAATGTTCTAATATATATATATATATGGAGTAGTAAAACAGGTTTAGATTTAAAAAAAAATTGTAATGACCAAGATTATTTAGCTCCTTAAAACTACAATAACAGGAGAATTGATTGTTGAATTTTAAAACTACAATAACAGGAGATTTGACTATTGGATTAGACTCAAATTTTTATAGGTGATTCTCAGAAAATTTTTCTTAGAGCACCCATTGTTTCGCTAAACAAACCATTATATCTTTTTACTAGTTAGTAGCTAAGAATGATATGGTAGAAATGAAAGAACAATTAGTTGCACGGTATTGAAGTGGTCTAAATCAACCCATACTGGCGGTTCCATGTCTCTAGTCTTTGTGGATAGTTTTTTATGCTTATTAAAGGGCTTTGACAATAGAGAACTAGTTGGGTGTTAAAATTGTTGCTAGAAGTTCCCAAGCAAATCAAAATAATAGAAGATATGGGTAAACAATAATTAGAGGGCTATTATAATACAACCTTAGCCAACTTAGTATAATTAATAAACATTAAGTTAGGATTCTGGTTTTAAAATTCATTGTTTCATATATAGTGAAATTGCGCATTAGGTTAGCTAGTGTAGCAAAGTAAAGAGTTGCTCAGGAAACACTATGTTGATATAAGAGCCTATGGATGACATTGATCCTAAGCATGATGATGATATAGAAAATAATGGAGCGATCTTATATGAATATGATGATATTATCTATGTGAAAGATTGGCGGCGTACTAGTTTCTTCCATTCTATATGCATTTTTAAAGACAAGGTATATACTTTAATCATAGATAATTGTAGTTATGAGAATGTGGTTTCGAAAAAGGTAGTAAAAAAGCTTCAATTAATGATTGAAAATCATAGTGGTAGCTACGAGAATGTGGTTTTGGTAAAGACAATAAAAAAACATCAATTAACAATTGAAAATCATTTTAAGCCCTATAAATTGACATGGCTAAACAAAGATAACGAGTTAATTATTGATAAATGTTGTTTTATGTTCTATTTTATAAAATAAAGATACTTTGATAGTGTTTGGTGTTATGTGGTGTTTGTATATTTGCTATGTTCTTTTAGGGAGAATATAGTAGTTTGAAAAAAATGAAATGCATAATGATAGAAAAATATGTACTTTCAAAGCCTGAAGGGGAAATGTATAATGCTAGCACCCATAAATGAGAAGGCGGAAATGAGAACTGAAAAGGGAAAGAGCTTGTTGTTCTCATTATAATTTATGAAAGAGATATAGGGTGAACAAGTAGTGTATTCCTTAGTTCCTAGTAATGGAATAGTTGAGGAGGAGGATGTTGATGACAAACACAAGAATGTACAAATTGTGCTAACAAAATTTTTAAATTTAATGTCAAATGAATTACCTTAAGGACTGCCTCTCATGTAAGACATTCAATACTAGATTGAATTGATTTGAAGTTCTAGTCTCCCAAACAAACTAGCTTATAAACTTAGCCTTAAAGAAACCAAAAACTTATAAAGACAGGTTGTGGAGTTGTTAGATAAGGGTTACATTCAGCAAAGCATAAGTCCATGTGTAGTCCCAACTCTTATAGGCCTAAAAAACAATAGTTCGTAGCATATATGTATGGATAGTCGAGCTATCAACTAGATTATAATGAAGTAAAGGTTTCCAATATCGTGACTAGATGACATACTAGATTAGTTGGCAAGTTTCATATTGTTTTCAAAGATTGATCTCAAGAATGGTTATCATCATATAAAAATCAAGTTAGAAGTAAATAGAAGAATGGTTACCATCATATAAAAATCAAGTTAGGAGTAAGTGGAAGACAATCTTTAAAAATTAGTAAGGGATATACAAATGGATGGTTATGACATTTGGTTGGTCTTAACACTTTTATAAGGTTCATATATTAGGTATTAAGGCCATTCATGGGCAGATTTGTTTTTGTTTATTTTGATGATATTATAATTTAAAACCCCACTTTGAATTCTCACTTAAAACATTTACATAATGCTTTTAAAACCTTAAAGAAGGAGCATTTATATGTGAATCACAAGAAATGTAAGTTTTTCACTTGTACTAATACTTTTCTAGGCTTAATTACATTTGTTACTTAGGTTTGGGCTGATATATCTAAAAAAAATTGACATTATAGAGTGGATGACTCTAAAAAGTATTCAACATATTAAAAGCTTTCACGGACTTCCATCCTTCTATGGAAGGTTCATTCAAAACTTGAGTTCTCTTATTGCCCCTATTATAGAGTGCATAGAGAGGCACACTTTTAGGTAGATAGATGAAGTTGAATCCAATTTTCAGCTTGTTAAACATAAAATGAATGAAGTTTATTTACTATCATTTCTAAACTTTGAAAATTTGTATGAGGTAAATTGTATTTAGGATAGACATTGAGGAGTTCTTAGCCAAGATGAGAGGCTCATCATCACCTATTTCACTGAAAATCTATCTAATTCAAAAAAGAATTACTCCACATGTGATTTGGAATTTATGCTATTTTTTACAGTCTCAAACATTGATAACATTCCTTGTTGTAAAAGGAGTATATCCTCGTTATAAATCATGAGGAACCAAAAATATATAAATGGACAACCTAAGTTAAGTCATTATGCAAAATAGGTTTTGTTTTTGCAAGACTTTATCTTTTCATTAAGGCACTAGTCAAGCAACTTAAACAAGGTGAGTAATGCTCTTAATAAATAGGTTGCTCTGCTCAATATCATGTGTATCCAAGTGACAGGGTTTGATGCTTTCAATGAGCTATATTTGAGAGATTCATCTTTCAAGCATAGTTATATTGAGTTAATGAATAAAGGTAGATGAGATCACTTTGTACTCATGAATGGTTATTTATTTAATGGTTTAAAATTAAGTATTCCAGATTACTCCTTACAAGAGCATATTATTTGTAAGAAGCATTATAAGGGACACTTTAGGAGAGACAAGACATTGGCCTTAATGTCTCTTTATTATTATCGGCCTAAGCTTTCAAAACATGTATCTCATTTTTATGAGGAGATATGTTATCTGTCAGAGCTCTAAAAGAGCCTTATCAAGTGTGATATCTAGTTTTATTACTGTGGACAAGTCCTTGAAGATAGCTAATTTAATAGTCTATCAAAAAACTATGAATGCATCATGGATATCCTATATTTACTTTAATGAGGTAGTTTATTTACATGGTATTTTTAGATCCATCATTTTGGATAAAGATATGAAGTTTATAAGTAATTTTTGAAAGACTTTATAGGGTAAGATGAGGACTTGGCTGAAATTTAATAATGCAAATCATCCTCGGGTAGTTAGGTAGATAAAAGTGATGAACTCAAGCCCTGTTAACTTGTTATGGAGCTTAATGGGAGACATATCAAAACAATAGGATATGATTTTGTCATTGACAAAGTTTTCTTATAATAGATCTTAAAATCAAGTTACCTAATTAAGTCCATTTAAGGGGTGCTAAAGTTTATGCATTTTCCTTATAGCAGATGATTAAATCTTCAAGTTGATGGTACAATAAATTATTTACAATCACTTATAGCAATGCTTGGTATAAAATATTGGCTGATCCTCGTCAAAAAAGATTGGTGTTTAATGTTAGTGATCTAGTATGAGCAATCCTTACTCATGACAAGTTTCTAATGGGATGTATAATGAGTTTAAAAAGATGAACATTAATCCTTATGAGGTGTTGTATAAAATAACAATGAGTATAGACATTATCTCCCTTACCATTTAAAGACTTCTAATGTCTTTAATGTTATCACTTGACACTTTATCTAGAGACAAAACAGAACTCAAGGACGAGTTCTCTCCAACCCAAGAAGAATGATGTAGTCGAGCACTCGAATAATGATCTGACATTACTAGATAGGGATCTAACCCAACTAGAATATATAGATGGCCTAACAAATATTTTTATGGATAATTTAGATAAGTCCAGGTTTACGAAATGTTTGGAACGACCAGGATTTGTTAGCTTCTTATAAGTATGATAACAGGATATCCGACCCTTGAATCAAACTAAACATTTTATAGATGATTTTACATGCAATTATTCATATGGCAACCACTACATTGCAAAATAAGCAGTCAAATCTTTCATGATCATATTTGGAGTATCAATGCTCTTAATATGATAACTTTTATTATTTTTCTATGTTTTTTCAAACTCTATATTTTAATTTGATTTTTTTTTGTTTATTTCCATAATGATTTTGGATTCATAATTGTTTTCTAGTAGAGGTAGGGTTTTCTAGCCTCTTTAAAGGTCTTGTAAATCTATTAAGGAGACAACCACTATATTTTTTATTTTTTAGATAATAAAATTATAAATTTAGGGTTTATATCTGCAGCTCTCTTTACTCATTAAACTTTGTGTTTTTTCCTATAATTTTTGTGTTGTCATTATCCTATATATTTTTCTCTTGCATCAATTTTTTTTTCTTTCAAAAGGTCAAAAAAATAAAAGTCTTGGAGTATAGAAAAAAAATTATATAAAACTAGATAATTAAAGAGTCTTGTGGTAGTAGAAAGTATTTTTCACGAACCTGAGCAAATTATTATAATAATAATTACTTGAGTTGGAGCTGATTTTGCTCAGTAATTCAATTAATTAAACCAAAACTTATATGTTACTTGGTTAATTTGACTTCATCTTTTTTTAAATTTAAAAAAAAAACATGTTTCCATCTATTCCTTGCTAACCAAAAAGTTTAGAAACATACAACATATAAAAACAACTAGTAAATCCTGAGGATGATCAACAATGAAAATGTTTTGGGTAAGTATGCTTTTTGGATAAGTACAAGTGCCTAACTCATTAAAGCCAACTTATATCTACCTGTTAATGTATAGTTTATCAATTTTTTATGTACAAATAATGAATTTAATATGATTGAAATTATTATTTATAAAATTATTTATATTTATATTGTTTACATAATATGATTAAGTTAATTGAAAATAATATCAAATTATATTCAAAAATCATTAATGTTTCAAATATATATATATATATACACACACATTAAAGATAAAAAGCATTCCCCTTGCAAATTATATTAAAAACCAATTTATTTTTTATTGCACTAATAAATTTCAAGTATTCTAACTATTAGAGTATCTCTAACCGAAGATGTTATTTTGAAAAGTCAAATTAATAAAATAACTTCTTGAATAATGCAAATATAGTCTATTTTTGTTAAAAGTACTCCAATGATAAAAGGTTATTATGAAGAGCTAATTATATTTTAATATATTTTATATTAAAATAATTTTAATATAATTATATAACTAATTTAATTAATTTCTATATAATACAATCATGTTATTGATTATGCAATTAATATGAGTAATTTATAAAATTAATGAAATAATATGAAAGTTAAAAAGATATCATTGTAATTTTAAATTTTAAACTTTTAAAATCAAATTTTATTTATATGAAACAAACTTTTAATAAAAACCGCAAACATTTTAAATTTTGATTCAAAAAATTGAAATTTTAAATTTTAAAAAAGTAACTACCAACATTTTAAATTTTAAAAAATAACCACCAACTTTCAACTTTTAAGATTTCAAAATTTAAAAAAACAATCATTTATAATATGATCATATACTTGAATATTTTTCTTCATCCTTTTCTTCTCTCTAATCTTCATTTTATTTCTTTAAAGTTCATCATGAATCATTTTAATCTTAATTTTTATGATGCTTTTATTTTTTATGCTTTTGATTTTAATGATGACACTCTCATGTTCACCTTCCAAGTTGCCACTATAGTAGTTGCTAAAGAATAATTAAATTATCAAGGGCAAAGAATATAGTCTCTTGACTCTGTTATTAGTCACAATATCATCAATCATAATAAAAAAAATAAAAAAATGAATTAAGGCTATATAATGATTATTTTGCTAAATTCACAATATCATCCTAAATTCAGTGAAAGTTAATCTTGAGATTTAGGATGAATCTTTTTCTTTGAATTATAAATGTAATGAAATCTCATAATTTACAATTTAAACAAAAGACATATGGCTCTAACTGTTCTTAAATTATCTTGTCTTTAAAGGATAACTACAGCTTATAGGATACTTGTATATAATATTTCTACCTTTCTTAATAATAATATTGATGAAAATATTTTAAGTTAGTTGTATGAACAAGGGATATTGATTTAAAAAGGATTAAGATGAATGTATAAGAAAGAGCTATTAATTTACAAAGAATTAAGTCGGTCGCATGAACTAAGGATGTTAAAAGTCAATAAATTTTACATGTTGAATATGAATATGATTTCAATATAAAGTACAAGATATATAATTGTTATGCCTACAAGGCATGATATATGTGCCTATGGGCAGGATATAGAATTGTTATGCTTTTAAGGTGGAATTTGAACTAACCATAACGGCGGGACCATTATGTGAAATTAAACTGATCATAATAATAAAAATAAAATGTGGAAATTGAATTGTGGGTAATGATAAGATTATTATGTAAAATTCAATCAACCACAATAACAAAATTTAAATGTGGAATTTAAATTGACCAAAACAATAGGATTCTTATGTGAAATTAAATTGATTATAATGAGAGAGTTAAAATGTGGGATTTGAATTTACCACAACAATAAAATTGTTATGTGAAATTAAATCGGCCAAAACAAAAAAATTAAATTGTGGAATTTGAATTGACTACGATGATGGGATCATTATGTGAAATTGAAATCAACTACATTAGTGGGAGAAAGATATGGAATTTAATTCAACCATAAAAACGGGACTAATTTGTAAAATCTAGGCTAACCACAACAACAAGCATATTATGTAAGTGTTAAGTTGGCCTTTATGGAAAGAGTTATTATGGTTTGAAACATGAGTCACAAGTATTTTAAATTAATAAGAAATTCTGGATTGTTATAGTATGTGTTGTGAGTAACAAAATAAATTGATAAATACAAACTATATAAATTATGATTTATAAATATTGAAATGAATCAAAGATTCTAGGTGATGAAAAATAGGCTAGATGATTAATGAAATAGATTAATAAATCTAGACCATAAAATATGACAAAAGACATTATTTGTATATCCAAATGAATAATTGATAGAAATTGAAATAAAGATTGGGTTTGGATTGTCAAAAGAAATCAAGGAGTATATAACTAATATTTAAACACCAAATATTATTATTAAAATGAAAAATGAACTTAAAGATGATGTAGTGTATGATTTGTAAATTTTGAGTTATGATGATGTGCTTTGTATGAATTATATATGAGAATTGAAAGAAATTATAGATATACAACTGAAATAATATGTAAATTATAAATATTAAAATGGAATAGTGAATACTTGGTCATCATGTAATACAAGTTAAAAAATATTACCATAAGTAATTCGATATGGTTATTTCAAAGGTGAAGGCAAAATATATGATTGGAAAATTAAGTTAATGAACTCCATAACCTAGTTAAGATCTAAATAAAAAGTATTGAATTGGATAAATAAATGTGATTATTTTTAGGCATAGGCCATCTATAAAAAAATGGATTTAATGAATCTAATAGCTAACTTCAACTATGAATTAAAGATATTGAATGGAATCAATAAAATTAAAATTTAATTAAAGTATAAATCAGGTGTGGTATGAGATTAACGAAACACTAAACAAAATTCAAATACGATTTAAAAATATTATAATGAATTAATGGATAAATTTGATATTAAACACAAGTAATGATCATTGAAATATATATTAATGAGTACATATATGATGTCAATCACAAGTTAAGTATTGAAATAAATTGAAGAAAATGGTTAACTCAAAACTTGAGGTTTGTCGTTGTTTGTTATTAAAGCATAATAAAATTTTGGGTAGAGTTATAATATAAAGAAAATTCTACTGAAATTTCATTAAAATTAAATAACTTCATCAAAATTAAATAATTTTTTACTTAAATAAAAAATTAAAAAAATATATAAATCTCTCACAAGATGAACATTTATGCAATATATAATTTGTAACATGTGTGAAAATGAAAATGATTGAGTACAGGGAAGTCCTTTATAATACATATATATATATACACACACTTTATTTTACACATTTATGATTATTGAAATAAGTGAAAATTGCATTAAAAAGTTAAAGGTGTTACAATAAATCCATGCAAAAACACAACCAAAACAGCCCGCAGTTCCACCAAGAAATCAACCTAACGATCCACGCAAAATCAACCCGAAAAACAAAACTTTTCCTCTCCAAAAATTAGCAGAAAGTATGCCTCCAGATCCAGCATAAATCATTGTCCATTTTGGCTCAGTTCTGCCTCTAGTTTTACTAGTTCAATTCCGCACGTGACCATCCATACCACCACTGCACATGCGCCATTCTAGCACCATGTCGCTGCCACGTTCTGCTCCAATGCTTTTGCCAATTCTAGCTACTTCACAAGGTCAAGTTCAATTCTCATGGGTTGGTTCATTCGTGTTATTAAATTACAATACGTGTTTGAATTCATGTTGATTAATTTGCGATAAGTGATTGATTTTTTCTTCTTTTTTCTTGCGACCTGTGCATGGTTGCTTTTGTGTTAGATCATATTTGTTTGTATTAATTTTGTGGAGTTGAATGATTTGAAATATACAGCCAATCTTTCCTCGTGAATGGACATGCTTGTGAGATTACCATGAGTCTTGCGTTTTGATCGGGTATCATATAGGTTTCTTTGTGTAATGTCAATTGATCATTGTTGTTTGGAAATGTTATAATCCTTAAAATTATGTAATTAAGAAGTCTGAGTTTTTTATCAAAAAACTAATTACAATAAATATAACTTTGTCTCCTTTAAAAATATGTAAATTTAAAAAATTATTTTATTTTTATTAAAAATCAACTCTAAGTGGTATAATCCTTGAAGAGGTTCTATTCCTAAAAAATTAAAACCGTGTAATGTTTAAAAGAAAATATAAAGGTGTTTTTATTGAAAAATCGACTCAAATATGATAAAATTTCATGAAGATGAAACGTTACTTTTTTAAAAGTAGAAAATACAAATTATGTAATAAAAGAAAGAAAGAAAACCTACTTTATAATTTATCATTCTTCTAGATCTTGCATCTATATTCTAAAAATAAGGATTAGATCTTATTGCTAGACGTAGATTCCAAATCACTAGTTTACGCTTTATAAACCTTTTATTTCTAATAATAACTACAAGCATCTAATTTAAATAAATTCTTAGCATATAAGGGTAATGGGTAAATTTTTATTGATAAAAACAAACAAGTAGCTTACCTTAATAGGATGTTTTAGAGTTATTTTAATTTTCTCTATAATATAATCAAGCTTTTACCTAAAGCATATGAAAGACTAGTTTGGATTTCTAATTATCATGAAAATTAGTGGCAAGTATTTTTTTTTATTTTTACCTCCTTTTAGTAATCAATTTGTCGAGATATCCCCTACAACAATTATCATGAAAGTAGTGTCAAAGCATTATGTATGGAGACGTGTCATCGAGATGTGAAGATTTTATTTGAGATATAAATATAAACATATTTTATGGTGAACATGGAGAATTTCTTTGGGAAACGATACTGCTTTAATTAAAAAGCTCAAAATATTTTATTAAGCAAGTAAAGATATAACTTAAAAAAAAAAAACATTTAATCTCAAGCAATGCATCATGGTGATATTTTCTTATTTGTTTAGGTTGTATTTCCTCACTTGTAAATTGTTGAAGGTGATCTATAATGATCAATATTTTTATCTTTTTTAAAAAAAACATGACATTCCTAGTACTATGACTGTTATCATGGTGGAGGAAACAAAATTTATTAAGGTTTTTTGTGTTCATATTACTTTTTATAGGAGATGAATATCACATAATTTTTTTTTTAATAGAAAATAATACCTAAACACTTCTATTTGTAAAAAAAATATGTGATTATAAAATTAGAGAATATCATTCAATCACAAATGGATCTATTGGTGTTCCTTTTAAATGCTTAAGGGCTCCTAGAAAATCAATGGTATTTAGGAGATTTTTCTTTTTATGGATGGAAAAAAAGGTGTTTTTGTTTGGTTATGCTTGTTTTTTCTCCTCAGATATTATTTTTGATCACCTATTTCATATTAAAAAGAGTTCGATCAGGGAGAGTATGCAATTGTTCTCATAAAAAGTAGTTATAAACTCCATTAATCAAGACTTTAATATTAATAAATTTGAGTAAACTTCTCACGTTAAGCATTCTTTTATAAAACCTTTGGAGATATATTTTAATACTCTCATATTTTCATTGTGTGATGATTAAAAACTTAATGATAATTTTTTAACTGGTATAATTTTACTGAAATGAGATTTGAGTTTGGCATTAAGATTATGAAAGTTAAGGATGAAGCCAGACTCTAATCTATGTTACCAAGTCTAAACAGATCCATGGAATATTGTCATAAAAACTTTACACATAACATTATTGTCTTGTGTTATAAACTCTATAATGCTTCACACTTTTGTATGCCCTCTTAAGCTTGTAAGACCATGGTTTTTGTCTAAGTTAGCCTTTACGAAAAGAATCTCTTACTTGGTGGAAGCAATGTTCATTTTTAAAAAATCATGCAATTATTAATCTTATCTCCTATCTAAGTTTTTTTATACGAGGAGTATGCAAATAAAATTCACAGAGAAATTAATAGCAGTAGCCACCTTTATGGCTAGGACTTGCTAAGGAGTGCTCTTCATAGCAGGAGAAACTTCTTCAAAGTATTAGCCTACCAGTGTTATTGTATCAAATTTTTTTCACATCATTCTTCCATATCCCTTCAAGAAACTAGAGTCATCTTTCCAAATCTATTGTTATATAGCTAAAATAATATTAATTTCAAAGTACTTGTTGTGGGGAAGTTAATTAATCTTTCATGCCTTAGATTTTTTAAGTCTTCAAGTATGAAAATAACTTTTTAATGATAGGTGTGAATGAAAGTGAACTAACTTTTATTCAAGTTCTCATAAATAGCACCATGAAGTCAATAAAGACTTCAAACTAGATTGAACTTTTCATGGTTACGTCTTAGGCTTATAAAGTGGTTGGGATTGACATGGTTAACGAGTTAATGTGATAATGAACTTGTTCACTACTTGGAACTACTAGAATTAATCACTGGTTTAGTGGGTTAATAGGATGACTTCCTCACTCACCTGCAAAAACATGTTTTCTATTAGGATAGAAGGGTTGTTTGATGCTTAAACTAGTAAATATAGGAGAAGAGAAGTATGTTGAGCATGAAAATAATAAAGAAAATGAGTAGTGCAATAGATGAGCTAGATGATATATTTTATAGTGAAGTATGTTAAGCATAAAAATAATGAAGAAAATGAGTAGTGCAATAGATGAGCTAGATGATATATTTTATATGTAGAGTCTTATTGTGTGGATTTATTTTTGAGTTGTGTCATTGTTTATGTTGACTTACCTATTAACCTGAAGTATTTATATATTCCAGTCACATGAGTTTACCTTGTAGATAGTGAAGAAATGATAGAGAATTACCTCGTGATAAGAGGAGAAAAATAAATTGTTGGTTATTAGATCATTAATAAAGAAATTGGTGCTTCTATTTAGTTATAGTGTCTTATTGTGTTATTAATGGAAAGGTTAGTGATTGATAAATATCCTTTAAGATAACATATTGAAAGAAATATTTTTACTAAAGCGTAAGTTAACTTGTTTCAAACTTACATTGATCTAATTTATAAGAAATTATAAAAACATATGGTTAAAAAAAAAAGGTACTTGGAAGTTAACAACATTGGGATGTATTGAATCCCAAGCTAATACTTTCATGTATGATTAATTGAGTGACGAAAAATATTCATTTAAAAAAATAATTGGATAGCCAGTGAAAAAAAAAGTTATATAATAATTTTTCTATCTCTTGGAAGCATTTCTCATCTTAGCAAATCTACCCTAAAATTAAAACGCAACAACTTGGTAGCTTATAGACATAACTTTTATTTGATAAATCAATTGATACCCTAAAACCAGCTCAAGTGAAAAGATTCATAGGAAATTATATCTTCACAATCGGTCACTATTCACTTGACAAAAAGATCAACTCTTAAGAGCTAGCAAGGCCATGGACTCAATGGCAAATCATAATGGAGCGTGGGTCGGAATCATAGTTTTAAGAGTGTGGCTAAAATTACATGCAATTGGAGAGTTGGAATCTCCTAGGGACCTCTACCTCTCAATTTGAACTCTTCCATGATTGAGAATGTGGCCCTTTGCAAGGAAAAAAGTGAAGAGTGATGACCCAAGGGGGAGATTTTTCTATATACTTCTCCGAGTATAATATAAATATGACAAACTTGCCCTTACAATGTATACAAAGGAGTCCTCATCAAATTGATAGTTGGACACCCCACCAATTATCCTTCACACCAATGTTTCTCCGCCTTATCCTACGCACCCTTTCTTTTCCCAGCAGAACCCCATAACTAGAGAGGGGGGAGGGGGGGGTTGGGGGTTCATAATGCATCCGTTGACATACTTTTTATAACCATATCATACCATATATTGACCTCATTGTGGAGCAAACACGCTATGGCAAGCGTAGGTACTTGGACGAGAGATGAAGAGAAAACTTTTGAGAACGCAATAGCGATGCATTGGATTGATGAGGATTCAAATGAGCAATGGGAAAAGATTGCTTCAATGGTGCCTAGTAAAAGTCTTGAAGAGTTGAAACTACACTACAAAATACTAGTAGAAGATGTTTGTAATATAGAGGCAGGAAACGTACCAATACCAAATTATGATGGAGAGGAAGCCACATCTTCAACCAAGGATCTTCATGGGCTTTCTGGGACGATGACTACCGTTAAGAAATTGAATTGTGGTTATGGAAATGGGTTTGTGGGGTTAGGTCATGAGTCATCCGGACATGGAGGCAAAGGAGCATCAAGATCAGAACAAGAAAGAAAGAAAGGCATTCCATGGACAGAAGAAGAGCATAGGTGAGTCCATTTCTATGTACTTTCTCTTCGGATTATATTTAAACTCTCCTACATGTTATGGTGATTACCAGTATAAACGAACAAAGTTGATTAGTTTAATGTAGCAGACAGCGACTGCTTTTGGTGTAGCTGTTCATAGGCTGGCTGCAAACTTTAAATGGAACTAGAATCTTGTGTTTCTTCGCAAACCACATGTTAATTTTGTACAAGGTTCTTTTTTTTCTTTTTCTTTTTTTTTTCTCTTTTTTTTTGAATAATTAGTTCGGCACTGGCCTCATCTCTCTCCCTCATTTCCTTTCCCTTCAGGTTATTTCTACTTGGTCTTGACAAGTTCGGCAAAGGAGATTGGAGAAGCATATCAAGAAACTTTGTCATATCAAGAACACCAACGCAAGTGGCAAGCCATGCTCAAAAATACTTTATCCGATTGAACTCAATGAATAGAGATAGGAGGAGGTCTAGCATCCATGATATTACAAGTTTGAAAAATGGAGATGTGTCTTCTCATCAAGCACCAATTACTGGTCAACAAGTGAACACAAGCCCTGCTGGTTCCGCTCCTGCTATGGGACCTCCGTTGAAGCATAGGACACAAGCCCATATGCCTGGTTTAGCCATGTATGGCGGCCCGCCGCTTGGACACCCAGTTGCCCATCCTCCAGGTCACATGGCATCGGCTGTTGGAACTCCGGTCATGCTTCCCCCACCTGTACACCATCCCCACCCTCCCACGTAGTTCCTGTGCTTACCCAAACGCACCACCAAAAACCATATCAATAAGGATCTCTCACTTCCTCCAAATTTCACCAGAAGACTGAAGGATTTTGAACGGAGGGGTGTTGCTAAGGACTTTTTTTTTTTTCTCCTAGCTGGGTACTGAAAATGAAGATTCATTCATCAAGAACATGATCAACAAGATGTAAAGTATCAGGGACTCAGCATTTTTTATCAATGAAATTTTGTATTCTATGCTAATCATAGCTGCTTAATTTATCAAACATCTCAACAAGATCAGTGGTGATTCCTCTGATACTCGGTATTTCGTCTGTCACGTATCTCTCTGCTGCCTCTAGAAAAAACACAATAATGAGAAATCCATCTGAAAAACCGAGAAGGATTTTGAAGCACAATTGACTGGTTGTCCAACTTCAACAAGAGAGAAACAAGCCATTTTTAGAGTAATTTCCGACGATCTCCGTTTAACAGATAATTTCTTACTTGAATATGCGGGCCACTACACCCTATAATAGGTTCATTAGTTATCGTTTTATCTTTTTTTCAATTAATTTTCATTTCCATACCCACCGGATTTTGAAAATAGCTATGCAAATTTGTATTTAATAAAATTGCTATTTCATGACCCAATTTATTATTATTATTTTATTTTATTTTTTGAAAAAGAGCTTCATATAAAAACTGGGGGCTTCATCTCATTTTGATCATTTATCAACAAAAAGAGAAACAAATGACGGGGCAGCAATTTGTTTAGAAAAAGGGTGGGGGGCAAAAGGAGCAGAAACGAAACTCACTTTTCAGAGGCTTTAGAGCAACGCAGCAAGCACAAATCACTACCACTAAGGTGTAGCAGTCATAAAGAACTAGAAGTTACTGATATACAAAATTTCAGACTACCACTACGATGAATGATGAGAAGGTTTCCCCTTTGATTTTACATGAAGACGCCTAAGGATATGATACAACAGCCTCTTTCTTCCCCATTTCCACCATATGGGTGGTTCAGTCCTCTGCCGCTTTTTTATTTGTTTTCCTGCAGGTATTGAGAGTAGTGAAAACACGAACGGAAAATCTCTAAACATCTTTCCGAGTAAAAATTTGACTACAAAGTAGAGTGAAGGGCATTGTAGATCTGAACCATCAAAAATTGAATAAATTGAAAGATAGCAAGCAGGAATTTCTCACTTGTATTACAGTATGCTCCCCATTGGGATTGCAATTTTGCATAGCTAGATCCAAGAGATGGCCAGAAGTTCATTTGAATCTTCATGACTTCCAGAACAGTTTGAAGACCAGCTCTGGAAGGTGCAATGTTTCCCAATTCAGATCCAGGACCTTCACCCAGCAATACCTTCTCAACAAAAACCCAGTCAGTTAAGTAACTAGATTTTAGACAACAGAGGTCAGTTTGAAGACCCTAGAGTCAGATCATTTTAGGACGTTAGCAGGTACCACATGGACTTGGCTGCCATGGTAGCACCACCCCTAAGATCTTTTTTAACAATTTCAATCATGTAACTTCTTCATGGTACATGCTGAGTAATGGAAAGTAAATTTCGATTCCTATATGTCAACCATCCAAATGTAAATATTTTTATCTATGACGAGTTTATATGATTTCAGGTATTTGAATATTCACCTTGATCACTGAGGTGGCAGAAGATGATATTGAACGTAGATTGTATCTGCAACAGATGAAATTATTTTCATGTGAACTCAGTTGACATGAGATAATTATAATAAAGTTAAAAGAGTCAACTAGCAAACAAACCCGCCCTCTAGAATAACAAGCAACTTTCCACCAGAAAGTGTATACAGCATATCTGTCATTTGTGAATAGCCAGCAGGAGTTACCTACAAAAACATCATTTGGATGGACAGAGCTCCTTCAGTTCTTTGCAAGCAATTAATGCATCATTAGACTATTTTACAACACGATGAAAATTACCAAATAGCTCACTAGAAATAGTATATCTTGTGAAATGAGAAGACAAGAAACAATTGCAAACAGTTCAGTCAAAAAGCAAAATCCTTACATCGCAGCATCCCAGAGGATCCCCCCTTGCAGCATCAAATCCAGCTGATATGATGATGAAATCTGGAGCAAACTCAGTGGCTGCAATCATGCGATTCAAGCATCATTGAATGTTTTGGAACAAAACAATTGCAAACCATACAGAACTGGAACAAAGACAAGATGCTAAACATTCCATGGAAAGATATAACAAAGCTTCATTCACAAACACATAACAAATATTTAACTGTAGCTTCTTGCACAGGCAACAAGAAATATTAATAAGCATTAAAAAATCACCTCAGCAAAGACCAACACGACACACCAACACAACACTAGAAATTAATACACAAACAGCACAATAGCACATGGTTTTAGAAGAAGCATTTACGACCTCAAGTTTTCCTTACCAATCTAACTACGTTATGCCAGAAAGCTGTCCATAATATATCTTCATCACCCAAAGGCTAAATTACATAATAGAGCACTCATCATAGCCAGACAATTGATGCACTCTCTTTTAAATATTTTTAAAATAAAAAAGAGCACAAGCAAATTAACCCACTTCCACATAGAAGCAGATTTCAACATTTAGCATGCAAAATTCATTAATATTTTACAAAACAAGCAGTCTTTCCCAAACCTGGTTCCTCCAAGGAAAAACTAGAACTATATACATAATTGCCAAAGCACAGACTGCAGACAATCCCTTGCTAAATTTAATTCACATTTATGAAATATCAACAGAAGAGATCAACCTATAGGTAGCACAAGGTTTTGAAAAGCAAAAATATAATCATTATCACCAACTCCACCACGACTCCAGGGAATATTTACACAGGATCCTTCTGCACCATTTCTACCAACCTGCAAAAACATCCATGAACATTTATCACACTCGAAGACGCCAAAAATTAATAGAGCATATATATGAATATATATAGGTCAATGGTAAATACACAGCATGTAAAACCAAATTAACCAGAAGTGAAAAATACTAGTAGGATAAAATGTATCATCCTAAAAGTGTCCCAATTTTAGATGCAGCTTTGCAGATACACAGAGCTTGCACATTAGGATGTTCTAATATTACTTTGCATTAATTTTTCCCCTTCTCTTTTCATTACATTTTTTTGCAGTCAATCTTAGCCATTTCCTTTTTATTTTTTCATCATATATATATATATATATAGAGAGAGAGAGAGAGGAAAGGGTAATGAAGACAATGTACTAGGCCTCATGGAAGCTCCACATCTTGCAGCTCTCCTTGAGGCCTTAGTAGCCTCATTTAGAGCCTCGTGTACAAGGTGACCTTGGTAAGGATATGGCAAAGCACCATCGATGACAATCTCACTAACTGGCAGGAAACTACTCATTTTTATCCACTTCATATGTCCAAAGTTAAAATCTCTGGCTCCAACACATTTCATACCGGTACCATACTGTCATCTTAACATGGGTAATCCATCAAAGTGACAAGCTCCAAACAACAACAAATAGTAAAGATGGATACAGTGGTCTTTCAAAAGGAAAAATAAATGATGCAAACAGGCACACTGCAAAAAATTACATAATTTAACACAATAAAGTCCTCCTAGAAACTGAATACCGAAGAAATCACAATTAACCTGCTCTATTACTAACACAACCAAGATTTGCTGTGTAATAACCCAAACCAAAATGTTGAATGTTAGTGCCAACCTTCCTGTCCCACGAAACATTCTGAGACCATGATGGGAATAAAATGAACAGAGGTACAGGCCTGGTATCTAATTTCCTGAGTTTCAAATGCTAATAGCGATCCTTTTACATACCCATATTCTTCCAGCTTCAAAGTAGTTTAAGGTTTGGCTTCAGAAATATCTAACATAACAATATCTGGTGAAAAGATCAATTTAAAAACCTCTTCTAATGAAACTCAGTGAATTTTCTTCTACACTTGACCACCTGTACTGTTCAAATCTGTTACTTCCTTTAAACTAGACAATATGCATCATCTTTAAATAATTTCCCCAAGCAATAGCATATCATTCAGAGCTCAAAAATAATAATTCACCTCAAGGAAAAAGAGAAAACGCATGCGCGTTACTGTTACAAACACTAACATAAATTGTATCTAACTGCACAAATCAAATACACACTATATCTTCCCTCTCAATCTTCATGGCTAAACATCCTCAGTGTGAATTATAACACATCATCAACAGGGCTATCATTTTAGGAAATGA
The DNA here is from genome assembly GCA_015708895.1 of Populus ilicifolia. Taxonomy (NCBI): domain Eukaryota; kingdom Viridiplantae; phylum Streptophyta; class Magnoliopsida; order Malpighiales; family Salicaceae; genus Populus; species Populus ilicifolia. The sequence goes on from SRLM01000355.1 coordinate 176,293, forward strand.
ATTATTGAACTCTCAACTATGGATAGGTCCAACAACACTAAGAAAAACTATTCTCGAAGACAGAAACGAAAACAAAGACAAACAAGAAACTAAAAAAAAAAAAAACAAATCACAGTGATAATAAAAGCAATAGTACTAAAAAATAACAACTGAATAACAATATCCAGTAGCAATGGATATTCTTTAATTCATTGGAGATGATGTATGAAATATTTCGATAAATGCAAGTCTCCATTATCAGTTCATGAAAACTTCTCATTGAAAAGCTCAATAAACAAAGTTGCATTGCCCTACACATTCAATCAGTGAATATGTACAGCTCAATGAATTCAGTTTCTTAGATCATAGAGCCATTCCCTTCAAATGAACTTGTTGTAGGGTATCACAGGGAAAAAGACAGGCAAGTTTCAATTCTTGGATATACAGAGGTAGCAAGAGAATGGTTTATGTGTTCCTCTATAGATTCCTTTTAGTTAAATGAGGAGCCTTAATCCTCCTTTTAAGAAGTAAAGGAAATAGTGTGATGAGTCAAATACCTCATTAGCAGAGCCAGTGCCAGGATAGAACTTTCCCCCCTCATGTCTATGCAAAGATATGTATAAAACCTATACATATATGCAAAGTCAATAAACAAAAGCACTTAACACAAAAACAAAAGTACAAAAAAAAAAAAACCATTAAATGCAGGAGAGAAGATATCCAGAGCATGCTTAGAATGCTTAAATTGTGCTTTATAACAGACTGCTCTGCAATACTTAAGGAAATCTATTTAATACTTCAAAATTCTCTATACTAGGTGTTTCCATCGCCTAATTCTAAAACATTGCCAAAACTACAATTCTAGGCACTAGAACTAGAGTTACCTCATTTTACTCCATTTCAAAAACAAATTGATGGGGTTGATAAAAAGACAGCAGGAAAACAAATTGCACATCAGCTTCTAACACTATATAGTGCGTAGCTCATTCATTAGGATAGGTATAGAAATTTGTACTTTCAGTTTTGAGAAAAGGAACATTGGTATTATTTGGATTAGAAAACATATTGTACAGCTCACCGATTTGTTCTGATCAAATATTTCTTGTGTGCCATTTCCATGATGGACATCCTGCAAGAACCATAGTAGAAATATAAAAAATGAAAAAAAAAATCAGCTTACTGATCAAAAGCAAAGAACAAAGACTGGCAATAAAAAGCATCAAAAGCTGTCAGCAAAAAAAAAAAAAAAATGAGTTTCAAGTGCAGCCAACAAGGACATTACCCAATCAACTATAAGCACCTTCTTGGCACCAGCAGCCTGAGCAGCTAATGCAGCAACTGCAGCATTATTATGAAGACAGAATCCCATTGCCTCTCTTACACCAGCATGATGACCAGGAGGCCGAACCTAATTGATATTAAATATCATTAAGAACATAATATAGACAGTTCCTCCACCCCTTGACAATACCAACAAAATTACATGACATGCAATCAGACATACCATAGCAAAACCATTTTTCACCCTTCCTAAGAAAATTGTTGAAGCAAGATCAGCACACAATCCTGCGGCAAGCCTAGCAGCACATGCTGAATGCTCATTAGCATACGTGTCAGGAGTGAAATAACTGCCACAAACCAAACAATTAATCATATAACCAGTCTCATCATAGGACCAACAAGTTCAATGAAAATGGTGACTCTAACAACATACCAATCAAGGAATGTGAAAGTGTGATCCAAGAGGGTAAATTATTAAACAAAAACACCTTTCTGATGACATTTAGACAGAAAACTTAGGCAAGAGAGGGGAAGCAAAGGGAAGAAGAAGAGAAAGGGAAACAAAAAAAAATATCAAAAAAGCTCAAAACTTTTAAGGGTAAAATCAGAAATAATCCATAAACCAGAGGGCAAACAAGCCTGAACAAAAATATAGGCCCAGGTCAGGTATGAAATTATTCATACAAATGATTGAGACATCTCAACACCTTAAAGATCAAATTACCCTCCAAATAAACCATGTAAAAGGCCATTTAAACCCCCATCAACAAACCAGAATTTGACACCCCATAGCTTACAATTCCTTGCACACATCCAATCAGCGATGTCTTTACAGCATTACAGGAGACCCCAATAGTGAGAAATTAGGACAGCATTGCAAGGGCACACAAGAATGCAGAAACACATGCACCCGTACAGCACAGACATACCTGGAGAAAATATGGCTTGTGAGTTCTACATCTTGAATGTGTTCCAACGAATGCACCTAGAATATCAAATGACCTCATCAAAGACATTATCATTGTTTTCATGATTACCCAACACATTTCAGATAATAAACCTATTAGACAAACACATGGATACCATTAGCACTCGATAATGCTTCACTCACCATTTGAAGCTCTTCTCGGGAAATCTCTCTTGCAGAAATTGGATAGCATCTTCCAGGAAATAACCCTGAATACATTAGTGATTGTTGTCAAGTTGCTAATAGATAATAAAGGGAATGCCAAAACTATTAGACAATCCATCGATTATACCATAAAAGTTCAGTGATTATATGAAACAAAGGAAGACAAACAGGAACTAATATTTCATTACTTAGGACTTTTATTGTGTATGATTATTTAGAATTATTTAGGAATTCTAGTACATATTATCTAGCAGTTAAAATAGGAATTTAGCTTATTTTAGTTTTACTATCAAAGCTATTTATAAGAGGGAAAAACTTATGTACCAGCAGTTGCAAGGCTAGCAGCAATAGCTCGAAGGCGATCAGATCGTTCTGGGTGGGGATGCGACTTCATTTGGACCTGCTTGGACATAGCAATCACCAAGAATAATTAACTACATTAAGTTATCAGGAAGAAAAAAATTCCCATCAAGTACCCTTGCAATATCACAGACAGTTAAATGACATGACCATCCATGAAAAAATTACAATGCATCAAATTCAAATTCAAAATCTATGTTTTAAACTGTGAAATTACATACTATTCATAAATTATTTTTGATGTTATATGGCTGGTTCACAATGTCACAGCCTTTGGCAAGGGCAGCAATCCAACCAGAAATCGCTAGATTTCCATCACTCCCTCAGTGAGAAACAATTTCCATGTCTCTACCATTTACATCTTGCTGAATTGTCCTATTAGCCAATATATGTTTCAAAGTAATCCACAAATCCATGCCTTATATCATGCCTCAATGCTTGCAATTGCAGACAAGGATGGTGATTCTTTTTCCCAAGTTTACTCTTGCCAATGGAATCAAATTGAAAATGCAGTTTTAATCATAACCAGTAATAAGAGAATTGAGGTCAAGCATTGAGTATTGGTGGAAAGGAGCAGCAGCAAGTATACATGGAATTTCATCCCAAAAACTATGTATGCATATAATTTTGAGTTCACATAGGTCTAAATGCATTTTTGGTGCCATCAATCAGAGAATTTTAAAGATCTAGTTATTGAACCGTTTTTGAATATTTTGATAATTTCTATAAAACTAGTCTACTTAAGAATTTTTCATATTTAGAAATCTAAGCTTATTTAGGAGCTCTATTATTAAGCTTATTTAGGAACTAAAAATTATTAATCAGGTGCTTTCTATTAGCATTGGTTTCCTTTCCTTATTTGATTTTATATTTCCTTCTTAATTTAGGACTATTAGTGATGTTGGTGCCTATAAAAGGAGCACCTTATTCTATGTAACCATAGGACTTCAAATGATGGAGCTATGAGCGCTCTTGTTTAGTTTACAGCTGCAGCCTTGTGTTCAATTTTCCCCTCCTCTTTCCTAAAAGCTCTCTTTTCTTCTTCCTTTCTTCCATTTCTTTCATGCTACAGTCGGGTTACTATTCACAAGAACAGTGACCATAACAAATCCTCCTAAAAATACACATCCTTAACCAATCCCAATTCCACATGCAAAAACCCCTAACCCTAATTCCCACCTAAAATCCCTAATTCTCCAAACCTAGCTCACCACAAACTGTTTGTGAGGAATTAATCCAATGTTTTCTTACATCACTTCAGAAAAGCATACCTTTGCTCCAGTCCTTTCAACTACTCAAATGGCACCATTTTTTAAAGTTCCCATGTAATAATACCTTTGAGAACAAACCATTTAGGGACACACCATAATCAACAGAGGGAGAAACATGGAGTGGAATAACTAAATCAATTACAGAAGAGATAATATGGCAAACACAATGGAGTTGACAATAAAAAATATTGGCATGGGTATCACTTGGAAACTACCCCCTAACAACCCCCTTTTCCCATACAACTAGGAAGTGAAGAGGGAAATAATAAAGGCACCATACCTCTGAGTGTAGCAACATCCTCTCATCAAAACCAATTGCTGTCGAACTGTTGGAGGCTGAAAGTTGTGAGTGCATCTCTGCATTGATAAGGGTAAACATTATGGTAATAGTCACAGATTAACACCAGACAATAAACCCCTCACATAAAAGTTGATATATTAGGCTATTAAATGGAGAACCTTTAAAGGTGAGGATAAAGTCACCAAATTGAAACTTAATGAGCCACTTGATGTTTTCATCATTCAAAAGTTAACAGATATTTTCTGTTCCTTTAGATCCCCTGAAACTATAGAGAAGTCTGTCCAATATGTGTAGTTAATTAGCCGCTACACATTAGGAGATGCAGACCAATCTGTGCAGTTAACAAGCATAAATACTAACAAAGACCACTAACCAGGAAAATAGATATGAATTATGATAAATCAAATGCATAAATGATTAAAAAAACAAAACAAAGGAACAACAGACAACAACTTGTCAATTATGACCAACAGTTTACTCGAAGCCTTAACAGATGTTCAGAATCATTCATTCATACTCCAGAAACTAGAGAGAAGTCTATCCAACATTTATAGTTACCTAATAATATGAAATATTATAACACATATAACTTCAACAAATTATCTTCTTCCTATAAACTTCAATCATTTGTCAAGTTTCTACTACTTACCACTATATTCAATGTTGGTTACCAAATGAAATTTAATCATCGTTCATGATTGAAAGAAGAAAATGATTGGGGGGGGGGCTATAAGAAAATATTTGTAGTAGTAAAAGTTAACTATGAAAAACAGATACATGTAATCACCTTTGTTTTTTCCTCTCATTTCTGACTCAACCTCACTGCAACCTGCATCTTGTGATAAAGGAGATGCAAAGCACCCCAGCCTCAAAATACCAGAATCTTTATGTTCACCACATAACTGCATAGAATTGATTGTGCAAGTCATTCACACACATACCATATCACATAAATATGTGGAGGCAGATATTGATTCAAGTGTCAGCAATGCATAATACACCACCAAAAGATGACATGAAACATACATCACAGATGACACCATCACCAAGATTAACCATAGTGCAGTTGACGCAAAACCACTTTATAAGCTCTACATGCTTTTGCACAGGCTCCCAGTCACTGTCGTCTTCATCGTCTTCATCAAAGTAATCTCCATTGGCATGAATGTCCTGAAATGTCAAGTCTCCCTGCCTAGCCTTTTTCTTCAAAAGAAAGAACAAATTACATTACTACATTTCAAGTTGACATGTTATTAAAGCTAAAATAGCCATCTCATGCACTAGTAAATCCCCAATATGTTAAGCCATTAATGGGTTCAGCTTACACATACAAAAACAGGTTCTATGTCACCGTCTAAGTTGCCATCTACATCTCCCGTATTCATTGTTAAATCATAATCTTCACCACTTGAACTAGTTCCAGCTCGATTAGAACCCAAGTTTTCATGTTTGCCATTCATACCATTACTGGAAAGACCATGCCTCTCTTTGTGAACACTCTTCTGAGCTTCCCCATTTGCTAAACGACCTGTTTTAATTGTTTCAGAACCCATATTGCCTCCAAAATTCGAATATATATTTTCTGCATTTTCATCAAAATCAAATTCAAAAAGCTAATAGCAAAAACACGTCGACTAAGCATCAAAATGTACAGTGATAAACTGCAACATGAAAAGGCAACAAGGACTAATTTATATAAACATTTCAGCAACATTACGAAATAAAATAACAATAACGGGTCTCATTTCTTTCCAAATAATTCTAAAATTAAAGAGTAAGATAACCACACACAAAAAAATCACCATCATCATCATCTTCAAGCTATAAAAGGCCACTGTTCATATGATATGGTTACAGAGGAATGGAAAAAGAGAATTCAAAAAACAAAAACTTTTATTTATTACTGGGTGTACAAGCTCTAAAATCACGAAAAATACAAATCTAAACTTCGAACCCTAGAACCTCACAATGGAAGCTTGTCAGATTCTCACCGGTTAAGAATGCGAAAATCGAGAGATAGAGAGATTGAAATCATTAATAGAGGGGAAAGAAAACCCTAAAAGAATGCAATACTGCCTTAGGGCTAACAATTTAAAGAAGAACTAGTAGTAGTAATAGTAGAAGAAGAAGAAGAAGGTGTAGATTTAATTAGTTGATTTACCTGAAACTGCAAAAACAACAAAATGAAGAAAGCGAAATCGATTTTGACTTTCACTATTACCTTACCAGTGCTGTTGTTTTTGCTTTGGGAATCACGATCTACCCTTTCTCGTTTCAATTTCAAGTTTCGTCCTTGCAACAGGGTCACCCCATTCGGGTCAGGTCAACTCCATTCGGGCTTAAACTTAATTTTTCTCGTGGCCCGTTCGGCTTGATAATATTTTAATTTGACTATAATTTAATCCTTTAATTTATCACAACAGATTAATTAATCATTATAATTAATTAATTTTTTAACTACACTGACAATCCTTATTTATTTATATTTCAATCCAAACAATGCTTTCTTTTTTCTTCGATCTTTTCTATTAACAAAAAGTAAATTGTAAACTTTGTTTTGGTTAGCATTTTATTTTTCTTATTGAAATGAAAAATTACAGCTTCGAAATATTTTATTATTTTGCTCTAGGATCTATAATATGCATTTATAATTTAACATAAATTATTTCTATTTAAGTATAAAAATTAATTAACTTAAAATTATACAATATAAATACAATATTAAATATCTAAACATAATTTCAAAATTTAATCTAAGCATTTTAGTTCATTTTAGTTGGGAAATCAAGATGGTTAGAAAAGAAAAAACAACCCTTTCACTTGATGTGACTTGATCGTTGTGCTTGCTTTTAGTCAATTGGATAAATGGTTAGTTTGATGAATTTAATTAAAGTTTTTATTCCTTTCAATTTGGTTATAAATCTTTAATTTCTTTTAATTTGGTCCTCATACAATTTTTATTATTGTTTTCTTCACATTGCACGCTATCACACATCAACGGTATTGATAATTGTTCTGAGATTAAATGACAAGTCAATTTTACATTATATAATTTTTAATTTTGTTAATAAAATTTAAAAAATAGGAACTAAGATTAAAATTAACAAAATTAACAGCCTTTTCCCATGTATATTATTCAAGTGACGTGCAGATCTATACTTTAATTCTTTAATTTTAATTTTTTTTATATTTGTTTTTTTATTTTATATTTTTTTTATATACAAAACTTTATTTTTTATGTTTCAGTTCATGAATATTAGAAAATAAAAAAGAAAGTCACTAGAATTTTTTAAATGAAAAAAAGTTCTTCAGTGCTTATATTTTAAACATCAATAATTTTAATTTTATTATTTATTAATTTGAAGTTTACAAAGAAACTTAATGGAGGTGATTTCCACTCTTAATACAAGAAAAAATAAATTAGAACTCTAGAAATGTTTTTATTCTATTTTATTTTTGATATTTTAAGCTATTAAAAATGTGTTTTGTTGTTATTTTCAGAGTTATAATGGTTCATATGATATTTTCGGTGAAAGTAATTGAAATTTAAATTTTTTTATAACGATTCATATGATATTTTCAGTGAAAGTAATTGAAATTTAAGTTTTTAGGTTACTTGAACCTTGTCTTTTTAGTAACCGAATGTACTTTTAGAGCCCCAAAAACATGGTAGATAATGTAGCATAAGATATTGTTCAAACGGCGAACTCATCATCCACCTATTTTATAAAAACAATAGGATAGATGACGTTTTATTTACCTTTAAAGAAAAATAAATAAAAATCAAGTATTGATGGATTTTAATGTAGCATAAGATCACGAGTCTATTCGTTCAATCTATGCACACCGAACCCTTTAATTTTTTTATTTCATTATTTTTTCTCCTTTTGTATTTTATACTTAGATTCTTTTAAAATAAATTTATTTAAATGAAGCTTAAATAATTATCCAACTATACCATTATTTAAAAATATAATCTTTTATGGTAATACTAATAATTGTTTTTTAAATCATTATACATGAAACTAATATAAGTAATTCTCTAAATATGGATGAAATATCCATTTTTTATTTTTTTAATGCAATTTTCTATATAATTTTTAAATTTCTATTTTTTTTATATATTTTTTAATGCATTCATATCAAAATTATCAATTTATTATTTTCTTAATCAAAATTTACTTTTGAGATTGTGATAAGTTTTTTATTAAAAAATATTAAAAAAATCAAGAAACAAAGATGCATTAATAGGAGAAAAATATAATGATTAAAAAAGAAACTTTTATGCTTTTTTCAAATCATTAAATATTTTTTATATTAAATATTAATTTTATTAAATAAAAATTTTATAGAGTATTGATACAACCAAAAGATTGATGTCTTCTTTCAAGTATAGGAGTATTAAAATAATAAATAATCTGACAAGACCAAAATCGAATCATAGAGAGGTTAACTACATAAATTATAAATAATAATAATAATAATAATAAGTGAAAGAGGACTTTGAGATATAAGATTAATAGAAAGATTAAAAATAATAAAAACAAATATCAAGGTTAGAGGATCCACTAATAGTATTTTAAATAAGTATAATATAAACTTTTTTTATTACTCTATTAGAAACCACACACAAAGAAGGTTTTAATTGGATTACAAAATAGTTAACATGATTACATTAGATATCTTATTCGAATAATGTTAATATTTGTAAATATTGTTAAGTATTGATGATTATAACTTATGTTAACAATCAATCAAATTCCTTTCATAACACAAGTGTCGGTTACACCATATGATTGCATTTTGAAAATACCAAGTATTTATTGTACTGAATATTATACAACATAAATCTAGATTAGTTATTTAACAAGTAAAGTATTAAAAGTAAACAAGATAACAAATACAAAATATATTTGTATCAAACATTAAAGTCTATGTTGAGTTTACACTACACTTATTCTTATACCATTAGTGTAATCTTTTCACTTTGACATAATAAACATAATTAAACATAATGAAAGAAGAGAAACATAAATAAACATATAACAACCCCAACATTGGTATTCAAAACGAAGAGTAAAGACATAATAATTCACTTAAGATTAGGAATTTTTTTTGTAATTAATAAAAATTCGGCAAAGTTTCCTTTATATTTTTAGATATCAAGTTATCGACTTTTCTTCCATAATCCCCATGTAACAAATCTTTTACTTGTCCTATTATCCAGGACATCCTCCTCTCATTACATCACAACTTTTTAATAATCAAATTCAAACATGTCTATACAATGCAATGTCTACACATGTCTAAACATGCATAAACCTAGCAAGGCAATAAAGGCATCAACATGGTTAAACATTGTATCCATTTGAGCAGACATTGTAGAGGCTTGTAGTTCCTCTCTAACTATTTTTTCAATGATGTCCCTTTATGCTAAAGCTTTAGGGACGACCCCTAAAACTTGACTACCTTCTAAAAATACAACTATGGATATTGACACGACGAAAAGATTGATGTCTTCTCCCAAGTGCAGGAGTGTCAAAGTAATAAATAACCCGACAAGACCGGGGTCGAACCACAAGGAGGTTATTGTACAAATTATAAATAACAACAATACAACAACAACAACAATAATAATAACAACAATGACAACAATAATAGTAATAACAGCAATAATAATAATAATAATAATAATAATACTAGTAGTAATAATAATAATAAAGAAAGAGAAGAAAAAGATGATGATGATGGTGATGAGAACTTGGAGATAAAATATTAATGTAAGGATTAAACAGTGATAATATCAAATGTCAAGGTTAGAGGTTCCACTAATGGTATGTTAAACAAGTATAGTATAAACTCTTCTTGTTCAATTGGAAACCACACATAAATGAAGTTCCAATCAGATTATAGATTGTTAACATGATTACATTAGTCATCTAATTCAATTAATGATAATACTTGTAAATTCCGTCAAGCATTCATGATTATAACTTATATTAACAACAAATCAAGTTCCTTTCATAGCTCAAGTGTCGGTTATACCATACAGTATGGGTTATGAAAGTGCCAAGCATTTGTTGTACCAATTGTTATACAACATAAATTAAGATTAATCATTTAACAAGCAAAGTATTAAAGAGTGAACAAGATAACAAATATTAAACATGTTAGTATCAAACATTAAAGTCCATATTAAGTTTATACCATACTTATTCTTACACCATTAGTGTAACCTTTTCACCTTGACATAATTAACTTAGCTAGACATAATGGAAGAAAGAAAAATAGATAAACAAAATAAGAACATAAATAAGATAAGAGTTAACAAAGCAAAGGAAAGGAAATGAAAGGCATAAACTTGATATTAATGAAAACAAAGCATTAAGAATACAAAGAGAGAAAACAAGAGCATGATCTTGATCTGGACACCAAGATGCCTAAATGCATGGCAAATGCCTCCTTTTATAGGCCAAAATTGGGAACTATTGATTTGATGACTAATTGATGAGTAGGTGGCCAACCCATGACTTGGTGACAATCCTTATCTTCTCTTGTCTACCCAAAACATCATTGATAATGTCAAAATTGGAGCCTCTTGAAACATGAAAGTTGTAGGCAATTGTCTCAGCTATCTTGTGTAAAAAATTTAGCTCATTTGGACTTCTAAAACTCCAGATATGGCCAAAATACTAAACAGTGCTCAGGCTGGAGGATAGATTCAGGCTTCTTTGTTGTTGCTACAATTTGGACATGAAAATAGCCTTTTCAAATCTTGAGCTCCATATGAAATTTGTAGGCCTATGTCTTACCTTTCCATCCATATAAAGTAGACCTAAATCTGAGATCTATAGCTCCAGATATGACCCAATTACTGAACAGTGTTCTAGTTTGGATTGCACCGACATCTCTTTTCTAAGTTTGATCATCTCTTTACCTTTGCAATTGAAGTTCTTAAAGTCATCAATCAATCCTTTCATTTATGTGATAGACCTGTATTTAAAATGAACATTTACCATAAATTAAAGGTAGGCCTGCATTTAAAATGAACATTTACCATAAATTAAAGGTATCTTATATTATTAGATAGATTATTATAAAACATGCTTTAGTTAAGGAGTTATTGATACCTCAGGTGCAAAATGATGATATAAAACCGTGATAAAAATGCACTTTAAAGTACTAGTCAGACATACCTTCTATTAACCCCAAATTGCCTCCCCTATATACTAAATGAATCTTTGTCTCAACTAGCACTTAACCAAGATGATTTGCTGATTTTAAAAACTCTTTTTCTTTCCTAGGGCGTAAATCTATAAAAAATACAAACATTTCTTATATGATGACTTGATGAACTTGTCATTTCTACACACTTCTATATTTGTTGGAAGTAAGGGTTGAGTAGAAATATAAGGAAGGAAGAGAGGATTGTATACATGAGAAATTAAAAAGACAATCACACCATCTATATGTAGGTCAGCTGGAGTCTCACTCACTCTCTCTCTCTCTATTTTTTTTTATTTTTAAAAAACATGTGTATGTATAGGTAGTTGTGATTATAGCTCACATCTTTCCTTGGTTTTACATCCAAGAATGGCTTAAACGCTCTCTATAGGTCGAGGATAGGCTTCCTATCCAGTTTTCTTCAAAACTAGCAAACAAGGTTTTTTTTAGTCAGATTCTCAAAACTATACCAAGCATGTTCTTTATGAAAATAGGTTTATAAGTAATGAATTGCACGATGCTTAGCTCCACTGTGATGAGATTGAGAGTTAAAAGAAGATTATCTAAAGACTCTTTGTGTTTTGAAATAAATCCCATCTTTTGACAATTTTCATAAGTTTTGCAGAATGCGTGTAAATCCTTAAACATGGTGGGCCAATAAATTCCATATTGTAAAATTTTTATAGTCGTTTTTTTATGAAAAATGACTCCCACATGCCTTAGAATGACAAAATTTAATGACATTACTTACCTTATTATCAGGAATGCAACTTTGAAATATTTGATCAGAACAATATTTGAATAAGTAAGGATCATCCCAATAAAAGTTTTGCACGTCATTCAAAAACTTTCTTTCATTTTGGTTATCCAAATGAGTTGGAAAAAATCATAAAACAAGAAAATTGATATTTTTAGCAAACCAAGGCATTGAACTAAGAGAAAGTAAAGATTCAACAAGAAATTCATCATCGATTGGTGTGATGTCGGATGTTAAATCTATTTTTAATTTTGACAAATAATCCACGATAACATTTTGTGTCTTTTTCATTCTTGATTTCTTCCTGTTTGAAAGTTTTAGAGATTTCACAATCTTGATTAACTTCTCTTTGTTTGGTCATGGCATGAGAAAATGGAGGTACAAATGTGGAATCAGTCTTTTTCTTGAAATATTCAGATGCAACCCTTTCTTTACTCTTAGAGATTGACTCATCATCTTTCTCACAGAGTTCAAGAGTGAGTTTTTCAATAACCTTACCACTGCAAAGAGTGATGATTGATTTGACTTGATCCATGTGTTGACTTCCAGAACTACTTGCATTTGCATTGTATTGCCTCTTGAGATTTTACTGTGGTTGAGATGGAAACTTACGTTTCTCTTGAAAACAGAGAGCATATGTAAATTTTACAAGAGTATCTTAAAAATTTGTTATACTTTAAGCAAGTTAAGTGTTGATTGTCTCTTGTTTTTCAATGGATCTTGGTCTTAAATTTTGTACCCATGTTTTAGCTATATCTTTTAATGAAAAAGGAAAAAGCTTTAATTTAGTGATATTCATACTACAATTTAAGTTATTATATGTGTTTTAAACCTTATCGAATTCCCTTCAATGCAAGTATGGATTTTCTAAATTCAAGCCATAAAAAGAAGATAAAAGTTAAATAATGTCTGGTTTAAAATTAAAATGAGATGCATCACGCAAAAAAAACTATGTATGATGGTGTACTTGTCCTTATGGGATTCAATGATCTCTAAATGTTCTACACTACTATTCTCATTATGAAGTGACTATTTATCTTCTTCGGCCATATTTTCTAAAAATAATGAGGATACCTTATAAAGTCTACCATTTAATGCACGTGACTACACTCTCATGCATGTGTAAGAATAGAATAAATGAAAGAAGAAAACAAAAGAGGAAGAAATAAAGAAAAAAAGAAGAAGAAGAAACAACGTTATATACAAGAAAAGTGAAAAGAAAAAATATTATCAAAAAATATTATTTCAAAAGGTAATGACCAATCAGGAGATTGAATGACAGGAGCACAAGTAAGCAAGTTTTTAAGTTTAACAAAGGCTTATTCACAATTTTTAGTCCATTTAAAAATATTATCCTTTGTTAGAAGGTTACTTAAGGGCTTATATATTATACTAAAATCTTTGATGAACCTTCTATAAAAATCAACATGTCCTAAGAATGATCTAACATCTTTAACAGATTTTAGTGTTGACAAGTTAACAATTAACTCAATTTTAGATTTTTTAACCTCAATTCCTTTTGATGAAACAATGTGACCAACTACAATGCTATTTGTTACCATAAAGTGATATTTTTCCCAATTCAATAAAAGATTCTTCTCTTCACACCTACTCAAAATCTTTTATAAGTTAGTCAGACAATCATCAAATGAATCACTATAAACAAAAAAAAATCATCCATAAAAATCCCAAAAAAATATTCAACCATATCATTAAATATACTGAGCATGCATATTTAAAATGTGGCTAGTGCATTACATAATCCAAAAGGCATCCTTCGATATGTAAAGTACCAAATAGACATGTGAAAGTAGTCTTCTCTTGATCTTCCAATGCAATTTCAATTTGGTTATAACCTGAATAGCTATCTAGGAAATAATAAAATTCATGACCTATAACTCTTTCTAGAATTTGATCTATGAAGGGTAAATGAAAATGATCTTTTTTAGTAATTAAATTAAATTTTCTATAGTCAATGCACATGCGCCAACCAGTAATAGTCCTAATAGGAATTAACTTATTGTTTTCATTTGTTATCACAATGACCAAAGACTTCTTGGGTACAACTTGAGTAGGACATACCCATTTGCTTTCAGAAATAGGATGAATGATTTCATTATCTAGAAGATTAATAACTTTATTTTTCACTACTTCTTTCACATTAGGATTGAGCCTTCATTGCATTTCCCTAGAGAATTTAGCATTTTCCTTCAAATAAATTTTGTGTACAAATCAAAGGACTAATTCCTTTTATGTTAGCTATGGTCCATCCTAATGTATTTTTGTGCATTTTTAGAGTTTGTAATAACTTACCTTCTTGATGTGCATTAAGTTTGGAAGAAATTATTATTGGAAAAGTTTTTTTCTTCCAAAAATAAGTATTTTAGATTGAATGGCAACAATTTAAAATCAGGTTTGGGTGGTTAAACACTTGAAGGTATGGACTTAACTGATCGTAATGACAATTCTTTAATTTATGGCCTCCAATTACTTGCTTTTGATTCTTCATGAAAATAAAACATTTACAAATCATCAGATTCATCAATCTTAATTTCACTAGAAATGGTTTGAAATTGATCATGAATTAATTTTTCAGTAAAGTGCAATTCTTGTAAATCATTATCATCTCTAAATTACTTGCAAATGTTGAAAATATTCATCTTTAATGTCATGTTTCCAAATAATAGCTTTATCAGTCCATTCCTATAATTCATCAATGCATTAGAAGTTGCAAAAAACGGATGTCCTAAAATAACAGAAAATGAATTATGTATTTCAACAGGTTGTGTGTCCAAGATAATAAAATCCACAAGATATATGAATTTATCAACTTGTACTAACACATCTTCAATTATTCCTTTAGTCACTTTTACAAATCTATTGGCAAGTAAAAGAGTTATAGAAGTTGGTTTTAACTCACCTAGATTGAGACTTTGAAAAACTGAATATGAAAGTAAATTCATACTAGCTCTAAGATTAAGTAAGGCTCTTTTAATTTTATGTTCTCCAATAAAGCAAGAAATTATAAGACAACTAGGGTCTTTATATTTTTAAAGCATTATTGTTTTGAAGAATGATACTTACTTATTCAGCTAAAAAGATTTTCTTTTTCACATTCACTTTTTTCTTCACAATACATAGATCTTTCACAAATTTAGCATAGAAAGGAACCTGTTTAATAGCATTCAGCAAAGGTATATTGATTCTTACCTATTTGAAAGTTTCAAAGATTTCAAAGTTGCGATTGACTTTCCTTTATTTGGTCATAGCATGAGGAAATGGAAGTGTTGGTGGGAAATCAATCTTTTCTTTGTAAATTTTAGATTCAACCCCTTCCTTACCCTTAGAGATTGACTTATCATCTTTCTCACAAGGTTCAAGAGTGGGTTTTTTAATAACCTTACCACTATGAAGAGTAGTGACTAATTTGACTTGATCCATCTATTGACTTCCGAAACTACTTGTATTTGTATTTTATTGCCTCTTGGGATTTTGTTATGGTTGAGATGAAAACTTACTTTTTTCTTGGAAACTGAGAGCAGATGTTAATTTTACAAGAGCATCTTTAAAATTTATCATGTTTTGAACAAGTTGAGTATTGATTCTCTCTTGTTTTTCAATGAATACATGTAATGTTTCCTGAATATTTCTTCTAAGAGGTGGAGTATAAGGAGGTGCATATCTATGAAAATTTTAAAAATTATGGTGTACTTGAAACGATGGTTGTGAAGTTTGCACATTGTTATTATTACTCTTCCAACTGAAATTTGGGTTATTTCTCTAACCAGAGTTGTATGTTTGTGAATATGGGTTATGATTGGCCCTTTACAAACTATTTAAAACATGAGCTTATTCATGGAGATAATCTTTAAAAGAAAGCAAAGTTGAACAGTTATTGGTTGAGTGTTCATTTATTTCACATATTTGACACACAATGTGTTTAACATATTTTAATTAACCTCTCCTTTTCAATTCTAGTGCTTCGACTTTTCTAGCTAAAGATGCAAACTTGAATTGGAAATCATGATCTTCCCTAAGATTACATATACCTCCACTAGATCTATGAGGTTGAGTTTTACTTGATGCCTCATAACTACTCGCGGTGTCCTAATTTTGAGCATTTTCAATTAACAAGTCTAGGTACTCCATTGCTTCATCAAGGTCTTTATCTTCAAAAGTTTCATTGGACATCAACTCAACCATTTGTCTATCTCTAAGTGTTAACCCTTTATAAAAATGTGAAACCAATCTCTATGTTTCAAAACCATAATAAGGGCAAGTATTAAGCAAGTCTTGATACTTATCCCAACATTGGTAATATGTTTCTTTTAGTTTTTGAGTGAAAATGGTGATTTGTCTTTTGAAAAAGTTTGTTCTATAAGATGGGAAAAACTTCTTTAAAAATTGTTGTTGCATTTCATCCCAAACGCGAATGGATCCTGGTCTCAAATTTTATAGCCATGTTTTAGCTTTATCTTTTAATGAAAAAGAAAAAAGCTTTAATTCGATGATGTTCATGCTACAATTTGAGTCATTATAGGTGTTATAAATCTTCTCAAATTCCTTTAAATACAAGTATGGATTTTTTAAATCTAAGCCATGAAAGGAAGGTAAAAGTTGAATAATATCTGGCTTAAAATTAAAATGAGATGCATCAAAAGAAAAAATTATGCTTGATGGGGCACTTGTTCTTGTGAGATTCATGTGGTCTCCAAGTA
Source organism: Populus ilicifolia (assembly GCA_015708895.1). NCBI lineage: Eukaryota > Viridiplantae > Streptophyta > Magnoliopsida > Malpighiales > Salicaceae > Populus > Populus ilicifolia. Next base: position 193,316 of record SRLM01000355.1, read on the forward strand.
TTCTAACATGGTTATTCTTATTATGAAATGATTGATTATCTTTTTTGGTCATATTTTTTGAAAATAATGAGGATACTCTAGAAAGTCTATCATTTGATGTATGTGACCACACTCTCATGCATGTGTAGGCACAAAATAAAAGAAAGAAGAAACAAGAGAAAAGAAACAAGGTTATATATAAAAAAATGAAAAAGAAAAAATAAAATAAATACTATAATTTGTACAAGAACTTACCTCCTTGGCAACGGTGTTAAAAACTTGACATAACTAAAAGATTGATGTCTTCTTCTAAGTACAAGAGTATCAAAGTAATAAATAACGCAGCAAGACCGGGGTCGAACCTTAGGAAAATTAATTGTATAAATTATAGATGATAATAATACAACAACAATAACAATAACAATAACAATAACAATAATAGTAGTAGTAATAGTAAAGAAAAAAAGGAGAATAAGATGAGAATTTTAAGATGGAATATTAATGTAAGGATTAAATAATGATAATAACAAATGTCAAGGTTAGAGGTTCCAGTAATGATATGTCAAACAAGTATAGTATAAACTCTTATTATTCAATTAGAAACTATATACAAAAGAGATTCCAATCAGATTATAAATTGTTAACATGATTACATTAGTTATCTTATTCGATTAATGTTAATATTTGTAAATCTCGTCATGTATTCATGATTATAACTTATATTAACAACAACTCAAGTTCCTTTTATAGCTCAAGTGTCGGTTATATCATACGATATGGGCTATGAGAGTGTCAAGCCTTTGTTGTACCTAGTGTTATACAACATAAATCTAGATTATTCATTTAACAAGCAAAGTATTAAAGAGTGAACAAGATAATAAATACAAAACATATTAGTATCAAACATTAAAGTCTATATTAAGTTTACACTATACATATTCTTACACCATTAGTGTAACCTTTTCACCTTAACATAATAAACTTACCTAAACATAATGAAAAAAAAAAGAAAAATAAATAAACAAAATAAGAACATAAATAAGATAAAAGTTAACTAAGTAAATGAAAAGAAATGAAAGACATAAATTTGATATTAATGAAAGCAAGCATAAACATTATAAAAAATACAAATAGAGAAAGCAATAGCATGATCTTGATATGAAAACCAAGATGCCTAAATGTATGGCAAATGCCTCCTTTTATAGTCCAAAATTAGAAACTCTAGATTTGATGACTAATTGATGAATGGATGGTCAACTCTTGACTTGGTGACAATTCTTATCTTCTCTTATCTACCCAGAACGTCATTGATAACGTCAAAATTAGACTCACTTGAAACATGAAAGTTGTAGAAAATTGTCTTAACTTTCTTGATAAAAAATTAAGGTCATTTGGACTTCTAGAACTCTAAATATGGGCTAAAAACTGAACAGTGCTCGGGCTAGAGGACATATTCAAACTTCTTTGTTATAGCTATAATTTGGACTTGAAAATGATTTTTTTAAGTCTTAGGTTCCATATGAAAATTGTAGGCCTATATCTTAACTTTCTATTCATATAAAGTAGACCTAAATTCGAGATCTATAACTCCAAATATGACCTAATTACTGAACATTGTTCCGATTTGAACTGCCCTCGCATCTCTTTTCTAAGTTTGGTCATCTCTTTGTCCTTTTAATTTCAATTCTTAAATTCATCAATCAATACTTTCATTTACGTGATAGGCCTGCATTTAAAATAAATATTTACCACAAATTAAAGGTATTTTATATTATTAGATATGTTATTATAAAACATGCTTTAGTTTAGGAGTTGTTAATACTTCAAGTGCAAAATAATGATGTAAAACCTTGATAAAAAAAATGCAATTTTAAGTACTAATCACAAATGCCTCCTTTTATAGGGTAAAATTAGAAATTATTGATTTGATGACTAATTGATGAGTGGGTGGCCAACTCTTAACTTGATGACAATGCTTATCTTTTATTGTCTGCCCAAAACATCATTGATAATGTCATAATTAGAATCATTTGAAACATGAAAGCTGTAAAAAAATTGTCTCATCTTTTTTTAAAAAAATATGGAGGTCATTTGGATTTCTAGAACTCTAGATATGGGCCAAACAATGTTCGGGCTGTTAGACAAATTCAGACTTCTTTATTGTTGCTACAATTTGGACTTGAAAATGGCCTTTTCAGATCTTGAGCTCCATATGAAATTTGTAGGTCTATGTCTTACCTTTCCATCCATATAAAGTAGACCTAAATCTGAGATCTATAGCTCCAGATATGACCCAATTGCCGAATATTGTTTTAGTTTGGACTACACTAGCATCTCTTTTCTAAATATGACCATCTTTTTATCCTTTCAATTTCAGTTTTTAAACTCACCAATCAATCCTTTTATTTTTATGATAGACCTGCATTTAAAATAAATATTTACCATAAATTAAAGTTATCTTATATTATTAGATATGTTATTATAAGTAATGATTTAGTTAAGGAGTTATTAATACTTTAAGTGTAAAATAATGATATAAATCTTTGATAAAAATACACTTTTAAGTACTAATAAGCCATTAAAAGGAATGGGTCAGTGGCTTACAAGTGGGCTCTACCTCCACATCTAGCCAAAATTCATGATGTGTTTCATGTCTCTCTATTAAGAATGGCTGAAGTGGATGATCCATCTTGAGTCTTGCCTTAAATTCTTCTATAAATTGATTAGAATTTAACATTAAAAATGAAGCCAGTGAAAGTCTTAGATTACAAATGTGAAGAATTTAAGAAATAAAAAGATTTTAATTATCAAAATATTATGGAGGAATTCCTAAATGGAGGAGGTGATTTAGGAAAGAGAATCTCAAATGAGACAGAAACACCTCAAATTATTTCTAGATTCAAGTATGAGGTTCAATTTTGAGAACAAAATTTCCTTTTAGGGGAAAAAATATGAAAAATTGCTAAATTATAACTAGAGTAAAATAAATGAAGTATTGAATAAATTAAATAAAAGGATTTCAAGTATTGTAATTAGATATAATAGAATAAAATATTAGATGTTATGGTGTGAATTCAGTAAAAAGAAGAGTTGAGTGACCAAAATAAAAATGAGAAGAAATGAGGACCAATGTGTAAATAGGTAAAAGTTAAACTATAAATGCTCTATTTTTTCTCTTTTGGCCGTGAGTTTGAAATAAAAAGGGGGGAAGAATGGTGTGATTTTTCTACTTAAATTCTCATTGACTACACTAATTAAAGTAAGTAATTAGAATAATTAACCTAATTAAATATCAAGAGGGGGTGAATTTAAGGTGATGAGTGCATTGGAGGAAGGGTTCAAAGCTAGGGTTTGAAGAATTCCAAGCAAGGGTTTGAAGAGGGAGAAGAAGAAAACTTGATTTTTCTTGTGTTCTTTCTTTAAATCCTTATCAAAGTGGAGTAAAATAACATGCTCTGAATAATTGATTCCTTTAATTTTATATTTGATGAAGAATTATGCAAAATTATGATTATGTGAAGTTGAGGAATTATATTATAATTTGTAGAAATAATGCAAATTATGTTTGAACCATGTTAGATAACATAAACTATGATTAGGTATATGTTTCATTTTAAATAAAAGAAACAAAAATTAGTGTTCCCCATTTTAATTGGATATTTGGCCAAAATAAGAATAATTGAGGGGATTTGAGGTTTAATACAATTGTTTAGAAAATATGGGAAGATAAAGGTTTGTAAGTGTTATTATATGAATGGAGTAAGAATTTTTCAAAGAGAAAAGAAAAATATTCAATTCCTTGCCTAGGCTATTTTTCGGCTAAATGGAGAAGAAAAATTAGAAAATGGAGTTCTAGTAATATTATTGAGAAATTTTACCAAATTAAAGACAATTGATGTTGATAGGTTACATTGAATGAAGACTTTTGTGAAAAAATAAGTAAATGTTTTAAAGAAAGGGATTATCTTCCTTGAATTATAAGTTAATTAAGCTTAATTAAGGGTGTTGGATTTAATCAAAGAATATGTAATAAGTATTAAAATCTTATCGATTCGGATGAATGAACAATAACAAAATAATTTTTGTTGGTACAAAGAATGCCACAAGACCTAATCAGTAACATGAGACCTCCTCATGTGTACAGATACTAGGTAGGTGTTTGACACCTTGGAGTAATTATTTAGTTTATATTTTTTATTTGTAGAAGGAATTTTATAGATTGTAAATTCTAATATTGGATGCGTTCAACACCTTAGAGTAATTAATTAGTTTATATTTTTTATTTATAGAAGGAATTTTATTCTTTCCTGATTTATTGGAAATAATGCCCTGGTGAATGGGCAAGCCTTGAAACATTATTTCCTGGTTACTAAAATTCCTGGTTACTGAAAATAATACCCTAGTAAATGGCATGCCTTCAAGATTATTTTCTAGTTACTAAAAATAATATCTCGATGAATGAGTAAGCCTTGAAGATTATTTCTTGATTACTAGAATTTATACCTGGTTAAATGGCCATGTTCAAAAAATTAATTTATAAATTGATGGGTTAATCACTCGATGTAAAAATAGATTAATCATAAAACTTTAAAATTAAATATGCTGGTAATGGGAGACACTCTATATTATGTCTAGAAGAGAATTTATGAAATTAGAAATTTCAAAAAGAAAATAAGATAATTTATTCGATGATATGAAAGTTACTTTAATGTATATAAATAGATAATTTATACAATGATATGAAAGTTACTTTAATGTATATAAATAGATAGTCCTCGATCAATTACTTATTGAAATGTGTAATTTTTTTTAATCATGTTTAATACCATTATGTTTTTAGATAAATCGCACTCTCGATTTGGAAAGGAGATACTTGGATAAATAATTTTGTTATGTGATTATCAATTGGAAAACCTAATATTTTATTGTAATATACTTCCATGTCTAAAAATTGTTATGTTTAACTTATTATCTTGTATATGATGTAATTTATAATAATATTATTATTAAGTTGAATTATAGTTGGTTGTATATATATTTTGAGCACAAATACTTAAAAAAAAAAAGAAGAAGGATAGAGACGATGTATGTTATGAATTTATTAGCTTTTATTATAGTGTTTTATAGAAAATAAAATTAAAATATTAAAATATGCTTGAATTTTGAAAGACAAAGTGATGAGATAAAAATAAATATTGTTATTGAAGTTACAAGTTGAGAAATGATTGACTCGATAATTTGGTATCTAAAAATACAAAGAAAATTCTGTCAAAATTTATAATATATATATATATATATATTCATGGTTACTAATTATTTTTTATATTTTTTTTAATTTTGACAGAATTTTCTTTATATTTTTAGATATCAAATTATCAACTCAATCATTTATTTATATATATATATATATAAATTTAGTTTATAAGTTTAACACGGTTGTACATGCATATGCATTCAAGATAGCAATTTAACATATGAACTGCTTTCTCTTTGTTTATTTTAAGAAATTTTAGTTTATGAGTATCACTTTATTAAAAAAAAAAGTAAAAAAAATTGAATTGTTGCTAATATTTTTATTTAATTTAAACGTTTAGATAAAAGTCTAAGCATGTGCCATTATGTTATGAAGGACTGGCTTGTTTTAAAATATTATTCAATACAACCCCGAATTTTTTATTTTTTTATTTTTTATAGATATAAGCATTATCTTTATGTAGAACTCTCAACACAACCCGCAAGTTCGACGAGGGATATGACTGCTTTTCTTCAATGGCTGTCGGATCTCAAATTTGATGGCAGTTATCCTGAAACCTCTGGCATTTCAAAAGCCCTCGCTTATTTGCTATAACAATGCTTTAATAGAAGGCAAGTGTTGCATAAAGCTATCCATTCTATTCGTCATTAGATGTTCCAAACACATCCCAGTGAGGTCCAAGAGCAAAGGCACTGCATTCTTGTGGCTAGCAGTAATCCGTTTAATTTAGTGGACATGCCGTTAAATGGAAATCCAAGACATGAGATTTTAGTCTTAGGAACAAGAGCAAAGACAACAGATGTTGTGTCAATTGCTAAGTTATATATATCCAGATAGTGATAAAAAAGTTTGCATGTTCAATACTAGTGTTGATAGGCCTTCAAATAGTCTCTCTGTTGTTGACATTTTTTTTCTTTTTCAATGCAGTTAATGGTATCTTTATCAGTAATTTCTCCAAGGCAGCTTCCACTCCTCAGAAAGATATAATACAATGCGGTAGAACTGAAAATTTTCATTCCTCTGAGATAACTTGGTTTTACCTTTTCCTAACCAGAACCAGAACATAAAATCTTCTTGTTTCAGCGCATGTGTTGCTTATTGGAGATCGAACTTGTATATTTCACTTAAACTGTACAGAAATGGATACGCAAATGTTTCATTTTTCATGTTTAGCTTTGGAAGAGTTTGCTAAAAATCTGGCATGTCAATGATACTTCTCTCTCGGTATAACTACTGATAATGCAAAACCAAGCAAGCTGCTCTTATTGGATCTTGAAACAGATGCTTCTATTCATGGTGCTGGTGGTGTGCCATGTGACTAATAAACTTGCACATAGATATAAATTCGTTTGTCTACATCGGTATAAATTTGTTTCTTACAGCTAAATTAATGTGGCTATCTATTGACTTCATTAATTTCTTCTCTTTTTCGTCGTGTGTAGGCAAATCTCAATTCCAACGCCAGGGATCCTTTCTTCAATGGCGTCAAGAACTTAGAATTTCTTGTGCTATTATCAGACAAGTTCTTTGAAGCCTATGTTGCTCTTTGTGGGAATGAAACAACAGATCAAGGCCTGGATCTTTCAGGTTTATTACACATTATATTTTATTTCATCTGTTTCGCCCTTCTCTTTTTTTAACGCAAGGCTCGCTCTTTGTGTCAAGATTGCTTCAAACGTTTTAGTAAAAGCATCGAGTTTGGGGCTTTTAAAATTACGACTTCAAATATCCTTCTTTATATTTCTGCTATACTCACGATTAATTAGTATTATGTAAAATGTATGTAACCTATTATAAAAAATATGCGTTTTCTCGTAATAATCTATTGATATCATGAAATTAAATTATTCACATGGTCTCATAGTTTATGATGGATTTCTCCCTCCACATGAAATGGGACCTTTGAAATTAAAAAAAAAACAAAAAAAGAAAGAGACTTGCTATATAGTTTAAAAAAACATTAAAATTTTTAAAATATATATCATTTCTAAAGATTTAAATAAAAATATTAATTATACTATAAAAAATAAAAATTATCATTATTTTGTTTTTTCCAAGAAAATTTTGCTATGTATTTTATTCTAAGTTTATTTTAAATTTTTCATTACTATCCATATTATTTTTTGAGCTTATATATTAGTTGTTTATTATTAGTGAACGTTTCTCAAATTAATATTGGACCTTGAATTAAAAGTTTTGGTCCTTTTTTTAGTTATTTTTTATTTATGAATATTTCTTGATCTTTATTATTATTATTATTATTATTATTATGAGTTGCAAAGAATTCTATACTCATTAGCCATGTTTGTTTGTAGGAAAATAATTTTCGTTTAAAAAGTGAATTTTAGAAAAGTGAATTATTTTTTAATGTTCGGTCGCATAAAAAAAATAAACTGGAGAACACTTCTCAATATTTGGTTATGTTATAAAAATAAGTTGAAAAATAAATTATTAATATTTTTAAAAACATTTATTAAAATAATAAGCACCAAATCTTATAAATTAAAAAGGTTAAATAAGAATGAAATTGAAAAAAAATATAATTCATAAATTATCTCAAATAAAATAAATAATAGTTAAAATAATAAAGATCAAATCAAAAAAATAAAAAAATAAAAGATGAAGAAATTAAAATAATAATAGTTGACATTTCATAAATTATTTTAAATAAAATAGGTAACAATAAAAAAAATGAGGACCAAATTTGATAGATAAAAAATTTTAATAAAAAAATAATAAGAAAAAAAAATAACAATTATAAAAATAAAGACCAAAGTTAATATAAAAATTAAATTTTAAGAGATAAAATTGAAAAATAAATATTCAAAACAAAATATATATAACAGCTAAAAGTTTGAGGATCACATTTGATATAATCAGCAAATAATATGATATTTCTAAATTTTTTATAATTTTCTAAAAGTGTTTTTCACCAAAAATTTTCAGGAAAATACTTTTCTGGAAACCAAGCTAAATTTTGCTTTGACTGAAAAATATTTTTGTTAACCAACTTTTCTAATGATAAATAAACATAAGAAAGTTTGGAAAATGATTTCTTGAAAACCAATTTTCAGGAAACAAATATGAACCAAATATTGATCCTTACTCAGAGAAGACCTATGGACTTGTTATGAACCTTTTTTATTTTAAAACAATAATCAAAGGTTTATATTAGTCCCTAAAATTATAAGATACTTTAACCTAATCGATAAAATCCAAATCAAAATACGATGCTAACTTGACAAAAATGCATTACTCATTAATGAACATGTTTTAAGGTTAAAAATATCTTTCTTGACCTACTTTGATCCTTAAAAACTAGGAAACATTTTGACCTAGCCATTAAAACTTTAGCCTAACATAAATATTTATACATATATATACCTACAAAGACAAGTACATAGTTTTTTTGGAATAAAAATAATATTAACATAAGCAAATTAAATTAAAATAAAAATAAAAATACAAGAATGAAATGTGACTATACATGAATAGCAACATGTTCATTATTTACTGTTTTTTTAACAAAAACCATGCAAAAATCTATTGTGAAAAGGATTAAAAAAAAAGGACGAATCTTACTTCCTTAAGGCTAGTTCTAGATTAGAAAGGAGCTATTATGATGGTAAAGATGGTGGTGTATTAATGATGGTATTGTTTTGAAGTGGTTTTTTCTCTCTACTTCGAGTTTCTTATTCTTTTTAGATTTTTACTTTTTTTCTCTTTTAATTCTTTTTTTTCCTCTCATCTTCTTCAAATTTCCTTAATGTTACTTTTTAACTCAGAATACTTTCATTTGTAACCAAAAATCTTTTTTTCTTTTTTCTTTTTTTTAAGTTTTTAGATTTTTTTTCTCTTTATTTCTCTCCTTTTATTTCCTCTTCTTCTTTTTTATCCTTTACTATTTCTTGTTCCCACTCACTTATACTAAATTGACTCCTCATGTTCCTTACTTTGACCCTTAATTTATAGATGAAGATGAAGCTCCTAGAACTTTTCTTAGTGAAATGATGTTGGCCATCGGTTCCTTAAATAATTCTCAACCCTTTATCATGATTGTACACTTTTGTCAAACATGTTCATGTTGATCTCTGACACGACCCAAAGATTAATGTCTTTTTCCAAGTGCAGGAGTGTTGAAGTAATAAATAATTCAGCAAAACTGAGGTCGAACCACAAAGAGGTTAATTGTATAAATTATAGATAACAATAATACAACAATAACAATAGTAATAATAGTAGTAGTAGTAGTTGTTGTTGTTGTAGTAATAAAAGAAGAAGAAGAAGTTCATGAAAACTTTGAGATGTAAGATTAATCTAAGGACTAAATAATGATAACAATAAATGTCAAAGTTAGAAGATCCACTAATGGTATGTCAAACAAGTATAGTATAAATTCTTATTACTCAAATGAAAACCACACACAAAGGAGGTTCCAATCAAATTATAAATTATGAACATGATTACATTAGTTATTTTATTCGAATAATGCTAATACTTGTAAATATTGTCAGGCATTCATGCTTATAGCTTATGTTAACAACAAATCAAGTTCATTTCATAACTCAAGTGTCAGTTATACCATATAGTATAGGCTATGAAAGTGCAAAGTATATTAAGTGTTATACAATATAAATCTAAATTAGTTATTTAATAAGCAAAATATTAAAGAGTGAACAAGATAACAAATATAAAATATGTTAGTATCAAACATTAAAATCCATGTTAAGTTTACACTATACTTATTCTTACACCATTAGTATAACTTTTTCACCTTGATATAATAAACTTAACTAAATATAATGAAAGAAAGAAAAATAAATAAATAAAATAAGAACATAAATAAGATAAAAGTTAACTAAGAAAATGAAAGGCATAAACAATATATTAAGAAAAATAAAATTTAAGCATTATAAAAATACAAAGAGAGAAAGCAAAAGCATGATCTTAATTTGGAGACTAAGATGCTTAAATGCATGGCAAATGCCTTCTTTTATAGGCCAAAATTAGAAACTATTGATTTGATAACTAATTGATGAGTGGGTGACCAACTCTTAACTTGGTGACAATCCTTATCTTCTCTTGTCTGCCCAAAATATCATTAATAACGTTAGAATTAGAACCACTTGAAATATTAAAGTTGTAGAAAATTATTTCAACTTTCCAGAAAAAACAATGGAGGTTATTTGGACTTCTAGAACTCCAGATATGGATCAAACACAGAACAGTGCAAGAGCTACAAGATAGATTCGAACTTCTTTGTTTTTGCTACAATTTGAACTTAAAAATGGTTTTTTTAAATCTTAGGCTCCCATAAATGTTATAGGCCTATGTCTTACTTTTTCATTCATATAAAGTAGATCTAAATCTGAGATCTACAGCTCTAGATATGACCCAATTACCAAATAATGTTTCGGTTTGAACTGCACCAACATCTATTTTTTAAGTTTGGTCATCTCTTTATCCTTTCAATTTCAGTTTTTAAACTCATCAATCAATTCTTTCATTTATGTGATAGGCTTACATTTAAAATAAATATTTACCACAAATTAAAGGTATCTTATATTATTAGATATATTATTATAAAATATATTTTAATTAAGAAGTTATTGATACTTCAAGTGCAAAATGATGATATAAAACCTTAATAAAAATACACTTTTAAGTATTAATCAATCTCTTTGTATTATTTTTTCATGACATTAATGGAGTTGCAATCCAATTTTATTCAATGATGACAATTTAAAAAACTACATTAGTTCAAAGAGATTTGATAAAATCAACAACTTGCATTAAAAAGAAAATCTTAATCACCTTAAAATTACATGATTTATTTCATAAGTCCATTTAGTCTAGCTTGACCTAATTTTGTATATGAATTGAATGTGTTTATGATAAGTCTAACCACCTATGACACATGAATTTTGAATTAAGTGATAATATTTTTTTGCTAATATTGATTGGGATAATCTGAGAGGTATTTAATTTGTGCTTTCATTCTTTTTTATTTATTTTGACAAAATCAACATTTTTTTTTTGCCTTATTAAGTTATCAAAAGAACATATCCTAAAAAAATGTGTTAACCCTTATAGATTTATACAATGCATACAGATCTTTAACCCAATGATAAATAATTTTCACTAACCTATAAAACAAGGTTAGAAATAATTTGGTTTAATCTTTAAAAAAAGTCCCAAGACCTTGTGCCTAAGGATAATCATCTAGTTCCTCAATTTAATAAAAAATAATGACATAATCATGTTACAAAATAATAAACCTACCAATCCATTAGAACCTTATAATCTAGTACAATTTAGAAGTTCAAGTAAAAGATAACGACATCACTAAGAATAACTCCCACCTAAAGGACTAACATACTTATCTTAAAACAATATATATATATATATATATTAATAAATTCAATTTTTTTCCATGAAATGCAATATTTATACTTAATTTCTTTAACTAATAACCATAATATAATATAACTTTGAAGGACTTAATGGAGAACACAAAGAGATTTGATTTTCAAGGGAATTACATTAATATGAAGATTGTTAAATATATGACATGAATTCAACAAATCTTAATTGTACAAGGGCTTTATATTGAATCAAGGAATCCTTTAAAGTTTATGATTGGTTTTTTCTTGAAAAAAAAAGAAGAACCTTATGAGTTCATATGTTAATTTACTATTTCTTATGATTATGATATTTTCTATAAATTAGTGCCTTCTTCTCTTTTTGTTAAAGAATAATTTATTATATATTGTGATTATTAAAAGTACTTAATATTTGGGCTTAGAGTTCTATACATTTGTATTGTTCTTATTTTTTTTATATTTGCTTGTAATTATAGATATATCCAAAACATATAAAGACTTTATATTGTGAAATTGCTTCCTTTTTATTTAGTTAATACACACATATACTTTGCCCTGGTATAACTATATTATTGGACCTAGTATAAGGCTTAATTTTTTTCATATACAAAAAACATCCTCCCCTCTAAGTACAAGATAAAACTTTGCTCGAGTACAAAGATATTATTCATTCAAGATACAAGGCATGACTTTATAGAGGTATAAAGACATTCTCCAACTCAATTACAAGAAACAACTTTGTTCACTCTAAATGACATGACCCCAAGCAATTAAACAAAAAAAATAAAAATACAAGAGCAAGCACTAGCCCAACTATAAAATAACATGAATACAAATAGTGGTTGATCAAGTCTTTTCATTATTTTATCATAATGGATCTAGGATTTATATCTATAACCTAGGCTTTTAAACACAAGATATGAGATATGGACCATACTTAAAGGCATATGATATGAGATATAACTTAAACCTAAAAGTTAATAGGCTAGAACGCACACCTAAGATCAAATCTAGATGTGATATATCTCTTATTTTTGTCTTATGACATTATATAGCTCTATAAAACATTATACCTAGAAAGGATGGCATGACTTCCTCTAATTCCCAAAAGAAATAGCATAACTATCAACTAACTCAACAAGCCTAAAATCCCTTGTAACTATATAGTAGGCTTAGGGTCTCTTTCTTGCAAATGAAGTCATAGACCTAGGTATATATGCTTTAATTTTGAATGCTTCCATATAATTATATTATAACTAGGCTTATTTAAGTCATAACCATAGATGGCATATATACCCCAATTTTGAGTGCTTTCATTTACTTTTCATGCACCTATATAATTATATCATAATTAGGCTCATTTAAACAACATTAATCACATTAAACTCATTTTAAAATTAAGTATGAAACAACATCTCTTCTCCTTGAACAAGACATCACCACCATTTAGAGCGTGTTTAGCATTACAGTAATAGTTATTTTTCAAAGTGATTTTATTTGAAAATGCATTAAAATAATATTTTTTTAATTTATTTTTAATATCAGTTCATCAAAACAATTTAAAGAAACCAAAAAAATTAATTTTTTGACAAGCGGCATTTTGGCTACAATGTCGAACACACTTATTAGGAGCTAGAAATGCAAATAATTGTTATATGCCTATATATTATTGTCCTTTTCCTATTTTTCCCTTTAACACCATGAAAGTTAGTGGTATATGGATATATATGAGGAAATGAATAATAAGGTAAGTGTGAACATTACCTCTAGACATTTTTGCATACACATTTTAATTTTCATTATAACGATGAATGTAAAATACATAATAAAAGATTATGTCTTTTGATATTTTGTTTTATTACTTAAATATTGGCGTCTCCTAAACAACTCAAGAGAGTTGTTTCAGATATATTTGTAAGCTTTTAATCTTATCATCCTCCTTCTTTAATCATCTAGCCTAGTTATTTGTTATTAAAAAGCATGAATCTAGTTTTCAATTGATTTTTTGAATCCAACTACCAAATAACAAGATATAGTTTTGTCTTTATTATGTCTAGTCCTTAGTTTTTTAATAGTTTTAATTTAGTGCTCCAGCTTTCAATTGATAAATTTTTAAGGGATCAATCATTTTAATTGAGTTTTTAAAGTCATCTTCTGTTGGTTTTAACATGGTTTATCTATAAACAAGTGTGCTTTTAATATATACACACATGCATTTTTTTTATTATAAAGTGTAATTTTTTTAAAGTAAAATGACAAAATAAAAATACGATTAAACTATATGAGGGTTTTTTTTTATAATTATTCCAAATAAATAAGAGTATAAATTTTCTTATCTTGTTAAAAGAATATCATTATATAATTATCTATTATCTATGACTGTTCATATCTCTAGTAAAAACTCTTGATTAAATACAAAAAAAAGTGAGATAAATGACCAATACTCATCAGTCTAATATGTATTTTTTTATAGCTTTTATTTTGAATTGAATTTATCCATCCATGTAGTAATAGAATGAATCAAGTGATAAACATGAAAGCATAAAAACTCAACTACATTTTCTTTAAATCGAATTTGAAAAAAAAATGTTGTTGAGTTCTTAATAATTATAATAATTTATTCATATAAATAATTGATTAGTTAAAAAAATGTTTTTTAGTGAACATGTAAGTTAATTTATTTTTTTCTTAAAAAAATTATTTTCTCTCATATTTACAATAATAATGAACAATTAAATTATCACAATATTTATTTATTTATTCTATTTCTTCCAAGTGTAGAGGGAGGATAACTCCAAAGTGTTCCAGATTGTATCATGTTCACAATATACGCACAACAACTTTTAATCAAAGCAAACAAAAAATTAATATCACCATAGTACACAAGCAAGAAAATTTAATCGGAATAATTGTACCATTTAAATTAATTTACCTACTAAAAAACCTATAATAAGTTTACTGTCAGTATCTTTCTTTTTTATCAATTTAACTAAAAATCTAGCAATAAATTTATGTGCATTAGAGAAAATTTAATTCAAATAACATCAGAATAAAAATTAACACACCATCATAATTTATAATCAAACAGCACAAGGAGAAGTCGAAACACGCTGAAGACATTCTTTCAAAAAGCTGACGATAGCAAGCAAACAAGAAAGATCCTCATCTTGTACATATCAGATTAAGACAAGGTTTTCCGCCGACATAAAACAACGCAGCTGTCCACCGCCTGAATCGGATCATCCGATGATGGAACATAAGAAGAAAAAAATCTTCAAAACCTATATTATGGAGTTTAAGGTTACAAACAACATCGCTAAAGCATCTGTAAAGCAGCACCATTCTCCTCCAACAAAACTAGCTGGGAAAATGGTGGACCCCCCCGCGCGCGCGCACATATATATACTGCAGCTCTACCACTAATTACATTGAATTGAAGGATGTCTGCTCGAGTAAATCATGAACAACAACAACCTGCTTCTTTAGATACAGCACCTCCTGCTGCGAAAAAAAGGCAGGCAAAGCGCAATATTCCCTGTCTATTAAAAATTTGTTTGTCCTTTTCTCCTCAACCGTAAAGATTTCTCATTTCGTAGCTGCTTCTGAGCTGGTTCAACAAGCAGCAAACGTGACATCACATAGGCTAGCAGCTCTTCATGGTGGGAGAAGGTGAAATCCAAGTGAGCATATTCAAATTCAGTATATGATACTTCCACAGCAGCTTCCTTCATCAACTTATAATGCTTTCTTACCATTGAAGGCCGAATCACGTTGTCCTTTTTTCCAGCAACCAAATCAACTGGAATATCAATGAACCCATAATTTTCACCCAAGTCCAATGGTTCTGGAGATCCATACGCATCCATGTTGGCAGATGCACTTCCATAATCATACATTCTAAATTTCTTTGCACGTTTCATTTGTGCAAGGTGGTGAGCCACATAAATGGAAACTCCTGGCATGTCATTCATGTTATAGTGTGGTAACCCTATTACGCCCACCCAATTTGAGCTGTCTCCACCAACAACATAACTCATAAGGGTTTGAACCAGCCCTCCAACTGCAGGGTAGTTATGGAAGTCCCGAGCCAATTTGTTTAGCAACATGCGGAAGAATCTTGTTGGTATGTAAAAGGCAGGAACGAAACATGCCAGAATAGGAGCCAAAGGAAGGAACATGTACTCAAAAGCTGTAAAGACTAAAGAGGAATCATGATGGAAGCCAGCAGGTGACAACAAAATCAATCGAGATAGTCTATGGGACTTCTCTTCAATCCGGCTTGTTATAACATACATCAACATGGCAGCTCCTCCCAAGCTATGGGAGATTGCACAAAGTTTATAACGCTGATCATCATTTGTTTCTTCCTCAAGATCAGGCTGGCCAATTTTCAATTCAGCACTTTTAACCTCGTGAATCTTCTCAATCATTGCTGGAATATCCTCTGTCCCATGCTCATTGATGGAATACCGCCAATACCTGCTTCAAGTTATTCCATTTTCATGACTACACGGTATACGCAGGAAAGTGGGAATTGTTGATACTTTTCTATTAATTTTCACTGACACGGTTTTCTAAATCTTGCAGATTTATTTATCCAAATTAGAAATGAAAAGAAGACATTATTTCGTGATGAAAGTAATAAATGATCAAGTCAACATACTTCTGCGAGGAAATTTTCTTTTCAATATGCTCTCTAGAAACCAAACCACGAAAGTTCCCAAGGAAAACATCATATCCTGTAAAATAAAAAATAACCACTTCTTCAATCATAATGTATCACAACGACTTCAGACAGTTTCAGAACAAAAGTTACAGCATGCATACCTTGATCATATGCTGCAAAAGCTGGACTTCCAACAACCCCATTCGACACCCAACTGCACAACAAAATAAGAAAGTGAACGAGCAAAAAAAAGATCCACGGATAATAAAGATGGGAGAGAGGGGTAGCGGGATAGTCCAACCAAGAAAAAATAAGCAATTTGATTAAATGAACGAAATTCCAAGTTTCATATACAAGGAAGGTGAAGATAAGTAAAGCATCCACCAATGTATTAGCAGAAGTTGTACATATGAATGACTACCAACTCTCTTCATATGATTAACCAACTTGTTAAAGCATGTAAAAATATGTCTCTACTTTGCATACCTAGGCAGAATTCCAAATTGGGCAGACATAAAGAAAATAATCAATTCCTATTTGAACATCCCTGCTTCTATGTTTCACGACTCCCATAGAGCTGCAAGAAATAGTCTATATTCTAGGTATTCAAGTTCAACAAACAGATATGAAAACTATAATTGATGCAAAGGTGGGAGACTAATTTTCACATGCAATATACTAATTTTTTTATGCAATTCCCGGGAGTCAGATTTTTCAGGTTCTTCCATATGAAGATCGCACAGATAGATAAACTTAATCAACTAGCAATAGTTTCTCTAGATCATAATGCACTAGTTGGAGAGAGGGAGAGACGAATAGATTTAAATTTGAAGCGGGACATTACACATGCTTGCACCATGCCATACACATCAGGACATCAGAATGGAAATGAATTAAAATATGACAATCGCTAGGTGCTAGCTAATTTTCGAGTTCCAGAGGGATGGAACAGGAGAGTATTCAAGGAAAAAATTCTTCCTTCACCTGTTTGAACTATGTTATGGCTCAGGGGGCAGATTATTGGCACAAGGAAATTTACACTAGATTTCTTAAGCTAATTTAATGTTTTGTTATACAAATTTACATGCAGACTGACTGTAGAAAATTATGTTTTTGTTGAAAGCATCAGTGGATATGTTACTGGTACAAGAGGAGTCTATTACTAAACAAATGGATTTCTTAAGCTTTGGTTATTTGTTTTACATTTAGCTTGGATATGAGGTACTTGTTTGCGTTGAGACCGTCTTCATTCTGTAAATGCATTACTCATTTGGAGCATACACATAGAATTATCTCAATTTATATGTCAAATAAACGTCCGGTGGTATACTAAACCAGAAGAGACAAGCTGACAGTCAATTTATATGGCATGCGAACCTTAAGGTGATACATCCTGTACAATGAAGAATGAATGGCAGAACAGCAATATGTACTCAAAATCATAAAGTACCATATGATCTCTATTTCTTTAGATGCTCAGCACATATGTAGTCCAGTTCTTTCTTTAGATGCTCAGCACATATGTAGTCCAGTTCAAGCATACGTTACACAAGCAATGAAATATGAACAAAATCGAGGGTAAAAATCCTTTCAAGATTATTAATCATGGTAACTTGTAAATAGTGTTCTGAAATATTTTTTAAAGAAGCAATATGGTTTTTTTTCTTAACTAATAGTTTTTACTTCCACTTCCACCATGGTATGTATTATTAGTGGGCTAATCAAGGTGGTGATTTAGTATGACATCCAATTTTTCCAAGCAAATATAGAATAGAAAAGTAGTTTGACAACACCCCTCCAAAAAAAAAAAATTATAAACCAGACCACTCTTTCCTTGTGTGAATTAGGATCAAATAACTCACCCCATAGATGAATCCAATATCCCATGTTGGAGGTAAACAGCTTTCCGAGAATCACGTCTGCAATGTAAAACTGCAGATCAGGCAGCACGCATTTAAAATACAAAGTAACAGAACAATGTGGAAAAGAAATAACCATACCTAGGAATTCTTTCCAGAAGTAGAACATATCCATCTGAAGTGATCACATGAATAGCTTCATAAGGGTATCTATTAACAGAAAGAAGATAATAAACTTGAAGAAGATGAAAAGCATAGCAATAGGAACACAAGCAACTAAAGCAAGCAAAACAGTGCAATACCCAAGCTCAGTTATAACATCCTGGCAGGTTCGAGCATCTGTATTCAAAGAGTTGTGCAAAGTAGTTTTTGTCTCTGTAGGAGCTGGATCATCCTCTCCAAGTGTAGCAGCAGGTATAGATCTATCTGAAACACCACCATGGGTATCCTCGTTGCCCCTTGTCCAAGACAGAAACCATCTACAGATTGCTTTAAGAACTTCTGATGGCGAAAGAAGAAAATGTGCTGCTTTATGAAAAAAATCAAATATAACTTCTATAAAAACCTCAATTGCAAGATGGAGGTCCTGTTAACACATCACAGGGAAAAGTGAAGATCATGCACGTTAATGGATACAAAAGGCAGAGAAAACGAAAGAATAAAGGTTAACTGACATGTTAAGTCCACGCAAATACCTCAATGACTCCCCGTCTCCTGTCAGTGGTGCGGTGAATGACATGATCCCTTATCGAATGAATTTTCTTAACGGTGTGTAATGGTGAATTCTGGTGGCTTCCTCTAGGAGAGGCTGTTGACCTCCTAATGTAAAATAAACGACAGAAACGGATAGGAATTCCCAGCAGAAATCTTAAGGGAAACAGAATCCATGAAAATAAGAAGATGGTCCACCCGGTAGAATGTCCACGATTCCTGCTGAAAGTACTTGCACGAGACATGCGTGAGCATTGAGATGATGGTGTTGGAGGATACATTCCATCACCATCTTCCTCTGTTGATGAATAATCCATGCTTGAAGTATCAGAATCCACGGGTAGCTCATGAATGAATTTGTTGAAAGAAGACACGCCACTACCGTCATCAGAGAAAGGGAAAAAAAGAAAAGAAGAACAGAGTGAGAGGAGGAGGAGGAGGGCAACTAAGAATGCACATGGATATAATTAACGGTGATGGGGTTGGTTTTATTAAAAGCACGGGCTGACTAGGAGGGTCAGCTAAGATGGTAAAAAGGGAACTCCCTCAATCAGTAAACATCAAAGCTAGGACGGACCTCAAATAAAAGAGGTTATCAGCATGGATTAACAAGACAGAGTATTGACACTAGAGACATCTGGGTTGGACAACAGGTTTTATGCACATATGATGTTTAAAAACAACAACAACTCATTGACTCAAATGATCAAAAAATATGATAATTAATTCTGCAGAAACAGAGTGACTGCTTACTTCTCCATCCAGCGGGGTAATCGAGGCCCGCGAAAAGTAGGCCTGAGCTCCCATCCATGAAGACCTTCAAGAACATTAGCCTTTGCAGGCAAAATAGTCAACAAAATCGCAGACACTCCATTTATCAACCTCGCAATATTGTTCAACGACTCATACGTCACCGTCTTCACCGACCTGCTCTAAACACCAAATAACTCATCAAAACATAATTAAATTAAATGCCCGCCCACCCACCCTAAATAAAATTGATCACAGCTGCTTCAATCACAATATAATGAAAACCCCCAGAGCTTTCATCTTTCTTCTTAAAAGAAATATATTTTGAGAAATGAAGAAGATTTGAGAGAGGGAGAGAAAGAGGACTCACTCTTTGGTAACAGCTAGGACGGCGTCAACAAATCTCTGCATCATAACAGCGAAGATTATGGGAAATTAAATTTTTATTACTGTATTTGATGGGAATCCAAATCCACCGCGGAAATAACTGCGAATTTGCAATATCTATAGCAAAAGCTGCTTTTGCTGGGAAACCAATTCTCTCTCTCTCTATCGCCTCGCCGATTTATTAGGAAACCCAAACGAAGGAGCCACGGCGGTTCTTGCCGTCCTGAGGAAGTTTTTTTATTGGTTAAAAATCAAGGAAAATAAATAGTTTAGATTCTCTTTTTGATTTTTAATGTGTACACGTGGGGAGATGTGAGTGGACAGTCATTTTAATTGTCGCTTCCCTTTGGGACACTTGTGTTTATTTTGCTACACGTAAGGGTGAGTCATGATGCCTGGATTAAACGTGGATATAATTGGGTGCACGTGGTTTGTGGATTAGAATTTATGTTGATCGTGGTAGGTCATGTGGGGTTGTGTTACAGATGGACGGCTGCTGATGGAATTGGGTCAAGGAAAATCTGAAACATATTTATTGCGTGTAATTTCAGGTCACTCAGAAGTTTGTGTTCCCAAGTTCACCCAAAATCAGTGTCACGATACGGTACAGGGTCTGTGCCAATATAATATTGTGTTTGTCTGATATATTTGGTGATTTTTTTTTAAGCTATAATTTTTTAAAAATATAAATTATATTTTTAAAAAATAAAAATATATGATTTTTATGCTGGTTCTATTAAAAAAAGCTAAATTCATATTTAAACCAAATACTTTTCAACTAGTATTATAAAATATAATCATCATATTTAGATATTTTAGATCTACCAACCACATATAATCTATATTACTTGAATTTAATAAATTTATCAAACCCATGCAAGAGCATCTAAGTATAGTATCAACATTAAACCTAGATACTAGACTTAACAAGAAAAAAAAATGTACATTCAAAATCTATTATTCATGATCAATAAAACTAATTGACTATTACATATTAATAAAAATAAATAAAAAATTATTAGTAATAAATAAAAACAAATATACTCATGCAATTTAGCATATTTATTTGATCATGTACCAATATTATTTTTGGAAAAATAACAATTTGAAGCAAAAAAATAACATACTAACAAAATTCATGTGCTTTTTATTTATCCAGCTTTGTATTGTATAGTAATTTCTTGCATGGTCTAGGTTTTAACTCCAATTATGCTGGAGATGGCTCAACGTGACTTATTTAATGAAGTTAATTCATATATGACTTAGATATTTTGTTAAAAATTCAATCAGGCTCTAAAAAAATTTTAAGTTCACCATTTTTCTAATATATGTCTAACTTAATCAAGTAAAATTGTGAAATATTTAATCACTAAAGAATAAAATAAAACAAAAAATAAGGATTGAAAACAAAACAAAAAAAACAGCATAGAGATTGATCTTGGTGAATCTAAATTAACTTCTTAAATTCACAACTTAAGTCATGACATGTAGAGGCGGAGCTAGGATTATTTGTTGGAAAGCTAAAATTAATATAACAAGATATAATATGTGTTTTAATTTATTGTACATAAATTGTAAAACAAAACCTACATAATTTAGATGTATTCAAATAACTTAATATAAACATATAATGATAAAATTGATATAATATTTGTTTTAATTTATTGTACATCAATTGTAAAACAAAACCTGCATAATTTAGATGTATTCAAATAACTTATTATAAATATATAATGACTTTTATATTAGGTAAAAGGTTTGAAACAATATCAAATTGAGTCAAAGCAATAAAATTAATTTCATTTTCATAGTATATCTATTACTTTAACGTTGTTTATCTTTATACCTGTCAAATATAAACATACAAAGTATATAAGAAACATTAGCTAAAGCGAAACATTATTTATGTTTGATAACTTTGAAATAAAACAAAAAATAATAAAAAATGAGTCAAATCTATAAGCTAAATTTGAATATTTTTCCATATGAGTTAAAAAAGCACATCGATCCTTGTAAACTGAAGCATATTAAGACTGCTCAACCATAACTTTAACATTAAATATTGGAGTTGGTTTGCTAGGCTACAAGTTATCAATCTTTTTTAATAAAAAAATTAATTCTTCTTATTTTATTTATGGTTCAACCTAAAATCAAAACATATATTATGAGAAAAAATTAATAATTGTAGTGGATCTACTAAAACAAACATGATAAAAAAATTCAAGTATAGTAAAAAAATAAAACCAATAAAATATATCTAATTAATTAGAAAAAAATCACTATAAAAAGAATTCAAAAAACAATTGATAAAACTAGCAGAACTGAAAAAAAAAAAAAGCAGAAATGGTAGAATTATATATAAAAAAAACCTCATTAAATTATTAACAAACATCCCAAAACAAAACAAAATTAGATTTTAAATTTAAGTTACCTTGTTTTGTTTGATGAAAAAAATAATTGGTGGCTTTACTTCAATCTTTATATAGAAAAATTATACTCATGATTTATGTTTTTATTTGTGTTTTTATCGGCTGCAGGATTTATATTAGGGCTGCAAAAGGTAAATTTTTTTTTATATATAAAAAAAACCTCATTAAATTCAGGACTTTTTTTTTCTTTCCACGTACATCAGCAGTAAATTTAAAGGAAATCAAAGTAAAGTCACACTTAATTACTGTAATAAGCCCACCTCTTTTAAATAAAAAAAATATAACACCTCCTCATACTTAATTACCTAATAAAAAAATTATCTTGCAAAGGGGTTTGGGCATTTACCACCCTTTCACATCTGATGACATGAGTGCAATGAACTAACCTAATAAGGTAATTTATCCTATTCATTTCTTCTCCTATCTTTTCTCCTTGGTTAGGCCTTAACTAGGCTCATGTTATATAAAATTTAGGACTAAACTAAAGAATCATCTAAGAAATTAATAGTTATCAAAGAATTAGGGACCGAGTAATTTTTTTTACAACTATACATATAGTTTTAATGTTATAACTATAATTTGTAGCATGGCTTGATGATAAGATTGATATAAAAAAAAAGAATTTAGATATAAAATTATTAGTGGTATCTAATATTTATCCTAAAAAAACTCAATGTTTATATTGTGGAACCGAAAAGAATAAGGGAAAAAAACACGTCCTAAAATTTCCTGCATCCTATTCTCTACTCTAGCAAGAAATTTATTATTTTTTAGCTCAAAAGTAAAAGAAGAAAAGGCAAGGGGTTTACTAAGAGTCCATTTGTTTTGCATCTGTTTCTACGTTTGCGGTGTAAAAAATGCAGTTAGGTGTTTGGTAATACACTAAACTGTGTTTTATACTGTAGGGTCCATCAAAAAATTGAGTTTGAAATATAGTTTTTGTGAAGCAGTTTTTAAATGTTTTTTAATTGAGTTTCGTAAAACCTTGTTTGTTTTTACATTTCAAAAGCACTTTTTCAAAATTTGAATTATTTTTATTTTTTTATTTACTTCAAATTATTTTTTTTATTTTCAGATCATTTTGATGCCCTAATATCAAAAATAATTTTTTAAAAATAAAAAACATATTTTGATGTATTTCCAAGTAAAAAACACTTTTGAAAAGTAACCATAACCAACATTTTATACATGTTTTTTGCTGCACATAAAGCTCAACCATAATTTTTACCAAACACATACCTATATCTAACTAACCACACCTAATCACACCTTTTTTAAACTTATTTTTTTAAAACCACAACCACAAAAGCTACCTAAAAAACAAATTCACTCAAATCATTTAGGTAGGGTTGTGAGATGAATGGGTTACTAGAGATAAATTTCAAAGAATAGATCTGCCAAGCATGTCAAACCCAAGCAATATAGGCTTGACAACAATGCAAACCCAAAGCATCTAGACCTGACAACAACATAGACCTATGGCATCTAGAAGTTAAAGTTAGGTATGTAAAGACTCAAGACCAAGTAACACATTTTTACAGAACTTCTCAAACATGATATTTTTGTCAAGATGAGAGATATGTTGAAAGTTATATGAAATCAAGTTTAAGGGGGATGTTGAAAATAAACTAAATTTTTAATTTTTCTAAAACATAGAGAAACGGGTCTACTGTTTGAGAATTGGTTGATATGTTGAATTAAAGGTATTGATCTACTAGTCAAATTGAGAGAAATACTTTTCCTATTCAGAATAGGTTTTTCTTTATTTAGTTTAATTTATTATTTGCCTAAGACTTTAATTAGATATATAAATAAACGTGAGAAAATAAATAAATAAATAAATTATAAAACACTTATAAAATATATATTTCTCTCAATTTTCTTCTTTCTTTTTAGCTTTGAAATTTAAAATTCTTGTCTCTATTACACAATTGCACTAATTTTCTTACATCATAGTCATTAACTATAAACGTGCAGTGTAGAACTCCAGCATATAAATAAATAATGTGAATTTGACCATTGTATGCAATTAGGTATCCATATAAATAAATAGTGATGATGCACGGATCAATAAAATATTATAGATATCATCAGGTGTTAATAATGGCAAAAACTCAGATAATATCAAATCAAGAATTAATTTTTTATCATCACAAGATCGAACAACTTTAAGAATATAAAAAACACCTTCAGTAACACTCTAAATGCTAAAAATATACAGTCGAACTAAGATGAGAAAATAAGAGCTCTATTTTTTTAAGGAACCGAAGATTTAAATGCAAGTGGCATAAAGAAAACCAACATATCTTATGCTGAGATAAAAAGGTGCCAAAGTAGTAAACAAGATGTATTCAACTCATATCCTCTTCAAATGACAGATATTAATGTGTTCAAAACCTTATAGTTCTTTATATGATTAGTTAAAGTTTTCACTAAATTTAGTGAGATGTTTGATTAACTTGAATATAAATTATATTTAGCTCTTTATCTATTATCAATAATGTTAAAGAGTTAATGTATAAAATGGAGATATAAGAGGTAAAATTTATGACTCCATCAAATAAAATGCTTCCGCATCAAATAAAGCACATTTACTTAAGTTTAGTTGGTAAGTATAGCTAGATAAATGTCAATGACATTCCAAAAACTTTACAAGATGTTCTTCAAAGTGAGATATGATGATATTTCAGAAAGCTTGTTCAAAATTTATGTGGGGTGAAACAAATCCCAGAACAAGTTAAAAGTTCTAAAAGAACATGGAGTTTCATTAGGAATGCATTGGCCATGCTCATTTACTTTACAGCAGCCATTGAGTTCAAAACTAAAACCTGAAACTCATGAATAGAAATAGGTATGTTCTTACTAACATAATAGAATGAAAGATTTGATAATAAAATGGACATGAAAAATTGAAGAATGTTGAGTAGTAAGCATTACCTGGAGATGCAATATATTCTAACCCAAATCCAATTGCATTAAGGTAGATAAATCTTGCATTAGCCAAATCGTTGTTCAATTGATCTACAAGTGATCTGAGCCAGCTATTAAAGTAATTTACTGCATCATTTATGTAGTCAATGCATAATGAGCCTTTTGTGTCATAATTAGCTGTAGAATATGGTGCACAACTAATAGGTCCGATTCCATTCAGCGCCATTTTCCTTGCTCCAGAATTGTACAGTGTCTATAAAAATGAAAATAATAATAATAATAATAAGAGATGTTCCATTTAGCAAAATATATACACTTCAAATTCAGTGGACAAGTACATGTATACTTATTGATATACTGACCATAATTTGTTGAGAATATTGTTTAATAAGTGCTTCTGCATATTTGTCTGGAGTGTACTGATTGCTTGTATTATAGTATTGTGGTATGAAATAATTGTTTAGATAATCATTACTGCCGACTACGGACCAAAAAAAGCATTGGTTTAGGTGTTTAGCTGCGGACTCATTCCCTAACGTATCAACTATACGTGAGACAATAGTCTGATGATTTTCCAACTGTTTGCTTAATTCAAGGTTAACACCCTGCAAACATATATTTTTATGTTTAGATTAAGAACAAACACGTAAAATATATATAAAAAAATGTATAACTATAATTAACTTACCAATTGCTTCCCAGATTCTTGTTTGATTCCTGCGGAACCAGATGCATAATTTACACCTTTAAGAATTTCAAAGCTAGTGACAATCAAAAAAGATGGAATGAAATCATCAAAGCCGTGAAGTTCACCTGTTAGGAGAAACTATACACTTAGCTTAAATCTTAACTAAAATAACCATAAATAGATAAATCCATAGTAGGAATCCGCTTCCTAGCTAGGTCATAGCAGAAGAACCCATCACCAGATTTTTGAAAACTTTTAGTCACAAGATTGTATTTAAGATATAACATGTATGATTTCTAAACCTTTTCTTCTAAGAAACTATATATAAAGAGATGGAGAAGAAGGCCAAACCCATTATATCAGCTATAGTTCGACCATTGGTAAACCTTCCTGTTGGACCACGTGGGAAGTCAATCCCATATGGAGGATAATTAACGTTAGCTATAGTTTTAAGATTGTTGTTATTGCCACTATCCACTAGTGAATCTCCAAAAATGAAATAACAAGGCACTTTTGGTTCTCCATGGATATGATCTTGCTTACAAAATATAACTATTAACAAAAGAAATATAGATAAATGAAATTTTATCTTATGCGCTATAATTAACAAATAATTTTTTACAGATAATGAAGAATGGTAAAAAGAAACATAACACAGGGTTATGCAGATAATTAAGGTGAGCAAATGAAGGCTAAAATCAAAAGAAGTTTATATATAAACTAATATGTGAAGAAGTTGATAAGATTGTAAAGCCAAGGAAAAAATATTAAAAGGGTGTTCAAGAAGATAAAAATAGAACATTCCCAATGGAATTGGGACATATAATAGTAAAAGAACTCTGGCTTCTAAACTTCATAAGCCAACGAAGGTTTTATATTCTTTTCCTATTTTATAACTTACAACAAACACTCTTGTCCTTTTGATTTAAATTAATAAAGATAAAAATATAAAAATTTCCACTAGAATTGGGATACAATGAATCCTTGTACCAAATAAAGACAAAAATTACCACTAGAATCGGGATAGGGTGAATCCCTGTACCAAATAAAGATAAAAATTACCACTAGAATTAGGATAAGGCGAATCCCTATACCAAAGAACTCTAGAAGGAGGGGAAACATCTAAACTTAGTAAGCCAATGAAGAAAATAAAAATTGGCCTTAAAAGTGTACTTCTCTTGTTTTTTTTCCCCTATTTCATAAGGTTGCTAATCTTTCTTTCAACATATAATTAAATATTCTTTTCCTGTTGATTTGATTCATCCTTACTATAACCTATACAGACACTAGTGAATAAGAAACTTTCAACAGTAACTGTAAAATAAGTCTAAGAAGCCATGTGAAACCATTTTTATTTAGACTAATAAGAATTAATTGTATGACAAAAATGAATTTAAAGACTGAATTGAAACTAGTGGAGAGAAAGAAGAAAGCAGCAACTAGAATAATATTAAATTTAAAGGATGATTGAGTACATTTAACCTCTATAAAACATATCATGAGGTGTTATAGTGATAAAAAAAACATCACTCAAACCAATAAAAAAATTAGTGAATGAAAACAGATATAATTTAAATGAAGGATAAATTTAAAACAAACAAGTATACAAAGATGAATATTAATTTAAATGGAGTATAAATTTAAAGCAAACAAGTATACAAAGATGAATATTAATTTAAATGGATTATACAAAGATCAAATATTCAAGGTAGTTTTGTCTACATCATTTTTTTACATCATAATTCTTGTGATAGAATAAGCACATATGCAATCTGAATCACATGAGAATATCAAAATAACGTTACAAATTATAATTAATTTTTTAGTACAATATATTTTTCTGTAATGCATAGTTTCATGTTAAAAAGTATAAATTTCAATTTAACCATTAAACCTATCTAAAATTATGTGAGGAGGTTCTAAAAGCTTTTTGACCTTTAAAGTGAAACTTTTATAGCCATCTAAGGTGAGGAAGGCTTTCAAATAAAACTAGGTGAGGAAGGCTTTCAAATAAAACCAAAAAGTTACTATTATGAATTTATTATATTTTTTCTAGTTGATTTATAATTTTTTTACTATTTAGTTTAGAACTTTTTATTAGTTTTTTCGTGTTTGATTAATAAGTTTTTCCTAATATATAATGAATTTGAAAGAGCTATAATATTGAGTTTTGAATAGAGAAAATATTGAGTAAAATATTTTGGAATTAAGGTTTTTTTGTTGATAACCCTATTTGATAGAATTTTGTGTTGGTTTATGCTTTTTGTTTTTCTTATGTTTTTTTTTTTGGCAAGAGGTGGTCATGGAAAAGAATGTGCTCAAATATAAGAGATAATGAGCTTTTTTTTTTGGAAAGAGAGATTTTAGAAATTAGAGATAAAAAATCATGTAGAGACAAATTACAGAATTTACATGTTAATTAAAAGTAATAAACATGCAAAGACAAGTTGAAGAATAGTCTCATCAATTAGCAGAGATGAAAAAAAGAAACTAGAGAATCATTAGAAAAGTGATCACAAATGCATTGCTAATTTGAGAACTCCTTTTTAGAAGCATAATCAGAGGAGACAACTTCTTGATTGAGATAAATATGGTGTTAAAACTAAAAAAAAATTATGATCCTAGTTTCTTTATCTATCAAAATCAACCAATAAAATTTGACAAAAATGAGTAAGATTACGTTAAAGGAAAAGATTTTAATGTAGAAATCATGGTATACGATGACACTAAGCATGCAAAGGATGTTCATACTATGTAGTTCAGATGAACTCTAATCTTAATAGAGAAACCATCCATGTAAAAGGAGCCAAATTAGATATGGTTTTAAAGGTGATTTTTTTATGAAGCATATTACGGAGAATGCATATCACATGTGTTTAAGGAAAATTCTAGAATTGAAGGAGTCAAAGTTAATGCTCTTGGATTTCATATCAAAGTTATAAAACATATATCTAAAATTTCTCCTAATAGAGAAACTAGGATGCATTTTGTTAGTGATGATACAAAAGATACATAAGAAGGAGTTAAAGTTGATGTTTTTGGATTTCATATCAAAGTTATGAAACAGATGTTTAAAATTTCTCCTAGTAGAGAAATTATGATGCATTTTGTTAATGATGATATAAAAGATACATGAGAGATATTGTTTAGCCCTTATAATGTTAAGTTATTGGTTAAGTTAAAGTTTAATTATTGCAAAAGTTGTTGATAGTCTTCAAATTAATTATAAGATCGGTCTCATTACTTTGAAGGATAAAGATGTTGATGTAAGGTATGATATTTCTAATGAAAGAAGCTGAGGGAATTTTGATTAGATAGCCACAAGATAAGCATATGAAAAATGTAAACTTTAGGATGAGTTCTCTCTAGTCCAACAAGACTAATGTGCGAGATTTTTTCCTAATGCAAATCCTTACAACAATAGGTGTTGCACCCAACATCGCAATGACCTTTAATGAGTTCTCTCTAGTCCAACAAGACTTATGTGGAAAAAGAAGAATAGATAACTAGCATCTTATTCTTAGAGGTGAAAAATTTTTAGTCTAAGAAGTTGTCACTTAGTATTATAGTCACTAACAACCCTAACTAGTAAACAAAGATTATATAATATGAGACTGGTTACTTGAAAGGAAAGATATTATTACCCTTAAACTTCCTCCTTGAGATAGGCTGCATTATTGGTTTTTGTCAAAAATTACTAAGAGTTTGTTTTATTCTGTTTTTATTTTTTATTTGTTTTAGTGTTCTTATAATATTCCTGACTCTAGTGCTAATGAATATTTGACTATGAATATTTTCAACTTTGGTGATGGTAAATACTATGTAATCTAAAAAGTTTGCTCCTCATGGCTGCTAGTGAATAAATCAATAAACTTTGCATTGAAAAAAATACTATTTTTATTTATTATTTTTAGAAAAAAGATGCATGTATTGCATATCATATTCAAATTTCATAGTGAAAGTCTATGAACCAAATATATAGTGAAGTCAATAAAAAATAGTGCGAAGGACCTATAAATAACTAAAAAAGAATCCCTAATTTTTTTAAAAAAAATTATGATATCTGTCGCACGTCACCTACGTGGCGATTCAATGATTTTTAGTTATGTTTTCTCGATTGGTTTTTTAAAAGTCGTCACCTAGTATTTTCTTGAGGATTTCTAGGAAACCTAGATATACTGGTCTTTGTCAAAGATTTGAGGGTAAAGGACTGGTTATAGCTAGAGAAGGTATTAACCCCCCTAACACACTTTACCTAGGGTAAGTTGCTTTATGATTTGATGTGATTTGAATATTTGAAATATAAATTAAATTTAAAAGGTTTAATAAATCAGTTATTAAATTCCAGAATACATAAAAACATGTTCTTATATTTTCATATAAAATATAACATGATTTTATTTTCCTTAGATATTTAATCATATTCAAATTAAATACTTAATTTCCCTTTTTTTATTTTATGTCTTTTTTTCCTTCCATTAAAAATAATACAATCACACACAGTAACACCACTTTTTATTATGCATTGGTTTTACATATTACAAAAAAGAAAAAATTAAATAAAAATACTAACAGTAATTCTACAGCCAATTTCCATCATGTGAAAATTACAGAAACAAACACCTAACATCCAGGAATTGCAAAAGACCTCTGGAAGATGTTGGAATAGGGGTGGCGCGTGGGTTCACACGCCGCCACAAAACCAAGAATAGGGAACAGGGGGTCTGGCTCAGCCTCTTCTCCCATTCCTTTCCCTGCCGGCTATGAGGAATCCTATTGCCTGCAACAAAAAGAAAACTCACACAGCAATGGGTTTTAATCATTTCCTTCCCTCAGATTGGACCATCCTCTGCCTTCTTTCTTCCTTCCGGTTCGTTTCACTCTGTAGGTGGCACATCCAGTCGTTAGCTCGCGGTCCAGACCTATTGCGTGGGGTTGAACCGATGAGAAGAGTTGGTTGATGAGGAAGGGGACGATTTGTGAGTTCACCCATGTGTGGGTTCCCTCTGGGTTCATGTTGCTCCGGGTTGGTTGATTAGTACTCAAAAGTGCATTTTTATCATGGTTTTATATCATCATTTTGCACTTGAAGTATCAATAACTCTTTAACTAAAGTACGTTTTATAATAATCTATCTAATAATATAAGATACCTTTAATTTGTGGTTAATGTTCATTTTAAATGCAGGCTTATCACATAAATGAAAGGATTGATTGATGACTTTAAGAACTTCAATTGCAAAGGCAAAGAGATGATCAAACTTAGAAAAGAGATCTCGGTGCAATCCAAACCGGAACACTGTTAGGTAATTGGGTCATATCAAGAGCTATAAATCTCAGATTTAAGTCTACTTTATATGGATGGAAAGGTAAGACATAGGCCTACAACTTTCATATGGAGCTCAAGATCTAAAAAGGCCATTTTCAAGTCCAAATTGTTGTAAAAACAAAGAAGCCCGAATTTGTCCTCCACCCCAAGCACTATTTAGTATTTTGGCCATATCTGGAGTTCTAGACTTTGAAATGAGCTGAAGTTTTTACACAAGAAAGATGAGACAATTTCCTAGAACTTTCATGTTTTCAAGTGGCTCTAATTTTGACGTCATCAATGATGTTTTGGGCAGACAAGAGAAGATAAGGATTGTCACCAAGTCAAGGGTTGGTCATCTACTCATCAATTAGTCATCAAATCAATAGTTCCCAATTTTGACCCATAAAAGGAGGCATTTGCCATGCATTTAGGCATCTTGGTGTCCAGATCAAGATCATGTTCTTGTTTTCTCTCTTTGTATTCTTTGTAGTGTTTATGTTTTGTTTTTATTAATATCAAGTTTATGTCTTTCATTTCCTTTCCTTTACCTAGTTAACTTTTATGTTCTTATTTTGTTTATCTATTTTATTTCTTTCATTATGTCTAGCTAAGTTAATTATGTCTAGGTGGAAAGGTTACACTAATAGTGTAAGAATAAGTATAATGTAAACTTAATATGGACTTTAATGTTTAATACTAACATGTTTTGTATTTGTTATCTTGTTCACTCTTTAATACTTTGCTTGTTAAATGACTAATCTTGATTTATGTTGTATAACACTTAGTACAACAAATGCTTGGCACTTTCATAGCTCATAATGTATGGTATAACCGACACCTGAGCTATGAAAGGAACTTGATTTGTTGTTAACATAAGTTATAATCATAAATGCTTGACGAAATTTACAAGTATCAGCATTAATTGAATAAGATGATTAATGTAATCATGTTAACAATCTATAATTTGATTGAAACCTCCTTTATGTGTGGTTTCTAATTGAACAATAAGAGTTTATACTATTCTTGTTTGACATACCATTAGTGGAACCTCTAACCTTGACATTTGTTATTATCACTGTTTAATCCTTACATTAATATTCTATCTCCAAGTTCTCATCATCATCTTCTTCTTCTTCTTCTCTTTCTTTATTACTACTACTACTACTATTACTAGTACTAGTATTATTATTATTGTTGTTGTTGTTGTTGTTGTTGTTGTTATTTATAATTTGTATAATAACCTCCCTGTGGTTCGACCCCGGTCTTGCCTGGTTATTTATTACTTTGACACTCTTGCACTTGGGAGAAGACATCAATCTTTTCATTGTGTCATTGGTTTTGATGGTGACCGATTTTTATCGATGATAGATTGTGGGCAACGGTGGAGCTAACTAGAGGAAGTGAGTAGTGGTCGGGGCCTGAGGGAGCTATGGACGTCGGATTGAGGGTTTGCAATCTAATAGAAAGGAAGATGGGGGAAAGAAGCGGTTGCTTTGCCTACTTTGTCAAGGCAAATAGGGGTTGCTTCAGGAGCAAAAATCGCAAGTTAAAGGGGAGGGTTTATGGTGATGGCTTAGGGATGAGGGATTCTGAGTGGCGACCCCCATCCCATTTTGTTCTTTTCTCTCTTTGATAAAAGGAGCCTTGGTCAGGCCAAAGGAGAAGGAAGCTGGTGTTGAGGAATCGGGTTCTTCCGTCTCTCTATTTTTTGGCCAAAGAGTGGGACTGTGTTTTTTTTTTTCCAAGGTTTTCTTTTCCTTTTTTTTCTATAATTTTCCATCTCCCCCTCAATTCCCCCCCCAAAAAAAATGCCCCCCCTCACTCCTTTCACTGTAGCATAACATTTATAGGAAAAACATTTTAGGGTTTTCAAACTAATCCCTCAACTTTATTTTTTCTTTTCTTTTCTTTTTAATTTTGATTTTCTCTTTTTTATATATATATTTTTAAAACAAGCAATATCAACATCATCTCAACAAGAAAAATCAGTGATTGTAAAATTTATGCATTGAAAGTTGAACGTGTTCAAAATGCCTTTAAAAATTTAATTCTTTTGAAATGACGTTGAAAATACTAAAAATGATTTAAATATATCAAAATGTATTTTTGGGGGTTTTTCATTATTTTTTTGCTATATTTTATTTTTTTTGAAAATTTATTAAAAACATGGATAAAAAATTGGGTAGCAACAGATGCCCCCTTTTTACAATGCTTACGAAGTAAAAATTCCTCAATGTTTTGCGTAGCAAGCTTGTAAAGAAAACAAAAGATCTTCCTGGCTTATTATGTGATCCATTCAGCCAAAGATTTTGTTTTTCAAAAGAAAGTGGTTTCATTATCTTGGGTGACCTGCCTGTTTTGAGGAGAAATTGGTCCCTTTACGAGGGTGACCTCCCTACACACTCACACTGGCCTACTTTCAGGGGCGACCTGCCCATATATACTCACACGTTCTCACATTAGTCTATTTTCATGGGCGACCTACTCACACACTCATTCCACAAATTCTCACATTAATCTATTTTCATGGGCGACGGACCCACATATACTCACGCTAGTCTATTTTCACGGGCAACCTACCCACACATACTTATTATGATTTATTTTCACTGATCTATTTTCACGGGGACCTACCCACACATACACCTATTGTGGTATGTTTTCAGGTGTGACCCACCCACACATTCTCACACCGGTCTATTTTCACGGGCAACCAGCCCATACATACACTATTCTATTTTCACGGGCGACCTTTCCACACATACACATACTGGTTTATTTTCAAAGGAGACCTCCCACACCTACTCACGCTAGTCTATTTTCATGGGCGACTGGCCCATACATACTCATACTGGTCTATTTTCATGGGTGACCTACCCTTTTGATTGGGTTAACCTGAGATCCCATCTAACAATCTCCTTTAACCAGAACCAAAATTAATGTATAACTCGGTCAACCTGAAATCTCATCTAGCGATTCCCTTTAACCAAAGTTAAGCTCTGTGTGTGCTTGAGTTAACCTAAGATCCCATTTGGTGATCTTTTTTAACCATAATTGATACAAAGATGTGTATGTGGTCTCATTATAATAGGTGACCTCCCTAGATGAAAGATGATGGTCTCATTATGATAGGTGACTTATCAAAGTGGAAAAAATAATGGTCTCATTATGATGAGTGACTTACCCAAAGAAAAATGGTCTCATTATGATGGGTGACCTACCCAGATGGAAAAAATGATGGTCTCATTATAATGGGTGACCTACCTAGATGAAAGATGATGGTCTCATTATGATGGGTGACCTACCCAAGTGAAAAAAATGATGGTTTCATTGTGATAGGTGACCTACCCAAAGAAAAATGATCTCACTATGATGGGTGACCTACCTAAAAAAAATGGTCTTATTATAATAGGTGATCTATGACACGATAAAAAGATTGATGTCTTCTCCCAAGTGCAGGAGTGTCGAAGTAATAAATAACTAGGCAAGACCGGGGTCGAACCACAGGGAGGTTATTGCACAAATTATAAATAACAACAATACAACAACAACAATAATAACAATAACAACAATAATAGTAGTAGTAGTAATAATAATAATAATAATAATAGTGGTGGTGGTAGTAGTAGTAATAGTAGCAGTAGTAGTAATAAAGAAAGAGAAGAAGATGATGATGATGATGATGAGAACTTGGAGATAGATTATTAATGTAAGAATTAAACAGTGATAATATTAAATGTCAAGGTTAGAGGTTCCACTAATGGTATGTCAAACAAGTATAGTATAAACTCTTATTGTTCAATTGGAATCCACACACAAAGGAGTTTCCAATCATATTATAGATTTTTAATATGATTACATTAGTCATCTTATTCAAGTAATGCTAATACTTGTAAATTTCGTTAAGCATTCATGGTTATAACTTATGTTAACAACAAATCAAGTTCCTTTCATAGCTCAGGTGTTGGTTATACCATACAGTATGACTATGAAAGTGTCAAGCATTTGTTGTACCAATTGTTATACAACATAAATCAAGATTAATCATTTAACAAGCAAAGTATTAAAGAGTGAACAAGATAACAAATATAAAACATGTTAATATCAAACATTAAAGCGCATATTAAGTTTATACCATACTTATTCTTACACTATTAGTATAACCTTTTCACCTTGACATAATTGTTATACAACATAAATCAAGATTAATCATTTAACAAGCAAAGTATTAAAGAGTGAACAAGATAACAAATATAAAACATGTTAATATCAAACATTAAAGCGCATATTAAGTTTATACCATACTTATTCTTACACTATTAGTATAACCTTTTCACCTTGACATAATTAACTTAGCTAGACATAATGAAAGAAAGAAAATAGATAAACAAAATAAGAACATAAATAAGATAAGAGTTACCAAACCAAAGGAAAGGAAATGAAAGGCATAAACTTGATATTAATGAAAACAAAGCATAAACATTACAAAAAATATAAAGAGAGAAAATAAGAGCAGCATCTTGATCTGGACACCAAGATGCCTAAATGCATGGCAAATGCCTCCTTTTATAGGCCAAAATTGAGAACTATTGATTTGATGACTAATTAATAAATAGGTGGCCAACTCTTGACTTAGTGACAATCCTTATCTTCTCTTGTCTGCCCAAAACATCATTGATAACGTCAAAATTGAAGCCTCTTGAAACATGAAAGTTGTAGGCAATTGACTCAGCTATCTTGTGTAAACAATTCAGCTCATTTGGACTTCTAGAACTCCAGATATGGCCAAAATACTGAACAGTGCTTGGGCTGGAAGATAGATTCGGGCTTCTTTGTTGTTGCTATAATTTGGACATGAAAATGGCCTTTTCAAATCTTGGGCTCCATATGAAAGTTGTAGGCCTATGTCTTACCTTTCCATCCATATAAAGTGGACTTAAATCTGAGATTTATAGCTCCAGATATGATCCAATTACCGAACAGTGTTCCGGTTTGGATTGCACCGATATTTCTTTTCTAAGTTTGGCCATCTCTTTATCCTTGCAATTTAAGTTCTTAAAGTCATCAATCAATACTTTTATTTATGTGATAGGCCTGCATTTAAAATGAACATTTACCATAAATTAAAGGTATCTTATATTATTAGATATATTATTATAAAACATGCTTTAGTTAAGGAGTTATTGATACTTCAAGTGCAAAATAATGATATAAAACCATGATAAAAATGCACTTTTAAGTACTAATCAACCTACCTAGATGAAAGATGATGGTCTCATTATAATGGGTGACCTACTTAAATGAAAGATGATGGTCTCATTATGATGGGTGACCTACCCAAGTGAAAAAAATGATGGTCTCATTGTGATAGATGACCTATCCAAAGAAAAATGGTCTTATTATGATGGGTGACCTACCCAGATGGAAGATGATGGTCTCATTATGATGGGTGACCTACCTAAAAAAAATGGTCTCATTATGATGGGTGACCTACCCAGATGGAAGATGATAGTCTCATTATGATGCGTGATTTACCTAGAAAAGATGATAGTCTCATTATAATGGGTGACCTACCTAGAAAAGATGATGGTCTCATTATGATAGGTGACCTACCAAGGTGGAAAAAATGATGGTCTCATTGTGATGGGTGACTTGCCTAAAGAAAGATGGTCTCATTATCATGGGTGACTTACCCAGATAAAGATGATGATGGCTCAAAGACGCACTTGAAATGAGGTAAGGTTAGAAAACACACTACCTGAGAATATGGTGGCTCAAAGACACACTACCTAAGAAGTGGTGGCTTAAAGGCACACTCGGAAGGATTAGGGGTCAAAGGCACACTTGCAAGGAGATAGGGTTAGAAAACGCACTACCTAAAAAATAGTGGTTCAAAGGCATACTCAAAAGGAGATGAGGGCTCGAAGGCACACTCGAAAAGGAGGTATGGTTAAAAAATGCACTACCTGAGAGTGAGGGCTCAAAAGAGCACTCAAAATGAGGTAGGGTTAGAAAACGCACTACCTGAGAATATGGTGACTCAAAAGTGCACTTGAAAAGAAGTGAGGGCACAAAGGCACACTCGAAATGAGGTAAGGTTAAAAACACACTACCTAAGAAAATGGTGGTTCAAAGGTGCACTTGAAAAGAAGTGAGGGCTCAAAGGCACACTTGAAAAGAGGTAGGGTTAGAAAATGCACTACCTAAGAGTGAGGGCTCAAAGGCGCACTTAAAATAAGGTAGGGTTAGAAAATGCACTACCTGAGATTATAGTTGCTTAAAGGCGCACTAAAAAAAAGTAAGGGTACAAAGGCACACTCGAAATGAGGTGGGGTTAAAAACATACTACCTAAGAAAATGGTGGCTTAAAGGCACACTACCTAAGAAGTGGTGGCTCAAAGGCACACTCGCAAGGAGGTGGGGTTAGAAAACGCACTACTTAAGATATAGTGGTTCAAAGGCACACTCGGAAGGAGATGAGGGCTCGATGGCACACTCAAAAAGGAGATATGGCTAGAAAACACACTACCTGAGAGTGAGGGCTCAAAAGAGCACTCAAAATGAGGTATGGTTAGAAAACGCACTACTTGAGAATATGGTGACTCAAAAGTGCACTCGAAAAGAAGTGAGGGCACAAAGGCACACTCGAAATGAGGTAAGGTTAAAAACACACTACCCAAAAAAATGGTGGTTCAAAAGCGCACTTGAAAAGAAGTGAGGGCTCAGAGGCACACTCGAAAGGAGGTAGGGTTAGAAAACGCACTACCTAAGAGTGAGAGCTCAAAGGCGCACTCAAAATGAGGTAAGGTTATAAAATGCACTACCTGAGATTATAGTGGCTTAAAGGCGCACTCAAAAAGACGTAAGGGCACAAAGACACATTCAAAATGAGGTAAGGTTAAAAACACACTACCTAAGAAAATGGTGGCTCAAAGGCGCACTCGAAAAAAGTGAGGGCACAAAAGCACACTCAAAAAGAGGTAGGGTTAAAAACACACTACCTAAAAGGTGATGATGAAACACTGATATGACAATGTTAAAAACAATGCATTATGATCAATATGCATGTACATGTACCTGAGAAATATAGGTCCCCCCTTTGATGATCCATCGTCATAGGGTGCCTTTGTTTACTTTCCAAAGCTTTCTTTGTTCTTTCCATGCGTTAGCTCATTCCTGTGTTAGCCATCCACTCAGCAGTAAATGCAGTCCTCATCCCAGGCTATCTTCGACGGTTACTACTCTTGTTGTTCATCAAACTTGACTCTGCCCTCAAGTGTAGTGCTGTTAGATTCATTATGAAGGGTTTTTTCTCCTGGATTCTTTTCAGAATTATCCTTTAATTAACTGTGGGCCTCTTGTAAACACCCATCAAGATTGTCAATCAGTCATGAACTTATCTCTAGTTGAAACACAGCCTTCAAATATGTTATCATCAGCCTTTATGGAACTGTCAAATCATCCAGACATGCATCTCATAGTTTGTAATAAAAAACTCATCATTGTAAGCTCAATGTTCTTCTCCATGGATTCCTCTCAACTTGTCAAATCAGATCACGAAAAGAAATGCATTGGCATCATCAATGATATTCATCACCCATATTCATATGGTGAAGTGTGCATTTAAGCTTCAAAATAGATGGTCCCACAGTTAGTCTTGGTGGGTGTATCCTTCCAGCATTCATTCAAATACAATTATACAATAACATTTATCGGGAATCATAGCTATGTTAGAGATTGTAAACCAAGATAAAGATATAAAGATATCCTTTAAGTATAACGCTGCTCATCAATTACTACTGGATTGTTTTTGAACAACATTGCCCCTAATATGATCTGAATATGTTCGTTCATTGCATATCTTTCTTTAAACACCATTCTCTTCAGCTCACTGTTTTATCCTTTAATCATCTTTTATTGCCCCCTAAGTGATCTGAATATTATTTGTTTTCGTTCTTAAGGTACTCTGTATTACCTCTAGATGGTTAACTTTTCAAGGAGTGTCAAGAAGTGTTGATGTCATTTCTGTTCAGGATTTTGCAAACTCGATCAATGTTCTTCTTATTTGATAATCTTTCTTGTTTTGAAATCAAATCTCATATTTCAATGGTCATGTCTATTCATATCTAATTGTTGAAATGAAATCAAAGAGATGTCAATTTTGAAAAGTATTTTTGGAAACCAAACTTGTTTGGTCAAAGATCCAACACATGTTATTCAATGTAGTCCTTTGATTGTATTGTATTTTGAAAAAATAAATGACCCGTTGTAAGATTAAAATGACTTTGCATGGTTCTTTATGTCAATTTTAATCTTAGAAGTTGGGGTATATCTTTTAATGGTCTGCGATGAGGTGACCTTTTGTGAATTTCAAGAAACAAAAGGCTTAAGTCAAAACTTGAGGATTCATTAAAGAAGTTGTTTTTTTTTAGAGCGCCATTTATCAATTCAAATTGCTCACTTGATCAAAAAGGGCTTTTAAAAGCACGTAATGTAGGCTATGGTTCATGGCTATGAAAAAAAAAGAGGAAATTCACAGGCTCAAAAAGTGTTTGAGGGTTTCAAAGACATAGGATCAACATCAACTATTCATCAACTTTCTTTCCCTTGTTGTCATTGTAGAGAAAATGATATATAACCTTGTTAATTTCAGAGATCAAAATTCTCTTAACAAAGGTCATAATATTAATCCAACTTTTCTTTAATGAATAACCAATCTAATCTTTTTAAAAACACTAAAGGCTTTATCCTAGACATACCAAAAGACATGAAACTTGATTTTTTTTGTGTTGACTTATGACATTTGTTGTATCTTTCTTCAATTGAAACTTCTTTTGCCTCTTCTAGAATTGATAGGCATTTCCCTTCATTTCTATTTTTTCCCTCTCTCTTTTTTTTTTTACTTTTACATAGCCTTCCTCAAAGCTTTCTTAGATGACCCTTAATCTATGATTTTTTTCTAGCCCTGTCTTAATCATTAGACTTTTATTCTAAGCCTTTTCCCTTATCTATTAACTCTAACAGTGTCTTCAAAATATCTCTCATTTTCTCCCATTATAGGGTGTGATCCTGGTCAAGGTATTTTTTTTCAAAGAAATCTATTTTATCAGGCTCAAAATGGGACTGCAAGGGAAAATATTTCAAGAAATGTGAAAGGATAACAAAGAAGACCTTTTCTCATTTCAAGCAAGGTCGGTTAGAATCGATAAATTTTAACCTCGTCTAGTGTAATGATTTGGACTTGTAAAAGTCAATGATTCACGAGTCCATAACTGCTGAATCCATTACATGCCATTATGCATATTGTTAAAATTTAGCTCTATGATGTGTGGTTCAGTTTCAGGAGGTATGAGTTCAAAATTGTTTGGTCACCTCATGTCTTTTTCAAACATCAAGTCATTTCTCCAATCAAAACACTTTTTACCTTTTAGGATTGATTAGCCTGAATTTTACATGTTGGAGTTTAATCAAAATATTTTGTTAAAATACCCTTTGAAAAAAGCATCTCAACATTTCATAACAACAAAAAGACAATGAAAAGACATGTTTCATTAAAGGGTGAGATGTGATCCCAAAACAAAATATAAAATGGCAAAAATCCTTAACAAAGATGATTGACAGTTTAACCCCTTCTTAGATCAGCTTCTTTGGCAATATTTGTGTTTTGCCATGCAATTCCGTTCACTTTTCATTCTACGGATGTTCTGGTGACAAAATAATCGATGACATCATCTTTCACAAATTCAGCTTGATTCTTGAAACTTTTGTATTTGTTCAACTAAAATGGTCTAAAAATCCACCATGATATTCGCATCTCATTTGAATTACACCATGGTGGTTGCATGTAATTTGTCGAAGTCGGGGTAAAAAGTCTAGAATCTGGCAAATGCAGGGAGGCCAACTTGGTTGGCAGAGGAATGTCAATCTTGATAAAGACATTTGAGCAATTGATGCTACAGTGAGACCTGGCTAAACCACATAACTATGGTTTCTCATCTTCAGAGTCATCTCCTGATTCAACTCTCTTCACAATTCTAAAATCCACGATAGAGCTTTCAATCTT
The DNA here is from genome assembly GCA_015708895.1 of Populus ilicifolia. NCBI lineage: Eukaryota > Viridiplantae > Streptophyta > Magnoliopsida > Malpighiales > Salicaceae > Populus > Populus ilicifolia. The sequence continues at coordinate 234,726 of SRLM01000355.1, forward strand.
TTCCATCTTGATAGTTAGCTCTATTCTTTTGGCAATCCTTACAACATCATGTCAATCTTTCAATGTTGTTGCGGTTGTATGAGAATTGTTGGAAACCCCCCACCAGCTAGGTAATCTTGGCAGTATACAGAAACATGTAGTACCACCACTACCGACGTGTGGAATCACGCTTTCTCAACTAGAAGAGAACTTGATGATGAATCAAAAACTCTTCCGTCTCATCTTCAATTGCTCATAGATAATGCCACAAACAGACATATATAAAGGAAGTTCTGCTCTATTGAAGTTTCAGTTTTCTTCATGTATTTCAATCTAGTCATGTCTCTTCTCTCTACTTCTGTGTTTTCATGTTGATACTAGTACGAGAAAATTATAGATGATCTGAAACTACTACATTCCTTATTGGGTTTCCCACTTTCAGATCCACAAACAGATTCCTGTCGATAAAGCTCTGCTACGTTGAAGTTTGATGTCTGCTCAAATTTTTTAGATCAGGTCTGGCTCTTTAACCTACCACGGTGTCTTTGTGCTGAAACTAATGAGGAAGATTTTTATAGCATATGTAACTAATAAATCTCCTCTTGCACTCCCAACTTATAGAGCCATAAATGAATTTTTGTAGAGAGAGCTCTGCCACGTTGAAGTTCGACGACTGCTTATATTTTCAGACCAAGTCTGATTCTTTTGCCTACTACCATGTTTCAATGCTAAAACTAGTGGTGTAAATTTTCACAACTTCTGAAACTATTACATCCTTTCTTGTATTTCCCACTTGCAGAGCCACAAACAGATCTTTATAGAAAAAGCTCTCCTATATTGAAGTCCAATGTAAAATCATCATTCATTTTTAGACCTACATCCTATGTTGTTGGATCAGAATGATGTTCATAATAAAGATAGTTGGAAAAAAGGCCAATGCATCAAGCATAGAAAGCTAGTAGGTATTGGGTGCTCTTGAAAGACATGAAGGTTTTGAATAACTACCAGTGTTGAACAAGGACAAAGGTCGTCATTAGTTGATGATTGAAGGCATTATTGTCATTCATAACTTTGATGCTCTCAACTTTCTTTTGACAATGAACCTCTCTAACCTCTTTCTTCATTTCTCATCATCTTTGTTCAATCAGGTGTAGCAAAGCTCGGATGGGGACCTATTTTCATCTCGATGCATGTATGATAAATGCATGACATGTAATCTACTTGATGAACTTGCCCTTTAAGAGGTAACATATGATCATAACTTTTGTATAATGAGACAAGAATTTTTATTCTTACTCAAACTTTACAAATAGAAACTTTTTAAGTGATGACCATTATATCCCCCGTAAATCCTAAATTCAAGATGCTTTTAAAAGGGCTTTCTCAGATGCAAAATAAATATGTACGAGCATACATCCTAAAGACGGGTTTTAATCTTTTTACATGAGACAAAGGGTAGGTTTACTACTTGGTCTATAAAAAGGATCTCTTATTGTCCCAGTGATTACCCTCTTGAAGGCAATATCAGGCCTAGTAGGTAATGGGTTGGCACGCGTACCAATTGTTACCATTCTAAGCACTCAACGAAGAGTTGGGGTTTACACAAGCTTAAACCTTGGCTCAAGTCATAAGGCAAGCTGTTAGTCCCCCACCTAACCTAAAGTTTTTGTGTGCTTTCAAAAATTAAAACTTGTGATGCATGAAAGAATTTTATACAACGCATGAATAAAACAAAAATAAAATAAGACAAAAAGCAAAAAATTTAAACACATCAAAAACACAAAACTTAGTCCAATAATGTTGAAAACATTACCTGTCTCTAATGGAGTCGTCATTCTATCGCACGTCACTCATGCGGCAATTCAATGATTTTTCATTCTGTTTCCTTGATTCGTTTTCTGGAAGTCGCCACCTAGTAATTTACCGAGTATTACTAGGAAACCCAAATATATTAGTCTTTGTCAAAAATTTAAGGGTAAAAAACTAGTTATGGCTAGAGAAGATATTAGCACCCCTAACACATCCTACCTAAAATAAACTAAAACTGTTTTGTGATTTGATATGATTTGAATATTTAAAATATTAATCAAATTTTAAAGTTTTAATAAATCAATTATTAAATTCAAAAACATGTTCTCATGTTTTCATAAAAAATATAACACGATTTTATTTTTCATAAATATTTAATCATATTCAAATTAAATACTTAATTTTCCTTTTTTTTATTTTATTATTTTATGTCTTTTTTCCTTCCATTAAAAAAATACAATCACACACAGTAACACCACTTTTTACTATGCATTGGTTTTACATATTACAAAACAACAAAAATTAAATAAAAATACTAACAGTAATTCTACAGACAATTTCCATCATGTGAAAATTACAAAAATAGACCCCTGACATCTAGGAATTGCAGAGGACCTCTGGAAGATGTTGGAACAGGGGCGGCGCATGGGTTCACGCGCCACCTCGAAACGAAGAATGGGGAACAGGGGGTCTAGCTCGACCTCTTCTCCCCTTCCTTTCCCTGTCGGTGGTGAAGAATCCTATCGCCTGCAACAAAAAGAAAACACACACAGCAATGGGTTTTAATCGTTTCCTTCCTTTAAATCGGACCATCCTTTGCCTTCTTTCTTCCTCCCGATACATTTCCCTCTGCAGGTGGCAGATTTGGTCGCTGGCTCGCGGTCCAAACCTATTGCGTGGGGTTGAACCGATGAAGAGGAGTCGGTTGATGAGGAAGGGGACAGTTTGTGAGTTCACCCATGTGTGGGTTGCCGCTGGGTTCGGGCTGCTCCGGGTCGGTTTTGGTGGTGACCAGTTTTTGCTGATGATAGATTATGGGCAACGATGGAGCTAACTTGAGGAAGTGAGCTGGGTCTGCTGGATTGTCGAAAGGCGCCGCTGCAGAGACACTGCTGGTTTGCCCAAATGGTGTGCGGCTGGAGTGAGGGTAGATGGATGTTGATATGGGTGTGGCCTTGGCTGGTCCGCAGAGAAAACCAGAGGAAGAGAGGGGAAGCTTTGGCTCTGTAGATCTATTTTTGGCCAAGGGGAGGGCGAAGATTTGGCTTGGTTTTGGCAGAGGTAGGGAGCAGTGGCCGGCGCCTGAGGGAGATAAGGAAGCCAGAATGAGGGTTTGCAGTCCAATAGAAAGGAAGATGGGGGAAAGAGATGGCTGCTTGGCCTACTTTGTCAAGGCAAATGGGGGCTGCTTCAGGAGCAAAAATCGAAAACTAAAAGGGAGGGTTTGTGATGGAGGCTTAGGGATGAGGGATTCTGAGTGGCGACCCCCCTCTCGTTTTGTTTTTTTCTCTCTTTGATAAAGGGAGCCTTGGTCAGGTCAAAGGAGAAGGAAGCTGGTGTTGAGCAATCGGGTTCTCCCATCTCTCTTTTTTTGGCTAAGGGCCGAGACTGTGGCTGGCACTCAAGAAAGAAGATTAGGTTTTTTTTTTAGGGTTTTTTTTTCTATAATTTTCCATCTCCCCCTCAATACCACAGGAAATTTTTTTTCTCCCCTCACTCCTTTCATTATAGCATAATATTTATCGGAAAAAACATTTTTAGGGTTTTCAAACTAATCCCTCAACTTTATGTTTTCTTTTCTTTTTAATTTTGATTTTTACTTTTTTTGTATTTTTAAAACAAGTAATATCAATGTCGACTCAACAAGAAAAATCAGTGATTGTAAAATCTACGCATTAAAAGTAGAACGCGTTCAAAATACTTTCGAAAATTTAATTCTTCTGAAATGATGTTGAAAATGCTAAAAATAATTTAAATATATCAAAATGTATTTTTGGGGGTTTTCATTATTTTTTGCTATTTTTTATTTTTAAAATTTTTTTTATCAAAAACATGGGTAAAAAATTGAGTAGCAACAATATCTAAAAAGACTTGTTTGGCTAGATTTCAAAATAAAAAGAAGTGAAATAAAAAGAAAATGGCATAAAAGTGTGTTTTGCCAAACACACTCTTAGCCCAAAATAAATCGGACCTGATGGATCTAAGGTTATGACCTACCAACCCATTCTCAATTGGCTTTTTTTTTTAGGGGCTGGATCAAACCCAACCATATAGGTTGGAAAACATCTAGCTAGCCCAACCACCGTTGTAGGCATGTGTGAATAATTCACGCCTGCATATAACAATAACAGGGTAACTAATTTAACAAACAGGGAATGAAGAACTTACTTGGCATGCCTATTGCTGAAGGCAAAGCTAAGAGAGATAATTGAGCACTACTCAAAGTTGAAAATCCAATTTGATGTTCACATTTGATACAAGATCACTAGTGCGAAGGATAACTTCTAAATAGGAAACTAAATCCTAACAAACTCATTTTTTTAAAATTTAAATTTGATTAAAAATCAAATTTGAAAATGGATAACTTTCATTATCTTGATAATCTCTTTATACTGAAGATTAGGAGAGAGTGTAAACACCCATAAATAAAATAAAATAAAATTTGTTTTGAAAAATTAGTGATAAATGTGGTGATATTGAATTTATTGAGTATAAATTAAAGGGAAATTTCATGAGAATCTAAGTAAATAAAGTAATGCATGAAATTAGATTTTATCATAAATGATACTGATTGTTTAGTTTTATGGTATCGATAATATATCATAATTCAACCATTGGATTGGGCTAAAATTGTATAAGAAAACTCCAAACTTGTCAGTTTATCTTAGGTTAAAATTTCATTTTAATCGAAGTGTTGGGAAGGCCTTACAAAAGTATTCAAAATTGAGCAAATTGAAGAAGATAACATAAGGGGCATTAATAAATGTATTTTTGGTAATTTTATGTAAAACAATACCCCCTCTCTCCTTTTTTAAACATAACTCACATTGTGTGTAGAAGGAGAAAATAGGAGGGAGACCATTTTTTCTTCTATTTTCTTCATCTCCTCTCTATATCTTCAAGTTAAATAAAAAAAGGAGTGTTCTTGGAAAGATTATATCCAAGAAAACAAATCAAGTGACCATACTTAAAGAGTTATAAAGCTTGGAAAAACAAAGAGTAGGAGCTGGAACTTGAATGAGTAAGACATTAGTTTTGTAGATTTTTACAAGAATTCATTGAAATAAGGTAGCAAAGGTAAACAACATACCCTTTAGTAATTTCATCTCTCTCTCTTATTCTTGCATGAGAAGAAGAAAACCTCTAAGTTCAAAATTCTAGGGTTCATGTAAATATTTTAGGGGAATAATTATTTTTATGAATTTCAAGATTAATTGCATGATAATGGCTTGATTTGCAGGAAAAAAAAATTGATTTGAAACTATGGGTTTTGAGATGACAAAATGGCAGGAATTTTGGTAGACATATCTTGGCTTTTTCACCTTTGGATTAGGTTGCTTTTTGGATATGTTATTATACTCAATGTCACCTCCATTCTGACCCGAGGGATTGTTAATAACAGACTTCATTTAAGGGTTGTCATCGAACGAACATTTCTAGACAATCACCCTTAAAGACAGCCTCGTTTATCGGCTGTAGTATCATTTTTTTCATTGTTGGATTGGTTTGGCTTTTGGATATGTTGTTCGTTCAAATTTTTTTAAAGTTGATTTAATTCTCACAAGCAACCTATCTAGGTGAAAACCTCAAAAGGTCTCATTGTGATGAATAACTTTTCCAATTAAAAATTGCAAAAATCTTTCAAGTAGCCTAATTTTTATAGGTAGCCTGCCTTAGTAAAAAATTTCTCAAAAGTGAAAAAAATTCAAAGAATATTTGTTTTTTTTTAATTTTTTGGCCATTTTAAGGTGGCCTTCTTTATGATGAATCCCATCAAGGATTTCTCTTATAAACTTTTGCAAAACACATTATTTAATATTTTAAAGTTAGATGATATGCATATATATTTACCTTATTTGAAATGTAGACTTTCATTTCTTCTCAATCTTTTTTATTGCGTGATTGGTAAAGTCTGTTATTTATTATTTATTGGCTTTTAGCCCGTTCGAGTTGGCTTATATAATTTTGTTTTCAAAATATTTGTATTTTTACCCAGCTTAGCCTTTACGGTTCTTATCATGACCCAAACATTCTTTATCTCATTGATCATTTTAAAATGATCATTCATTACTCCTTTTTTTACCAATAAGCTTTAGTGTTCTTAGCTATCTTAAAAGGATCAAACTGCCTTTTGTAAACAAAAATGTCATATTGTCTCATCATAAAAAATTTTCTTTTCTTTTCTTTTCTTTTTTTATTGTCACCCAAAAAGATCAAATCCCCTTCTAAGAATAATATTATCTCCTTATACTGGTCATTGCCTCGAAGTGTGCTCTTATTAGTGACTAAGACAAATAATGGTTTTGAGTAACCTTACTCTCTTTTATCTTCTTGTTTTTTGTTTTAATCGGGGAATTTTTACCTATAATGAATCTTGAAATCTTGATCTTATATTTAAAAAAAATATCTTAATACGAGTTTAAACCAATTTGCTTTTGAAATTTTGTAACTTATTGGTAATGTTTCTTGGAAAATGAATTATTTTTCTTGCATCGGTAAATTCACAACCGATGAAGGTATATTATGAGGTGAGATTCTGTTTTGTGGGTTTAAAAGCAAGAGACTTGAGTAAAAACTCGAGGTTTCGTTTGAGAAAAATTTATTAATTTTTGAACACTCATTTTATTAGCATGAATAATAATGAGTAGCTTATTATCATGTCATGATTCTTTTGAAAAAATATACTTTGCATTTTGAAAGCGTGTTTATTATTTCAAATTGCTTACTTGTTTAATTAAAAAGAACTTTTAAAGGCACGTAACATAGATTTTGGTTATTGGCTATGATAGAAAAGAATTCATAAAGCTTAAAAAGTGTTTCAAGATTTTAAAGACTTAGAATCACTATCTTCAGCTTGACTTTTTATGTCTTTTGATTTTTTTGTCACTTTTCTTTGATTTGCCCTTTTTTCATTGTTTTAGATGGGGATGCTTATTTTATTTTGGCCATTACTTTTTTATTTTGATTTAAACGTGCCTCTTAGCATTTAAGTTTCTTGGGCTCATTTGCTATTTGGTTTTCTCGCAGCTATTTCATGAATTGTTGAGCCTTACCTTCAAGTGAAGCTTGATCACACGCAGGTTTAACAACTCAAGCTTTATACTTAATTCCAACTGTCTAACAGGGATGAGATTTTATAGAAGATCTTTAGAGATAGAATCATTGAAATGTCACTTACCTTTAGTATAAGGTGTCATTCTAGTTAGGGTTTTCTTGGGAAATAAAATTTATGCAGGCTCAAAAGGGACCATAAGAGATATATGTATTTTAGAACATGAAAAGATAAAAAAAATGGTCTTTTCTCATTTCAAGTGCAAGCATTTCAAATTAATAAAACTTTGATCTCATCTAGTATGATGATTTGGACTTTACAAAGAGATGTATTTTATGAGTCTATAAAAAAAGAATCCACTACATATTATTATTCATACATCTAAAAACATGGTACAAGAGATATGTTATGAGGGTTACAATTTATTTTTCTATTCATATTCATTTGTTTAAAGTTGGTGACCTTGATGAAGGAGTTATTTGATTTATTTGTCATTTTTTAGATAGAATATCAAAATTTTATTTTAAATAAACATCAAATCATTTTCGAAATCAAAAAGCAAGTTCAATTTTTCAAAATTCCATTAAGGGAAAAGATCTTGGTAAAAGAAATGAATTGAGTTTGATAAGATAATGTAAAGCTACAAAAGTATATGTGTGGGTTATTATGGGAACATCTCTCAGGATTTATGACAATGATTAATATATGGTTGTAAATCATTGGAAGAAATAACAATTGAAAGGTAAACTCATTATTTCAATAAAACTTTAGAAAAAGGTCCAACAATAAAGACATTATATGAACATTTTGAGCTCTGATTACTAGCGAGGTAATATATAAAAAAGGTTAAACACTTAGCAACCACTTGATTAAAATTTTCTAGAATCTCTTAATCGTTTCTCTCTTATAAACTCATCAACAGGGGCCTATTTTCAATAGTCAAATGGGGTCATTTTTAGGCCATTCTTAGCTTAATGATACCATAGTTTTATCTTCAAGATAATTGATTTCTAGGAACCAATGTGAACAAGTTAGCTATAGGAAAAACATGTGTTTTTAGTAGTTATCTGTCTTGCCTTTATAATCACCTTTGATATTGTGAACCTCAGTTTCTATCATTTTCCTAATGAAACCTCTCTCCTTAGTTTAGTCAAAAATCTTACCTAACCCAATGACTTGTTTAATCCTTTTAGCTATAACAATCAGGTCAATGAAATGTTGTGCAACTTGTCTTACTAACTATTCAAGTATGAGGCCTCGAAGATATTTGAAAATAAACTAATTGTCTGTTTTTTCAATAAATAAGGATTAACATGTGCAGCTACCTCACACCACCTTTAGGCTTATTCTCTTATGAACCCTTTGTTGTCCTTCTTTATAGCTTATAAGCTTGACTTATTAGGGGTCAAATCCATATTGACCTTATATTACCTAATGAAGGTTTCAACTAAATCCTCTCACTTTGGTATTATCCAACTACATATACTAAGTGAGGCAATGTCATTCAAACTATCTTGAAAAAAGTCAATCAATAATTTTTCATTATAAACCACCTTAGTCATTTTATTGTTGTAGGCTTTAAAATGAGTTATAAGGCATTGAATTCTCATATATTTTACAAATTTTAACACTTTACACTTTCTAGGGATGACCATATTGAGCAACAAACACATCTCAGTAGCTTATATAGGATCATATAGGTTATTTCCCTCAATAATTCTCATCATTTCCTCTAGGGAAACCAATTTTTCCATGTCATCTTCTTTTACCATCTTGTTCCTATTAAATTCCTTCATTATAAAGTTAATGGTAGATGGCATCCTTATGGGGTATGCTAGTTGAGTAAGTTACAAATACATGGCCTTTTGAGATTCGAGTGGCACCTTATTTGCTTTTAGATTTTGTGGATTGAAAAGAGTTGTGGGCATAGGTGACACGACTAAAAAATTGATGTTTTCTCTTAAGTGCATGAATGTCGAAGTAATAAATAACTCGGCAAGACCGAGGTCGAACCACAGGGAGGTTAATTGTATAAATTATAGATGACAATAATATAACAACAACAATAACAATAATAATACTAATAGTAGTGGTATTAGTAGTAGTAGTAGTAGTAGTAATAATAATAATAATAATAATAATAATAATAATAATAATAATAATAATAATAATAATAATAAAGAAAAAAAAGAAGCAGAAGAAGAAGATGAAAACTTTGAGATGGAATATTAATGTAAGAATTAAACAATGATAATAACAAATGTCAAGATTAGAGGTTCCACTAATGATATATCAAACAAGTATAGTATAAACTCTAATTATTCAATTGAAAACCACACACAAAGGAGGTTCTAAACAGATTATACATTGGTAATATGATCACATTAGTTATCTTATTCGATTAATGCTAGTACTTGTAAATTTCATCAGACATTCATGATTATAACTTATGTTAACAACAAATCAAGTTTCTTTCATAGTTCAGGCATCAGTTATACCATATAGCATGAGCTATGAGAGTGCCAAGTATTTGTTATACCACATAAATCTAGATTAGTCATTTAACAAGCAAGGTATTAAAGAGTAAGCAAGATAACAAATACAAAACATGTTAGTATCAAACATTAAAGCCCATAGTAAATTTACACTACACTTATTCTTACCCTATTAGTGTAACCTTTTCACCTTGACATAATAAACTTAACTAAACATAATGAAAGAAAAAAAAATAAACAAAATAAAAATATAAATAAGATAAAAGTTAACTAAGTAAATGAAAGGCATAAAGTTGATATTAATGAAAGCAAATCATAAACATTACAAAAAATACAAAGAGAGAAAGCAAGTGCATGATCTTGATCTGGAAACCAAGATATCTAAATGCATGGCAAATATCTCCTTTTATATGCTAAAATTTAGAAATTATTTATTTGATGACTAATTGATGAGTGGATGACCAACTCTTGACTTGGTGACAATCCTTATCTTTTCTTGTCTATTCAAAGCGTCATTGATAACGTTAAAATTGGAACCCCTTGAAAAATGAAAGTTATAGGAAATTATCTCAGCTTTCTTGGATAAATAATTAAAGTCATTTGAACTTCTAAAACTCTAGATATGGGCCAAATAATGAACAGTGCTCGGGCTGGAGGATAAATTCGGACTTCTATATTGTTACTACAATTTGGACTTGAAAATAGTCTTTTTAAGTCTTGGGATCCTATACATGTTGTAGGTCTCTTTCTTAACTTTCCATTCATATAAAGTGGACCTAAATTCGAGATCTACAACTCCAAATATGACCTAATTACTTAATAGTGTTTTGGTTTGAACTGCACCGGCATTTTTTTTCTAAGTTTAGCCATCTCTTTATCCTTTCAATTTCAATTCTTAAATTCATCAATCAATAGTTAATAGAAGATTATCTAAAGACTGCTTACTTAGGCCATCCTTAATTAATTGTATTTTATCTTCACGGTTTATAGATATCATTCATAAAAATGACATTGTACGTTACAAGTCCATATAGCATATCAATGACAGACTTTTAATCATTTTGCATGACATTTCTTTGCAAAAGTGCTTTTACATATTCTAGGCATGTGTGAAATAAAGAAATTAGAGTACTCATCTAATAATTGAACTTTTGCTTCAATCAACCAGCGAATATCTTCAAGAATTCCATGATTCATTAACAACTTCAATCTTACACATCTAGTACAATAAATTTTTGTATCACATTCTGAGGCAAAGCGGGAAAATACTTTTTTAATTTTTCAAGATTATTATCCATTTGTAAATGAGATTTGAAAAGGAGATTCAAATAATTGCACAAATATATATACACAAATATCAGTTATTATGGGAAACTGAAATAATCGATTTAAGTCACGGAGTACCGTTGTCCGCCATTTAACCGGGGTAAGAAAAACTAACAAAAATCACTCAAAAAGAAACATAAAAACAATATGAGAAAAAAATAATCAATCTTTATATACAGGATCACCCAATTCAATAGAGTCATTTTTAACTAAAAAATTGTCAAAGTAAACTTTCAAACGATGTTCATTTACCTTGAACACATTATTATTTTTTGGATTCTTGATATTACAGGCCCTATATGGATATACATGTTTCATAATAAAAGGACCACTCCATCTTGATCTTAGTTTTCTAGAAAATAAATGCAGTTGAGAATTATAAAGCAAGACTTTTTGACCAACATTGAATGTTTTTCTCATAATTTTCTTGTCATAAAACTCTTTAATTCTTGGTTTATGAATTCTTGAATTTTTATATGCATCATTTCTTATTTCCTCAAGCTTTTTTTTTTGTAATTTTCACAGTTGACTAGCATCATCAAGATTTAAATTGAAAGTTTTAATAACCCATAAGCTTTATGTTCAAGTTTCATAGGCAGGTGACAAGGTTTTCCATATACTAGTCTATAAGGTGACATATCTAATGATGTTTTATAACCAATTTGATAAGCCCAAAGTGCATCATTAAGCCTTAAAGACCAATCTTTCCTATTAAGGTTCATTGCTTTCTGATTGTGCATCAAAAGTATCATTAAGTCTCTTATTTTACATATGTATTTATTGTTTTTATTTGGTCTTTTTATAATAATTGATGTGTTTTTTAGTAATGAAGTTTGTTTTAATGTTTCAATAGGTTTTTGGAGCTTAAATGAATTAATTCAAGAAATTCAACATCGAAATTGAGAACAAAGAATTGAAGAGACATTTAGTTGAAGATTGAAGCAAATCTTGGTTGAAATAAGTGCTCCAAATTTGTCCCAAAAATCAATTCTATTCCAATTCTAGAAAAGAATATCATATAATCTACTTCAAGCCCAAACTTGCCTTATGTTGTGTGCAAACTTCAACCATTAAACACTCAAGGTTTCAATGTCAATCTTAACCCAAATAATAAGTACATTTGTATACTTATTTGATGTTCAAATTCAGCCCAAAATCAGCCCCAAATCAGCCCTAAATCAACCCCAAATCAACCTTCAAATCAGCCCAAACACAATCCATGATCTTACATGTCCACACAACAACAATTGATTTATTTTGGGTAATTCATTGATCCAAGAAGGCAAGCACATGGATGGAAAGCTGGAGGGGATATTTTTACATTATTTTGGGTCAAAAAGAAGAAGGAGACAACTCATAAATGAGGAAGAAAAACGTGCACCAAAGTGGTTGCAAAGCTGTCCTGATTTGATTTTTCAGAACACCTTTCGGTGTTTTACCCATAACTTTTGACTCAGGTGTCCAAATGAGCTGTTCTTTAATAATCTGGAAAGGTGATAGAATTTCCTATAAATATGTCTCTAATAGACATCTCGAAAAAAAGCTTCTAAGAGGGTCGAATTGCTATCCAAAGTTAGAGTCAGATTTGTGTCCGAATTTTTATTGAAATTGTGTTGTGTTCTTCTTTATAGATTTCGGTTCTTTAGCTTGTAAAACTTATTATTTCAGTTTGATTCAAGTTATTTCATGTTTATTGAAGTGTTCTTATATATAATCATGGTTGGCTAATCTCTTTCTTGGATCCAAATCAAGGATGATGGTGGTTGAGGTGAGTTCTTTTAGATATGAATGAATCTTAATGTTTATCTTTTCATTTTCTTCATGAATGATTTATCATTGCAAAGAAACTTTAGAAACCATTTAGGTAATGTTATAATCTTGAATTTTTATGCACAAACTTTAGTTTTGGTATAGAGATTGCTTGATTCAATGTCTTACTTAATATGAAAATACTTGTTCATTCTTAAGCAATAATTAATCTTCATCCTTTTAAACTTCATTGTAATATCTTCCGATCTAATATCACCATCGTTGATATTAGGTTGAGTTATCTTATATATCTTGAAGGAATCACCAATACATCACCATTAAAATTGATTTGGACCAAGACTTACTTTTTCTTGTCATTTAAAATCTATTTACACTTTTTCATCTTTGAAAACAAATCCATCAATTATTTCCAACCAAGTTATTGTTAATTTAATTTCTCTTGAGTTTTTTTTTTTGTTACCTAGCTTAATTTCCAGATCTAGCTCTATGTGGATATGACCTCGATCTTACCGAGTTAATTGCTACATCGCACACTCATGCACTTGCGAGTTAAAACAAGCCTATCATAAAAAGCGGTCAAGCACTTTCTCCAAAATATGTTTGATCTCCCTATTTCAAGCTCTACTTGTCTAGTTGTTTGAGGGTGATAAGGGGTGGCAACTTTGTGTGTGATTCCACATTTCTTCATTAAAGATTCAAATGGTTTATTACAAAAATGTGTTCCACCATCACTTATCATGGCTCGAGGGATTCTAAATCGACTCAAAATATTTTCTTTCAAAAACTTTATTACTATTTTGTGATCATTGTTTGGACTTGGAATTGCCTCCATCTATTTTGAAACATAATCTACTGCGACTAATATGTACAGGAAACCAAATGATGGAGGAAATGGACCCATGATCACATTAGTTATCTTATTCGATTAGTGCTAATACTTATAAATCTCATCATGCATTCATGATTATAACTTATGTTAACAATGAATCAAATTCCTTTCATAGCTCATGTGTCGGTTATATCATATAGTATGGACTATGAAAGTGTCAAGTATTTGTTGTACTAAGTGTTATAAAGCATAAATTTAGATTAGTCATTTAACAAGCAAGGTATTAAAGAGTAAGCAAGATAACAAATACAAAACATGATAGTATCAAACATTAAAGTCCATAGTAAGTTTACATTATACTTATTCTTACACCATTAGTGTAACCTTTTCACCTTGACATAATAAAATTAACTAAACATAATGAAAGAAAAAAAATAAACAAAATAAGAACATAAATAAGATAGGAGTTAACTGAGTAAATGAAAGGAAATGAAATGTATAAAGTTGATATTAATGAAAGCAAATCATAAACATTACAAAAAATACAAAGAGAGAAAGTAAGAGCATGATCTTGATCTGGAAACCAGGATGCCTACATGCATAATAAATGTCTCCTTTTATAGGCCAAAATTAGAAACTATTGATTTGATGACTAATTGATGAATGGATGACCAACTCTTGACTTGGTGATAATCTTTATCTTCTCTTGTCTGCCCAAAACGTCATTGATAATATCAAAATTGAAACCACTTGAAAACATGAAAGTTGTAGAAAATTATTTCAGCTTTCTTGAGTAAATAATTGAAGTCATTTGGACTTCTAGAACTTCAGTTATGGGCCAGACAATTAATAGTGCTCGGGTTGGAGGACAGATTTGGACTTCTATGTTGTTGCTATAATTTGAACTTGAAAATGATATTTTTAAGTCTTGGGATCCTTATAAAAGTTGAAGGCCTCTTGATTAGTACTCAAAAGTGCATTTTTATCATGGTTTTATATCATCATTTTGCACTTGAATTATCAATAACTCCTTAACTAAAGTATGTTTTATAATAATCTATCTAATAATATAAGATACCTTTAATTTATGGTAAATGTCCATTTTAAATGCAGGCCTATCACATAAATGAAAGAATTGATTGATGACTTTAAGAACTTCAATTGCAAAGGCAAAGAGATGATCAAACTTAGAAAAGAGATGTTGGTGCAATCCAAACCGGAACACTGTTCGGTAATTGGGTCATATCTGGAGCTATAGATCTCAGATTTAGGTCTACTTTATATGGATGGAAAGGTAAGACATAGACCTACAACTTTCCTATGGAGCCCAAGATCTAAAAAGGTCATTTTCAAGTCTAAATTGTTGCAACAACAAAGAAGCCCGAATCTGTCCTCCAGCCCGAGCACTGTTCAGTATTTTGGCCATATCTGGAGTTCTAGAAGTCGAAATGAACGAAATGTTTTACACAAGAAAGCTGAGATAATTGCCTAGAACTTTCATGTTTTCAAGTGGCTCTAATTTTGACGTCATCAATAACGTTTTGGGCAAACAAGAGAAGATAAGGATTGTCACCAAGTCAAGGGTTGGCCATCTACTCATCAATTAGTCATCAAATCAATAGTTCTCAAAAATAACTAATACATAAAATTAAAAAAATATGAGTGTGAAAGTTTTTAAAGGAAAAAACAATAAACTTATTTTTTAATCTATAGTAATTGACCCAGGAGAATGTTCTAATCCTAGGTTAATGTTTCAAGTTTGCAACAAGTGAAATGATCACCTCGAGTTCAATTAAAAAACTCAATTCTCAACTAATTTAATATTAAATGATAAAATTAAAAAAAATTCAATTTAAAAAAATTATCAAAGCAAAAAAATAAAAAAAAAATAAGTATCAAATCTAAAAAAACAAATAGAGGATAAAATTAAAAAAAATAAAAAATATCTTATATAAAAAATTCAATCAAAAAAATAATGATCAAATTTGATATAATAAAAATAAAAAAATAAAAACCAAATCTATAAAAAAAAAACTTGAAGAGTTGATTTAGATAATCTAAAGGGGTAGGTGCGGATTTTTAGGATGAGAGAAAAAAAAAAAGATTGTTGGATTGGAGATCTATTGATCATGCGCGCTACCTAGAAAAAAAATTATTAAGATAACATAAATAGCATAACAAAGCAACAATATCGACCACTAGAACAATAATATCAACAACTAGAATTCATTGCACACACAACCCATAAGCGATGGAGCAACTAAGGCCTGCAACACACACATAAATAATTTATTTATTTATTATTTATTTATAAAGTACCACATTTAAACACCCCAAACTAAATAATTATAATAAAAAACCATTGTAAAATTAGAAAATAAATCTCTCTAGTCAAGTTTGAGAATTTTGATTTTAAATCCGACAGTGTCCTTACTTTTTTTTATAAAAAAAAATTACTAATGTTAAGAAAAAAGGGTTTATGTACATGATTCAAGGGGTATACCCCAAAGAAGAAAAACAAAATAACTAGAGAAGACTGGTTCCCGTGGTTCGGGCTACATGCCCTTGATCAAAGCACGAGAAAAAAAGAAACAGGTCTAAATCACACTCTGTAATTAAGTTGGCTTGATCTAGCTACAGGCCCTGATCCTTTTTAGTCTTCTGTGCACAAATTGGAGATGGAACTTGCTGGTTGAACCCTAAGAAGACTATCCATAACGTTAAGGGTGCATGTTCAATAAAAAACGTATAGCTTCTGGGATTGTGTACTAACTGCCAATGCTTGCAAGTGTGACCGTATGAGCTTAATGATCTCTGCACTAATGTCCTGAGGGCGGTGGAAGGTGCCTGCGAAAACTCTGTTGTTCCTTTAAAACCAAATGAAGTATATTGTAGTGGATAGGATTAATCGGGCTATGATGTGCAGGATGTTCTTCCTCTTCTTGTAATTTATGGCTGCTCATTGGAGGAGAGGCTTCCACTGCATTATGGGCCACTGGATTCTTGGATAACTTGTAATGGACTCTCAAACCGAACTGGTGCAGGCGCATTGGAAGAAAAGATGATTGTGTGTTTCGTTTTGGTGGCTACAAAGGATGCATGTTTGGGTGGTTATTATACCTGCTGTGTTCAAACTGTCCATGGTCTGCAACCTGGTCTAAGAAGCTAACCAGAGGATAAAGGATTGACGAGATACATGTCCTGGCAACCATAAAAGATGATGGAGTTAGGCGGTCTAGATTCCTTGATTAGATCCCATGTTGAATCGACTGTGAACTTTCCCGTATTATTCCATTTCCATACCAGATGATCGTGCTTGTTTGTTCAAGGGTGGAAAGCTATGGAGTTTCAGATGTCTTGGATGTATTGATCACTTCTTGGAAACTTCCACCCATCCCCATCTATGATGTCTGATACTTTTGCATTTCATGGCAACCCTGTAGAGGATAGAGTCATACGAGAAAAAAGTTATTAAATCTTCTTCCATCTATCAGAATGATTAAGCTGTGCTTGAACAAATAAAATATCAAAAAATCTCCTACATTATTGTTAAGACTTCTTTTCTTTGTTTTCAAAGGCAATCAAGTAACTTAATTATACAAAAAATTATGAAAAGACAACCGAATAATTCAAGAATGATAAATGAACTCCATGAAAAGACTTATTTATCCCTTAAAATCAATTCATTTGATTTTTTTGTGAAAAGAGAAAACAAATAATTTTATTGTTATCCACAATAAATCATATTATATTCACAATATTTTTATGAGGTATTTGTCAATAAATTTCAAAATAAACAATAAATTATAAGTGTTAATATTAAATAATAAACTATTAAGTTCAAATACAGTTATACATCATAAGGTTTATATTAAGTAATGAATGAAGTTTAAATTGAGTAGAAGTGAAAATAACATAAAAACTTGTAAAAAGTATGTGAATAAAACAATAAATAGAATTATAAAGAAATCAATAGATAAATTTTATAAATAATAATAAATATAAATCTAAGAATATTAAACTTAAAAAATTAAAAAAAAATTGATATTGAAATTATTAATGGGAAACATGCCAAAAAAATCACAGCGAGCTATGCTCTATTTAAATTAAAACCTAAAACTAAAGGAATTAAAATCAACCTAAAAGTAATTTTCTAACCAAGAAATTCTTAATTAGGACAATTTACACCTGAATCAAATAAGAAAATAATTAAGCTACAATTAATAGGACACTTAATCAATTAATAGGACACTTTTCAATGTTAAGTGCAAGTTACATCAATCCAATCTAAGTCATGGTAGCTATATGTTCTCTTAAGAGCATTATTCATGTGTATCCTTACTTATTTTAGATTTTGAACTGAATTTGGACCGTTAATTCTATTAACATAATAATCTTGATTGGCCAGGTATGTTGTTGTTTTCAGGAGGAGCTCCTGTATCTCTACCATTAGACATGCTAATTTTGTATCAAAAAAAGAGATGAAGACACCTGGGGGTGCCCAACTTGATGTGGTTGAATATATGATAATATTATTTAGAAATGCGATGAATTTATTTTTAGAAAAAACTAAATTTTTATTAAATTTTTTTTATTTTAATATATTGATTTCAATAATAATTTTAAAAAATTAAAAAAAAATATCATTTAAATATATTTTAACATAAAAAATACTTCAAAAAAATAAATCATAATTACCTTCCAAAGCAGGCCTCGTATAAAAAGTTATCTCACACGGTGGTCGTAGCCATAAGGTTATGCAAACATGATGTACATTGCACCATTCTCAGATGGACAATATAATAAAATTCTTACAATAGGTGTATTAACCAGAGACATAATTATAGGCCAGTAGATATAGTAAACCTAATTATAGGCTGTTAAATTATTGAAAATAGATGGGATAGGTGCTATGGGAGCACTAAGACATCCCCTTGCAACTAGTTTCTTCAGGGCATTCCAAGTTTTCTCGATTTTAGTAAGCGATCAAGAACAAATTATATTGTTCAATTGAAGGTGATAAAGCTGACAAAAGAAAAAAGATCTGCATTCTCCATCCCTAATTATATAACATTTATACCAGCCTTAAACAGGTTTGGCTTCTAATAAAATGATCTGCTTTCATTGAGCCAATATTAGGCTTTTGGATTTATGGGAGTAGAAGGTAAGCTCTGGAGATAAATGGTAGGAATTCATTATATAGTCGAGTTAAGACTTGATGCATGGATTAGATGGAAAGGCAATTGATTGAAGATTTCTCCTTTAGTCGAGTTTCCAAACAGAGGAGGCAGAGTCAGAGTCATAAGAAGAAGGATGTGTGGTCGATTCAGTATCTCTAACTCCTGTGTCCATCCTCGTACGACACCAAAAGTTGACTGATCCTTAGGAACCAGATTGAAGTTTGTCATCCTATGATGATATTCTTGTAGGGTTAGCTAGCCTTGTCAGATTCTTTTCTTGATTTCATAATTATATCCCACCAAATTATATCATCACAATATATTTTTTTTCCTTTAAGCAAATTGATTGTCTTACTTGGAATTTAATTTGCGCGGAGGCGACATCTACCTTTGATCTTGGAGGATGTAGATTCCACAAAAGCTTGAAACCTGTGACGTTAAGAGCATGGATTAACAACCAAAAATGCTACCAAAGATTGTTCACATCGAGTATAATACCATAATGCCCTTAATAAACTAGAGAGCTCATTCCGTGACAAAAAAAACCAAGAGATTCAATCCAAGTCATAGACAAATTTTACGCGGGTCGAAAACTGTAAGGTGAAATTTAGCATTCAACATAAGGGTGTGTTTGAAAGAGAAATTATTTTTATAAAATTAATTTTAGTTATGATTTATTGTAATAAAACAAAATATATGTTTGTTAAAATTATAATTAAAATTATGTGTGATTAAGAAAATAATTTATGGGTGCTTGGTTAACTAGTTTTTGTAAATACCTGTGGTAACAAGATTACAAGAACGTATGAATTTTCAATCTCAGTCTCTAATTATATATATATATATATATATATATATATATTCTCAATTTAATACTAAAACAAAAGATCATATCAAGTGGGTCCAACCCGTTTGAGATAGCTTGCAGTTAAGTACTGATAAAAGGATTAAATCGAGAGTTTTATGAAACATTTAGAGCCTAATTGATGGATATTTATATGAATGCTAAAATAAAATGCAAAAACGAAGATTTTCTTACTAAGTTTTGCAGCTTTGGGTATGAACGACGGCAAGAAAATGGCAGCATCTGTTGCCCAGTGCCTAATTCATCTAGCACCAGATCAGATAAACAGAAGGTTGAATTAAAAGATAAAGTATGGCAAAACCATATGCTATTACTCATGAATTATGACAGATATTTGATGATTAGTAGATTTCTGGCTGGTTTATATCGCAAGTCGAAAGAAAATGTCAGGTTGCTCGCACATGCAATTATCTAACAAATTTGGAACAATAGAATATTCATACATATTGGCAAAGGGATTAAAACTAACAAATAACTCTCTATCGATCGAATTTAACTAAGAAGAAACAACAGATATATTTCCAACTAGGGAAGTTTAACTGCAATGAACATCAGGAATCCCTTTTCTGCAATGGCAGATGCCATCTCAATAGAAGGTGACCGTAAAAGGGACCCTTTCAAATTGTCAAAGAAAGGTGAAGTTCTACTTGAAAAACCCTTCATAAAGAGTTAATCAAAGAAATAAGAAGAAAACAGATCTGCAGGGTGGGTATGGAACGGTGATTGCTCAACCAGATTCCCCAACCTTTTGCTACCAAAAATTGATGGGTTTGTAGATCTGCATGGCTTATGCAAGATTAGAGGAGACAACGCAATAAAAAAAAAATCTCTGGAGAGATGGATTGCGATGTTTACATGCTCTCCGAGGAGGCTAGTTTGTCCACCATTTTCAACGATGATAAGCAACCATGTTTTTACTGCTCTTCTTCCCAGCTTTTTCATGTGAAAAGCAAGAAAAAGATGCTTCTCATTATCCGCGGCCAAACCTTTGTTTTTTTGTGAGCTAAACACGAGATTCCAAACATCTATGTTTAGGAGAAACCACAACATCACCGCTCTTCCAAACACCTTTTAATCGAGAAATAAACAATGTGGTTTATATTAAACAATAAATTATAAACTTCAAATTCAGCAATAAAACATGAATATTTATATTGAATAATAAACTATTAAGTTCAATTAGAGTTATACATAATAAGGTTTGCATTGAGCAATAAATTATGAAATATGCCGTATGGATTAGTACTCATATAAATAAAAAAAATAAAACAAAAAAAAATTGTGAAGTGTATTTAAGATAGAGAGGTAATATTAAATTGCATGCAATAAATTAATAAAATAATAGATTATAAGGAAAACATATAAATAAGTAGATAAAGTTGTAAGAAAAGGGATTAATAAAACTTATAAATAAGAATAAATTATAAAGATGAAAAATATTAGACTTATGAAAAGTAAATTACATGAATTAGAAGACAGGCTGCTAGTATTTCAAAAAAAACAATATCGAACTCAAAGTATAAATTAAAACGTCTATGCAAATATTTTATTAAATAAATTAAAAATTATTTATATAAATAAATGGAGCGAAAATAGTTAACAATAATTAAAAAAAATTAAAATATTAAAATATAAATGTAAATCAATATATTTAACCACACAATGGGATATACACCTTATTATATTTATTGAACTTGTTTATTGAAATTATTAAAAGATAAGTTCACAATTTAAAAAAAATCATGGCATAAAAAATAAATATAAATCAAACTGATTAAATAAACTTAAGCCCTAAAAAATATTATGCAAGGGCAAATATATAAACAAAATTTTTTTAAAAAAAATTTCATTTGTATAAAACCTAAAAAAAATCTAAATGAATTAGTATAAAATCTTGAAAAATTAAACACAAACAAAACAACTGTAAAAAAATTTAAAATGACATTCAAAACTCGTGACTTGAATTATAAGATTGGGATAAATTTATAAAAAAAAATAAAGATACTTACAAAATTAATATTAAAAAAATAAAAGTGATAAAATTATATGAAATTGAATCTCCAACAAATCAAATGTTGAAAAATAAATTCATCCAAAAAAACAAATCCATTATACAAAAGTATCTAAAAAATAAGGGTGAAAGAAAACATTAATTAAAAAACAACTAAAATTTTGATTTCATGTTCACTCTATAGCAAGTTATAACTTTTCTTTCTCAATATTTTGATATATTTTTTATACATAATAAAAATTATAAGTGTAAATCAAAAAGTTTATTCAAACATCTAATAATCATTTATATAAATAAATAAAAACAATCTATTAACAATAACTACAAGAGAAACTGGAAAAATTGAAAAATAAACATGAATTAAGATATTTGATTTCACAAAATGAGACATTTACCAGTCTGTGTCCACTAAATTTGTTCATTAAAACCAATAAAAATAATAGAAATAAAAACTCATATAAAACAAAGTGAATAAGACAAAAAAAAAAGCATGGCAGAACATATAAGAATATTATTTCAAAATAACTATTCTTATACTAAACAAAACCTACTTGTATAAATTAAAATAAATTAAATCAATAAAAAATAAACTCAAAACAAAATAGTTTTTTTCTAAATCTTTATTCAAAAACAGCTTGTAAAACTTGTGGTTTAAATAATGAGAATGAGACGAACCGATAGAAAAGAATATTAAGTTAACAACAAAATAATTTTTTAAAACAATATAGAATGATTAAATCATAAAAAAATAAAAAAAAGAAAGAAATTCATAACCGTATTAACATTTCAAACTTTTGATCCGTATCATTAAATTGAAAGTATGATAAATGAAAAAAATCATAAAGGTTAATCCAAAATAAATACTGAAAGATGTAACAAAAAAAAAATCAATCATAAAAAAATTAAAAAATAAGGGTGGAATGAAATAAAATAAATAAATTTAAGGGCATTTAAAAATTAAATTGTAGGGTTAAATAAAAAAGAAAAAAATAATTAACAAAAATAAAAGGAGAATTCAAAAGAATGAAGGCTAAATTTTAAAAAATAAAACGACTTAAACTTTGATTGAAGAAAGAAATTGAATACAATAAAATTTCAGTAAAAGATCCAAAAGTAAAAATGACAAATTAAAAGAATAATAACTAAATTAAATAAAGTAATATATGACAAATTATAATTTAAAAACTGAACTGAAAACATAAAAAAATTAAAAAAATCAAGGAAAAAATAAAAAATAAAAAACATAAGAATTGAAATTAAAAGAAAAAAAAAGAGAGAAAGGATAAATATACACTTTAACCAGAAAAAAGAGTAGAGTAGGAAGAAGAAAAAAGAAACGATCACCAGTCCACCACTAACACGCTCCACATAAGAGAAAGAGCATGTGACAGTGCTTTCAATGACATGATGGATGGTTATTTTCAGACAAATATTGTCAAAAGAGCATGAACTCCACCAACACGCCAATGTATAAATAACACATGTCAACAAAATTTTCAAATTTAATATTAAAAATAAATATTAATAAGTAAAAGGCCCTTATAACCCTAGAAATAACTAATAAATCAATGTAAAAGTATTAAAATATTATTGAATATATAGAAGTTATTTTGTGTTATCTAAAGGTAAATAAACATTTTAGTAATTTTAAAGTTTATAAAAGTAAAAAAAAAAACTTGATAAATAGGTTTAAATTTTGTTGACCTTGAGGATAAGATAATATTTTTATTATACAAAATAATCTATATAGATAATAATATTCATGTTCAATCTTTTAATAACCAATAAATCAGTGTAAAAGATCCCTTATCTCAACTTTCCAACTTTTCTATCATGATATATAAAGATAAATTTATTGTAGCAATTCTCTATGGACTATATTTATTATTGTAATAAATTTAGCAAGCATTTTAGAGTTTTGTTAAATTATAATATATAAAGTTTGGGAGAAAAGAAAACTTGTTGATGAGAAACTAGCCTACTTATAAAACTCAGCCCGGCTTAGAGGGTCGACTCGGGATCAAGTGATTGGACCAATTTAGATTTAATAAAAGACCGACCGCAACAATATCCTGGCAAAACCCAATCAACCCGGTGGGTCAACCTATGACCCAGACAAATTCAGATGAGACTCGGTGTTTTTTTTTCAAATATTAGATTTCAAACCCATTAGTATATATAATTTATATTTCTAAGAAAAAATGTTATGTTTTTTCTATGCGAGATAAAAAAACCTTTTGATTTAAATACTTCAACTTAAAATGATAATATAGTATCTTTTCAACATAGGATTTGAAACCCTTTTGTATATATACTCTATATTACCATGAAAAAAACATGTTTTTTCAATGTGAGATTTAAAGTCTTTTTATATATATACTCTATGTTCTCATGAAAAAAGTTATGTTTTTTCAATATGAGATTTGAAATCATTAATATATATATATATATTATATTCCCAATAAAAAAATTATTTCTTCAATGAGGGATAAATAATAACATAATATTTTTTTTTAATATAGAATTTGAAGCTTTCTTTTATATTGAAGTATTTAGTGCCTATTTGTTTACGTGACAACTTTTGTTTTTAAAGCAAATCACATAAATAATATGTTTTGTAATACTAAAATTCACTTTACTGTTGGTGTGAAACCAATATAAAATTTATTTTAACTGTAGGTTTGCGGAAAGCAGTTGGGAGCTACTTCCCCACATCTTACAGATAGTAGAGAGTAACTCACTGTTCATGTAAATAGTGGAGTCACTTTCCACTGTTCCAACCAAATCAGGCTTGGTTTAAAGCTAAATATATTAAACTGGGTTCGATCTAGTTAAAAAAATTTAAATTTAATTGTGTTTTATTAAAAAAATAGAAAGGAGATTACTTGATAACGTAGAATTTACAGAATTTGATCACAATCTCAATTTTGTTTCTAGTGATATTTTACCTAATGTTGCTGCGTGCTTAAGAAATCAAGAAAATATAGTCCTTGTTGAATGGATTTCGTACGTAATGAAATTATAGATAGTTTAATGAAACAATAAAAAATATTTTATATAAGTATTATTTATTTTATGATATAATGTCAGTAGTTAAATTTACAATATTTAAATTAAAAACTATTATTATTAATATATATATATATATATATGATTATTTTATAACTTTAATTTGAAAACCATTATTTTTAACCAGATATATTTATACTACTTTTTGTTCAACCTCAATTCTAACTATAATTTTAACCAAACATATATAAATACCAAACTAACCTCAATTAACAGTACTTTTATAATTTTTTTTAAACCACAACCACAAAAGCTACCACTATAACAAACACACGAAAAAGTTTTATATTCCACGTAGAAAAAAGACAAATTTTTTAAAGTCTTTTCATATATTAAAAAAACATAACTTTTTATGGTATCATAGAATATATATGCAAAAAAATTTCAAAAAAATATGTTTTTTTCAAAGAAAAAATTATTTCTTCAATGGAGGGTAAAATTTTTCTTTAGTTTAAATACTTCAACTTAAAAATTAAACATAGAATTTTTTTAAAGTTGGATAATTTTTTTTTTTGAATATTATGTTAAATTTCATTATTTATAATATGTATGAGTTATATTTATATGATTTTTTTTTAATTTTTTATATCAAATATTAAAAATTTAAATATATTTTTATTTTTTTTAAATTAACTTGAGTTGACACATGAAACTCAAAATGTAATTTTTTAACCAGGTGAATCCTAAACTAAGTTTAATAACTATATAAAGTAGTCAAAGAATCAATTACAATGATCCAGGCTCTCTTAAATACTTACTATAAGGCATATAACCACTTATTTTATAAGAATGAAATTAAAATTGTCCTAGAAATAAGTTTCTAACTAGGAAATTCTCAATCTGGACACTTTAATTAGGCAATAAAGATATTGAATCTTTTTATAAAGGCTGAATAAAAAAATAAAATCCTGCAGACGTGGATGACTTTTATATCTTTTAAGATAAAGAGATAAAGAGGAAGAGAAATAATAAATGTTACATATGTAATTATAATAATAATAATTTTTTAATATAGTATATTAAAATAATTTAAAAATATAAAAAAATAGTTTTTTTTTAAAATATTTTTTCACCGTGAAAACAAACTTAAGCAAATGTGTTTTAAAAAGGCAAAGAGGTAAAGCTATAATAAAATTCAAATCGAGGGATTAATTTCTCTCCAAAGAAACAAAAAATGTCAATAGTTTTGTTTTCTTGATATAATGAAATAATCAGAAGCCAAGCGAAAATTGTGTTGAAGAAAGATGGGAAGGCTGTTTGAGTATTTCGTAGTGGGTGGGTTGGGTCCGGAGATCAGAACAGTGGATGGAAACAAAGGATATCATGGAATGCGAGTGTTTTATCAATCTTCTTTACTCGATCAATATCCTCCTGATAATCACTCTCTTTATCCTCCGCCTCCTCCTCAGCTCCCAATTGTATAATACGTCTTTCCCCCCCTTTTTTTTTGTTTGTGTGTGGGTGTTTGTGGATCTGATAATTATATCTTTAATTTCTGGTAATCGGCAGTGTGTCCTTCCTGCTGGTGTGGAGTTTTACCCCTCGGGATTCGATGCTAATGATTCCTCCACATTTCCAAGAAGTTACCCCATTGTTTTGACCGGTACTTTTTTTTTTAAATTACTGCAATTAGATTTTATTTCAGTTTTTGGGTAGAGATTTATTTTACCTTGTTATGGAAAATGAAAAGAATGATCTTTTGAAGAAGGCTGAAGACGGCATGAAACTTTTGAAGCTAAGTAATGACAGAGCACTGGATATATAGTCCTTTTTTTTTAATTTAGAAAAGTTTAGCAGAGGGTGATGGATACTTTGTTTTTAGGATATATAGTCCTTTTCAATGTAATTTTCTTTTTTGGCAGAGGGTGATGGATCAAAAATTTATGTTAGTTGCATTGCCTTCCGGGATCCAGTTAGCGAGGATATTGCTGAAGCTTATCGCATTCCTGCAAACTCATTTGCTGACAAATGCATCTGCCTTGTTTCCCGCTCCCCTAGTTTTGGTGTTCTTAGAAATGCACTGGAAGAGTTATTTGCACTTTGCTTTTCCCCCGCTGGAAGTAGGTAAGATATCTTTTAGTTATGGAAGGTTCTCTGTTATATGGATAGAAAAGGGTGGAAATTGGGAATTTTTTTAATTTGTTTTTGTAGACATGCACACATGACCTCCTTATATTCTCATAATATGCATAAATAGTTACAAGATTATAGGATTTTATGTTGTGGTTTTGACTGAGTTTATCAGTTCATTTAAAAATGGAATTCTATGGTATCGTTTCATTGCATTTAACGTTCTCAGCTCTCTAAAAATTTCAGCAAGCCATTATGGGAAGTTATATCTCACATGATCTCAAATGTCCCTTTGCCTACTCCAGGAAAGGATCGGGTCTTGTTTGCCATTGAGAACTGCCTACTTTCATTAGAAGCTCCACCAAAAGATGGACTCCCCCATGTTGATGTGTGACTTCCTATCCCTTTTGTTTTGTTGGTTTGATTCTGCCTTTGCTGATTGTATCATGCAGATTAGGGTTTACAAAAACTCACTTTACTACACATTAAATGACTCTTATTTTTGCTGAATGCAGATATCATTTCAGCCGTTGGTACAGTGTTTGGATGTGGACAACTTACTCAAACTTTTTACTGCCGTGTTACTTGAAAGGAGAATTTTACTTCGTTCCAACAAGTATTTCTCCGAACCTTTGACAGCAAATAATTGTTTAAGAGAAGTAAAGAAATATAATTACCATTGATTAGATTCTTTTTACTACTCTCACTATGTTGAAAGTTTCCAGAAGTTGTGTAGGATATGCTTATTGAAACTTGTACATTGGGTTTATTGGCCTGTTTCAGCATCATCATTTGTTCAACTTTAGTTTTTTCCTGATTATGTTTTGATAACCGGTGAATTTGTTTCAACTTTGGCATGCTACTTTACATGAATGATGTAGTGCTCTCTCTCTGGAAAACATGGAGTCACTTTAGCTATTGATAGGTGCTTAATATCTGTTTAATCCACACTAAATGGCAGAGATGCTATGGGTTTGTGAAATGACCAACAAGCCTCCATGGGTTTGTATTATATTAGAGGTGAGCTATATGGTTAGTTGATTATTATTTCAATTTAACTTGTTTTGTATACAATGGTTTACCACTATGAGGTGATGGCTTGAAAGAGAATTGTTGGGAATGTTAAGAGTAGTCTACATGGGTGCACATATCTTATGGATAATTGGTGTGGTTTCCATTTAGATGTATTTGTGAATTCCTTCAGTCAGTAGCTCCTGTTATTTGATAGCCCTTCTTTTCCCATTTGTTTAATCCCTGTATTTGTATACATCAAAGAAAAAGTACACCAGCAATTTAGTAGATCCACTTTTGTAGTTTGCAAGTGGATTGGAATCATCATGATCTGAACATTCAAGTCAGCTGTCTTTCTGAAGATGTAAATCCTTTTCATACTTACCATGCTCTTTACAGGCTCTACTGAAATGTTGTCTGCAACCTTACCTAAGCAGCTGATTGTTATGTAATACTTACCTAGAAATCCGTGATTTGTATACCATCCAGCATTATTTCAAATAATGACTGCTATATCATTTGTGTTTTTAATTGTACTCTAATTTTCTGAGGCAGGTATTCACTTTTAACCATAGCATCAGAGGCCATATGTCATTTGATTTATCCCTTTAGGTGGCAGGTGAGTTTTAAATGAATTGGAAGTTCTTTGTTCTTTTATCAGACTAGAATAACACATTTAGATTTGCCTTCTTTTGCTGGCAACAGTTTTTATCTTGTGGTTGAAAATTGCAGTTAAAATGTTTTTTATTCACTGGATAAGCTGATGGTATATTCATGCCTTCAATGATTCTCTTATGGGCTCACTTCTAATCATTTCATGTTTGTTGTGCTGAAGCATGTCTACATTCCATTGCTATTTTTCAGTGGAGTAGACTATATTGATGCGCCAACACCATATATGATGGGTCTTCATTCATCTGTTGATACATCTAACCTTGCAATGGATGGTGTAAGTTTTTTTTCCCCTTAAACTTATTGTGGAGCTCACTTGTTTGCTTTTATAATTATGTTTCTTGCTTGGTATTATTTATCATGCCTTGTTGTTGTTCGTTTATTTTATTTTTCTTTAGCATGGAATTTGGCAGCATTTTTTCAGCAAGCTCTTTTGGGTCAGGGACAGCTCAACTGAGTAGAATGCTCTGAAAATGCTATGGTGTGGTTTTTGGTTTTGCTTTCTAGAACGCATAGCATTAACTATCCAATTTTTTAATATTCTAGGAAATAGCTATAATATGTCCATTTCAATCATTAGAAATTGATGAGTTTTATTTTGCCATGATACTCCGGTGGCAGATTAAATGGTATTTGTGGCCTTGTTATGCTTGTTTAGCCTCTATCCCATGCCTTTCCTTCTCTTTTTCAGAGGAAATAATATCCATGTTAATTTAGCATGGCAAGCCTTGATTTTTCTACGTAGAAGGATTGATATTTCTTTTAGCTGCTAGTTAGTAGCTAGGAAAGAAGAGTGAGTGTGCTGTGAAGGAGCAAGGTGCACACAATACAAAACAATATTTGATCCATTCATCATATGATGTGAATTGAAACTGACTCCTGACATGAATAGAACTATGATTGCCATAGAGTGCAAACTGTGGATGGATTCTCCTGGTATGCAGTGCAAACAGTATATGGTTAGCATACACTGCATAGATAGAAGCTCAATAGCAGAGACTATTGTAAGGATCAAATCTGCAGAAAAACATGATGAGTGAGTTTCCGAGTACTGAAATATTTGTTGTTGCTGACCAAAGATGTATAATGACATGTCTGGTAGGGGTCACTTTTACAGTCTAGGATTAGAGTATATAACTTTTTTCGATTGGTAATGTCATTGTGGTGATTCTGTTATGTAATTTTACCTGATTCACATGTATGCTGGGACCTTACACTTCATGAGCTGTTAACTTAAACAACTATAGGAACATCTAAAGCTCATTCTTAGGAAACCGTTTCCCTTGCATCTTCATCTTGGGTTATCTGGTACTTCGGCTCTGAGCTCCTTGATCTCTTATTATTCCTTTTGATAGGTGTGCATTTTCTCTCTTCTATTAAGGTTCTGTGCAAATTTTGTCCAGTATAGCCATCATTTACATGTGGTACTGGGAAAAATTTATATATATTAAGATATTTCTTATCACTATTACATGGTAGCAGATTGCTGCATGGTCTTTTAGCCCATGACATAACTGAATGGAGGAAGTAGAACTCTGTTGTCAATCCTAACTGGTAGGAGATTGAGGTTTAGTGTAGCTTCGAGTATTAATGAATAATCTTTCATTGCTTATATAGACTGGTATTCAATCAATAGTCATCTTCTTCCCTTTTAAGTTTTATGTGAGCATTTTATATTTAAGACTGAAATACTTTCAGCTTTATCATGAGATTAATCATTTGCAGCCACATGTATACTGTGCATGTATTTATGCAGTCCATGTCACTTTCTTGAGATTTGGTTTATGATATTCTGTCCCTTTTCTGTTGTGTTGCAGGTAGTCGTTGTGGACCTTGAGTATAATCGAATTAGCACCTCAGAGGAAATACCCCCTATTCCAGAGCCAGAATTAAGTTCTTTGCGGGGTGAGATACTGAAGCTATTGTACCCTAATGTCATGGGAATAGATCAGATGAAAGCTGGTTTGGTTAACTCATCTGAGCAATATTTAAAGGGTTGCAACAAGCCTTGGGGAGAAGATCATGATGTCCAACTTAGGTGATACTTGGATGCACCGCAAAATCTTTGAAGTACTCATTGATTTCCTTGTTTAAATTAATTTCTTTCACATAAATATTTCCTCAAGGTTTCTTCTCACAATATTCTTCATGGAGATGCTGATAGGTTTTGTATTGTCTTCATAAAGACCTCTGCATTTCTGTTAGGTTTCTGTAGTATTTATTATTTACAAGAGGAGATGGATGTTATGTGAAGTGCTTAACTGAAAATTGAAGAAGCATAAAGACGTGCAATTATTTTGGATATGCCAATCAAATGATGGTTATGCTTGTAGTCAGCAACTAAGTTCTTAGCTCGAATACTTGTTGGTTGTTATTGCACTGCTAAGAATGTGATTATAAATAATGTACAGCCTCCAGCTCTCTCCTCTTTTTTTATCATTTCCCCTGCTTGGTGGTAAAAGAGAAAATTCTACACTTTTCTGTTTATCCCATGAATTCTGGAACTTTTGAATTTCCGGAGATGTATGTTAAGGAGAAAGACCTTCCAAATGATGCTCTATCCTTGCTTGTAGTTATATGTTTATCCCATATAATGTTCCCATCTGATTATTATCTTATCAGATAGAATGTGTTACCTGGTTATTTCTATCTGATTATTATCTTATTAGATAAATGCTGTCCTTGTTATATGTTCTCTGTAACAATGTAGTATAACTTTGTATTTGTCCTGCTATTTCTGATGGTTAATCAGGTGATTACTGTTTGCTTCTTATACGAACTTGAAATAAATGCTTATGTTGTATTGTATTTGTGCTAAGTTTTCCACTATACAAAAAATGCAGGATTCTTACTTGGTCTAAATTATTTTTAGTTATTTTCATTGTAATACTTAGATTTGTGCGTTCTATGCAGGTTAATATTCCTAAAGTTCTTTGCATCCATTTTAGGTGGATACCAGAATTTCCTTGTATGACGCTCTTTTCTTTTTTCTCATTGCATTTAATTAATTTGAAACTTTCCTACAGTGATCTCCTTCAAATTAATTTTATGAAGTTTATTTTTTTCCAGGAAAACACCGTGACTCATGCCTTCAAGGCCCAAGCATTTTTGAAGAAACGCTCTAGGTCAACCAACCAACCACCGGATCCCATGGTGATGTATTTTCCACAATCCTCTACCAACTTGATATTTTGGGTGTTAGAAATCCCTTTTAATTTCTGTACCTATTTTTTGTATTGGTTGATTTGGTTCTCCTTGTACTAACTAGTTTTTTGTTATTTGTAGATAACACAGTTCTTAGATTCCCATGGTTTCTTGGATTATCTGGAGAGAGGTATTGATTCTGATGGAAACAATAATAATCTTCTCGAGAAGTTACAAGACACAATTGGAAGGGGTCAGAATCCTATTTCAATCCTTTCCACTTCAGTGGTAGAACCTGAGATTATAACTATATCAGATCCAGATGTCGGAATATTGGGTAAATTTGAGGTCTTTATTTTGCTGATTATGTATATTAATCTGTAAAACTGATACAAACATGTCTCAAATGATTTTCTAATGTTATTAACACCAATGCCCTTGTTTTTTTTCAGGATCAGGTGCTAAATATACTTATGACAGGTTTCCTTCAAACATCAGGTCAGAAGAACAAGAGGAGAAGAGGAAACAAATTCTTGCAGCAGCAAGTGGAGCTTTTGAATACATTAAGCATGCTCCTAGGTATCTTTGTGTTTTGCATCCATGGGTTTCTACATGGCTTTATTCTAATTTTCGTTGTCTTAGCTTTATTCCTAATTGCTCAATTCCTAATTTCTCTTGTACCCTTACCAGTTCGCCATCTGTGCAAGTGGGCAAGGATTCTCTTAGTCCCATGGAAAGGGCTGTAAGTTCTTTATTCCATGATTGGTGCAACAGTGGTTCTGTCTTAGAAATCGGAAAATATCTGAATGATGAACATATATGTTTTGCAGGCAGAAAGGGAGCTTATGGTTTTGGATATTAAAGTTAAGCTGCAGGTAAAACTACTTTTCCTTTTAGAATGCTAATGAGTTATCTGGGTATTTCTAGTATTTACACATTTAGCAGTGCCTGTTATTATGTTGCTGGATTTGATGTTAATGCTGATATTTTTAGAGACTTGTTCTTTCTTGGAGATTCTTATATTTCAAACCATGTATCATGCTATAATCATAAAATGTAATAACCTTTATTAAATAGATTTAACCTGTAAGCATTCCATTCTTAGATTCAGGGAGAAGTTTTTGTTCCTATCTAGAGTTTCCCTTCTCATTCTTGGTTGGACAAATATAATCAAACAGAATACCAAGCATAGCTCTAGGTGCCATTCTATCATATCAGCCTCTTGAATGCTTGTTTATAATGGTGACAAACTTCACCTGCGGAAATTTCTTTTTCACGGTCTTCATTTTGCTTCTGTATTCATGGGTTTGGGATGGGTGTTGTTACTGTTGTATTCTCTGGATGCAAGACAAAGGTCTTGCATGTAATTTAACGTGTTATGCAATTGATTAAGTTCATAGAGGCTAGGAATTATCATTGAACTTTTTGAAGATGCAACTTTCATTTGTGCAATATTAATATTACCTTCAGAATATGCAACAAAAGGTAATATTTAGGTGTGAATCTTTTTCTATTTCTGTGCTTCTGTGATGTAGGAAACAAAATGTAAGTTTTTCTTTTTAAGAATTTCAAGTTGATTAAAATTGCTCATATTGCTATGGTCTTCTTTCCATAATTACATATAGTTTGAAGTATTGTTTTTTCTTCTATGCAGGGATTGTGGCTTCGTCTTCTTAAACTGGGAGCTACTGACGACCCACTTTCATCATTTGAATATGGCACTATCCTTGGTATGATTCTACAAGAAGATAAGCCTCTCACTGACACTTTTAGACGGCTATTTTTTGCCTTTCAATTCTCAATTTCATTTGCTTTATAGTTTTGAAGAATACTGCTAACCATTAGGCATTTTGTTTACTGGCTTTGCAGCATTGATTGAGTCTGACGCGGAGGGGATTGGTGGTAGTGGGTTTGTTGAATGTATAAGGGAGCATATACACTCAGTATGTAGGAGGGCATAAACTGATTGAATTTTTTCTGTGTTCACAATTAAGCTAACTTTTGGCTACATACATTATTGCAGGGATGGCATTGTCAATTGACTGATGAACAGTTTATTGCAGTGAAAGAACTGGTATGTAGAAGCTACAACAAGGCTTTCTTTTGCATGAAATAATTCCTATTTGTTGAAATGCTTTGTATATACCTCTGGATTACATTGCAAATTTTTCATTGAATCTGAATTTAACTATGATTTTTGAAATGTATTTGATGGTTTAGCTTTTCTTTGTTGGATACCACTTACAACTAAATTGTTGCCTCAGAATCTTAGTTTTTTCTATCCACCCCGGTGGCCCCTTTTACTGTGCGACCTTATGTATTGACTTATCTAATTCCCCTAAATTTTATTTGTGTAAATTCAGCTTAAAACAGCAATTAGTCGTGCCACATCCCGGAATGATGTGTCAACCATTAGAGACGCCCTTGAAGTATCCGCTGAGATGTATAAAAAAGATTCTAATAATGTTTCTGACTATGTCCAGCGTCATCTTATTTCTCTGTCTATATGGGAGGAGCTACGGTATGCATATAGTAATTTTCTACTGAATTTCATTTATTTCTCATTAACTTTAATTTTTCAGCCTCTCATAACTGGCATCAGCATTGCTTTAAACAAGGATTTGTTTTCATTTATCTTTCCCAGAGTCTATTTTGATCTTATCATAACGTCCTACTTTAGTTATTTTGCCTTAGAGCTTCTTGTGTAATCCTTTTGTGGCATTTCTGTATTGAATTATTAATCTTTGTGAAGAAAAAAATGGAAATTTTAGATGGTCTGATCAATTATCTTGCAGGTTCTGGGAGGTGTTCTTTGAGTATCTAATGGAGCATTCTTCACGCAAGTAAGGCTGCAATTCTGAACTATCTGTAATGTTTAAATCTTAATAGGTTCTCATTATTTAACTATTTGCTGCCAAGTTTTTGTTGGTATTATAATTAAAACACCTGACTGCCTGTTAATCCTTCAAATTTGGTTTTTGTCAATAATGCAGCTTCTGCCAGTGGTAAAGTTAATGTTCTGTCTTTTGAGTAATTGATAACAATAACATGCAGAAGTTAACAAGCATAATCCCTTGAGTTATCTGGTGGTTTTGTGAAAAAGCCATGTTAAATTCCAAAGAGCATTTATAGATAAAACCATTTTGCATGTTTATATCTGCCATCTGCTCCATCTGCACTCATATAAAGCGAAAAATGGGAATGCAAAACATACAGCTGCTGAGTGCTAGGAGAGAGGATGCATGAAATTTAACCCTTCTTTCTGTTCTTTGCCTTTTTTCCTTGATGAAGGATTCTAACCAATTTTATCTTTTAGATATGGCCATAACAAGCTTCTGAGGTGTTATGCTCTTTTAATTTTACTACAGGTCAGCCAATTATGCAGCTTTAGTGACAACACAGTTAATTCTGGTGGCTTTACACATGGTGGTCTTCTTTGTCTTTACTTTTTTACTGTCACATCTTTTTCCCTCCTGCAGACATCACCTGTTCTGATCATGTTTCATGTCATTGTGAAGGCTGGATTGGGACTACCTGATACTGATGCTTGGCACATGATTGAAACAATAGCAGAGAAGAACAATATTGGATACAAACAGTTTGTAAGTTAACTCCTGTTTATATACTGCCTGACTAAGGTTTAATTAAGATCCATGGTATTTGCATTGGAACGTCCATTGTGACTGGACCTTTACATGTTTAAGCACAATATACTATTTGATTCAATAATGCCTTTTGGTTCTGATTTACTTAAATGTTCTTGCAACTGAACAACAAATGAATGTGTGATGTGCCATATCCTAAAGAAAAAACAGAACAGTTTCCAGAAAGGAGTGGGTGTTCAATAAACTATTTGGAACACAAGGATTCTGGAATAAAATGAATTTAGGTTTACTTGAAAGAAAAAATATGAATCAAGTATGTTCCATCCTAATAATTCAACCTGTAGTTCTTCTAGAGAGAGAGAGAGAGAGAGAGAGAGATGTCACATTAACCATGGTGTCCAAAGTAAATGGAAAGAATTGTCAATGCCTCCCAACTCTTAATAGAGGATTTGATAGCCAAGTAAGGCTGGTAGGGTTTCTCATTTTTCTCTGTTTTCCTAGTTGTATTTAGTAGAGTCAGATATCTAGAAAACCTGAACAGAGATGACCACTATTTTAATAGCTGTCTTTTTCAAAACCTCAATTTGAGTTATCTTACATCATTTTTTTTTCATTTGATCTGTACATTGAAATAAAAAAATTAATTCACAAATACCCCTGCATTTAAACTATTTCAACACCTGTTATCAAAAGGGTATTTCTGGAAGTCAAATACTTCTTAGCAGGCCTTATGTTGGTTTCCTTGTAAGTGGAATGGTTCTTTGCATTCCAAATGGGGAAAAAAAAGTGCTATCTTTGTTTATTGCTTGAGTGCATTCATTAAACAATGTGAAGTTAGGAATCTGTGAAAGCATATCAATAGATTTGGAGGACACTTCAATCATCATTGTTTGGTATGTTCAACTTTTATGGGCAGGATGATCCTGATCACTCATGCTCTATGCTTGTATGGAAAGTGATAGCAGAACTCGTTCATTTACGTTAGAAATGAAAGTTGAGCATTTCATGCATTTTGTGATAGAACTTGTACATAATTACTATTTCATGATTGCTTAACCTTTTTGGAATATTTTGAATGCTCATGGTCAAGTTTAATATTCTTGACATCATAAATTCATATATTTGCACAGAGACTTGTGTCTTTATATCTAGATATTTGGGGATCCTTATCTGAAACTCTGTACCATGCCAAATGATAATTCTTATGTTCAGTTGTCCATCTTCCATAATTACTATCCATTTTGGAGTTGCTCAATCCTTAGAGACTCGCACTAAATGAGATAATTAAGTATATCTGCATTAAAGAAATATTTTCTTTTCTTGTCTCTTTCCATTTCAAAATTCTTTGACTAGTCACCATTTTTCTCATGAAATACAGTGATTTGGGGATGATTTAAATTTTCCTGATTCTTAGTTATGTTATTGATATCTCATTCCACCTTTCAGTTTTGACTATGTTCTTGCATCTTTTATGGTTTCATGCTACTGAAATTTGCTTTGTTTTTTGGTTCAGATAAAACTGAGAGGATTCTTGTCACATATCCAGCAAATTCGGATCAGCTACTGGGGAATATCTTCTTTAAAGGCCCAATCAATATTGTGTCATGGATTGTCATCCCCACACCCAAAAGATTCTATGGATGAGAATCAGCAACCTGCAGAAGCTTCTTTTATTGGCAGGAGCTGGGTCCAAAGCATGTTTAGCAGAGATTCATCCAGAGCAAACTCTTTTGGTCAAGTTCGTAAAGGGTCTTCCAATGGCACTTCAGGTTTGTCTTTTCATAGCAATGGTCACTTGTACTACCATAATTAGTCTACCATTTATTTATTTTCTTCTGTGATTACAACACTGCTCTTTAAAATTTTTATTTGAGCAGTAAATGAAAATGGAACCCCAAGAAAACATGAATCGTCTGCTGCTGGGCAGAAGAAACTTCAAACCAATGTTCGCATACTTAGAGGCCATAGTGGTGCCATTACTGCTGTACATTGTGTAACCAGAAGAGAGGTGTGGGATCTGGTTGGTGACCGTGAAGATGCTGGTTTCTTTATCAGTGGAAGCACGGACTGCATGGTAATTTAGCATAACAGATTAATTTCATTTGATGTATAATTATTTTGACACAAGTCATGCCTGGAAGTTAACCACAGAGCCATGCTTTCTGATGCACTCTTCACTTTATGGCTTCAAGCTTCTCTTCTTTGCTCCAAATAGAGAAAATCAAGGCAGAACCTTTCAAACTTCTATGCCACCTTGATTCTGAGACAATCATGCCTTATATTTGATTTGTTAAATTGTCAATCCTGTAATCCAGCATGCGTGTTTTCCCTGTTGACCATAGTCTTTGTGTGGTTAATTGATGGATGCAACTATGAAACCTTAACAACACTTGTATCATATGACATTTATTTTGTGTGAATGGTCATGCAGGTTAAAATCTGGGATCCTAGCATTCGTGGTTCTGAACTCCGTGCAACTTTGAAAGGGCATACCAGGTGTCTTTACATGTTTCTATGTACTCATGATGATTTATGTGGGTCAATATGTGCTCATGACCATGCTTCTATAGTGGTTGTTGACCTTAAAATTTATTAACTGCAGAACTGTTCGTGCTATAAGTTCTGATCGAGGAAAAGTGGTGTCAGGATCTGATGATCAGTCTGTTATTGTATGGGATAAGAAAACATCGCAGCTTCTTGAAGAGCTGAAGGGTCATGATGCCCAGGTTTGCCTTTGCAGGGCATCTATTCTAGGTTAATTAGATTGGGAATAGAACTAGAAAGGTTTAGCAGAGTTTCATGCATTGTTAATCTAATATTTTCATTTGAGAAATTGGCCTCAGTCTAGCATTCCCTGCCTCATGAAAGGTTCTTGCAGTTGTGTGCATCATGCTTGGATTAAGATATCAGTATTGAAAAAATGTCGCGGTGTATAGCATAGATAGAGGCTAGGGTTCTCAAGCCCTAAGTTTAAAGACTGCTGTAGAGAAATTTAAAGAAAACTCTTTAGTATTTAATTAAAAGCCTGAATAATCTGAATCCGAATCTCAAGATAAGCTAGACATCTTTATTCATATTATTTCTAGATCTAAAATCCTTATAGGAAAGGATTTCTAGGTAAAATTAAAATCTTTATGGGAAATGATTCCTAATTAAGACTTACCTAACAAATAGAATCCATCTATAGTAAAATACTAATTAATTTAATTTTTTTAAGTTAAATAGTGAAAAGAATTCGTATAAAACAAGGTAAATGAAGACAATCTCGCACAATAACTTCCTGACCTAATTTGAAGGTGTTCCCGATCTTTGATCGTTATGATACTTTTACCCAGTAGAAAATATGGAGCTCTATCTAATGGTTGGATTAAAATTTATGTTTAATTTACCAAACCATGTCTTCAACTCTTTTTAAACATCTCAAAACCAACAAACCTTAATTATTAATGAATTAATGCAATAAACATAATTAGGCCAAAATTATTGAAGAAAGTCCCCACAACCCCTTTACTTTTGAAAGACTAGCCTTCAAATTAACTTCCAGAAATTTGACCTTTCCACATGAACAAATACTTTGAATATAGCATTGTAGCTAACATATTTATGGAATAGTATGTCTTTGACAGGTGAACTTCAAAATATAATTTATGGGGTGTGCATGCTGAAGAAAAATCCATATTTAATGCTATGATTTTTGTTCATAAGAAGTCCACTTGTAATTCTTTCACACATTCTTTTACTTCGAACTTAACCTCATTATCATCTATGACTTCTAATATTTCAATCTTTGAATGTAAAAACACTTCCAGATAGTCTTTCATTTTATCTTTAGGAGAATTTTAAAAAATTACCATGCCCTCCATATCCTTGTTTGTAAGATCTTCATGCATGATTGAAAGATCATCATTTGCCACTGTTTTCTCCGCTTTAAGGTCAAAAGACTTAAATTGTTTGTTAGCACCCTTTTTGGTCAAGTCGTCTTCAATATGATTAGCTAACTTTGAAATTGTTTGTCACCCATTAGCCGAGTTAGACCTGCTATGACTTGCTCGAAATGATCCATTCTCTGTTCTTAAAAGAAATTTAATTTCTACTCCTGAGCCCGCACAGTGCCTCAAAAAGCCACCATTCCTACATCATGGACTATCTCCGTCCATCAAAGGGGTCAGCCTGCTCTGATACCAATTAACATGGTGTATAACATGGATAGAAGCTAGGGTTCTCCAGCGCTAAGTTTACAGACTTGAGCTATAGAAAAAATTATAAAAAACTCTAATATTTTATTGAAAGTCTGAATAATTTCAAAATGAATCTTAAAATAAACTAGATATCCTTATTTATACTAGTTCTAGACCTAAAATCTTTATACAAAAGAATTCCTAATTAAAATTAGCTAATAGAATTCATCTAACGGTAGGATTCCTAACTAGTAAAATATTATTTAAATTAAAAGTCCTAGGCTAAATTGAAAAAAGAACCCCAAATATAATACGGTAAATAAAGACAATCTTGCACAATAACTTCGAAGTCTTATTTGAAGGTTTTCCCAATATCCAATCATGATGATACTTTAATCCAATAGGAAATAGGACCTTTAGAATCTTCTATCAACTCAATTTAATGGTTAGATTAAAAGTTATGATTAATTTATCAAACTGCCTTTTGGACTCTTCTTAAACTTCTCAAAATCTAAAAACATTAACCATTAATGAAATAATGCAATAAACATCATTAGGCCAGCAATATTAAAGAAAGTTCCCCACATCAAAAAATTTGTGTTTCGTTTCATTTGTACTTCTTATGCTACTTTCTTTACTTAATTAAACAATGATTTTCTTATTATTGCTTTTCTAGAGAACAAAACCATTACCATTAATGAGATAATACAATAAACATCATTAGGCCAAAAATATTAAAGAAAGTTCCCCACATTAAAAAAATTGTGTTTCTTTTCTTTTTTACTTGCTATGCTACTTGCTTTACTTAATTAAATATTGATTTTCTTATTATTGCTTTTCTAGAGAACAAAACCATTACCATTAATGAAATATTACAATAAACATCAGTAGGCCAAAAATATTAAAGAAGGTTCCCCACATCAAAAAATTTGTGTTTCGTTTCTTTTTTACTTGTTATGCTACTTTCTTTACTTAATTAAACAATGATTTTCTTATTATTGCTTTTCTGGAGAACATGTATAATAATACAATGCTTTCTCTTGCATACTGCAAGTTTGCAACACGAACAAAAGTTCTTGTTTAAGCAACTTTTCTTTGCTAATTACGTGAGTAATTCACACATCACTAAAGTGGCGAGTGAAAACATATGGAAAAGATATTTGAATTTGAAAATAATCCTTCTATTTATTCTTGTAGGTTAGCTCTGTCCGTATGCTGTCTGGTGAACGTGTCCTTACTGCTGCACATGATGGAACTGTTAAGATGTGGGACATTCGAACTGATACATGTGTGGCAACAGTTGGCCGTTGCTCTAGTGCAGTCCTATGCATGGAGTATGATGATTCCACTGGAATTCTTGCTGCTGCTGGTAGAGATGCGTATGTACTTTGAACTTACAAATGCTACAGCATGTTTTTTTGAATCTTTATCCTGTTACTGACTACTGAAAACCAACCTGCTTAACACTTGCATTACTAGGGTTGCAAACATATGGGATATCCGTGCTGGTAGGCAGATGCACAAGCTTTTAGGGCACACAAAATGGATTCGGTGAGCTGAGCAGAGTATTTTTCTTCTGTTTTTGATAACTGTTAATTATAGTTGTGAAGCAGCTATTTGTCTGCCCATCATTGTAGGTCAATTAGAATGGTTGGAGACACACTGATTACTGGTAGTGATGATTGGACTGCAAGAGTGTGGTCTGTTTCACGAGGAACATGCGACGCTGTTCTAGCCTGCCATGCTGGTCCGATATTATGCGTTGAATATTCCATGTCAGACAGAGGAATAATAACAGGTAAATAATATCTTTTACTTTTTTTTTTGTTCAGATTCAATTGCATTTACCACCTATGGTATTTTATCATTTCTTTGAAGGGCTACGTGACATCTTAATCGCATGAATGTTAAAGATTCATACTGAAATATGTTTCAAGTGCCAACATGAACTGCTAAAGATACGTACTGACTTGAGATATCCTTTTCAGGTTCAACTGATGGACTTCTCCGGTTTTGGGAAAATGAGGAGGGTAAGAGCAGCAATATTTTCTTGCCAAGTTGAACTTCCTATCCTTTTATTTTTGTTTTTTGAGCTGTTCTATGTTTGGTCTTGTTAAGATGTAATGTTTCCAACTTGAGAGGGTCATCTGACTTGCATCAGAGGATATTATATCATGGAGTTGTCAATCCATGGGCCAATAACATCTCTCTGTTTCATTTAATTTAGGAAGTAATGCAGTGTTTGTCCACAAAATACCAGTGTCGTGTCGCAGAATTTTTAAGGAACACATGTATTTTAATGGATGTAATTGTTCTTATACTATACTTACGAAGCTCTACCAGCTAATAAGCACTTAATGTTTCATTCATGTTTATTGTTGCATATTGCAAACTACCATTTTGACTTTCTCTTGTTCTAATTTTCTCCTTTTATTTTTCTATCCTCTTCTATTTGGCATTGACATGTTGTAAGTACAAGGATGGCATTTACTTGATCCTTAATCTAAGAGGATTTTTCTCCATTTCTATTTGTTTTATTTTTTTACATATGCTAGTATGTGAATGTCTTTTATGTACTTACATTGAGAGGTCAATTAAAATAATTTGATATCAGTGCAGTCCATATCAATGGTAAAAACATAATGCTTACCCACGTTTGGTTTGTGAAATTTTTTATGGAATTGCAACATATTTTGCCTGTAGTCTTGGTAATGGTTGAAACCAAGCAACAAAAAAAGCCTTTTGACCTTTCTTCCTTTAAAATTTAACAGTTTCTTTACTTTGTACAAGTGTATCATTTCTGCATGACCTGCTTTCAGTGTCTTGCATGATATGTCATATGGCACAAGAAAAAAGTTTGTGTTTTCATTTTTCCAATTAAATTTCTCACGTCCCACCTCTCCATTTACAAATCATTTTTCTGATTAAAATTTTCTAGTCTGTCCTTTGAGCACCACTGATATCATTTTTAACATAATGTGTGCAGGAGGCATAAGATGCGTTAAGAATGTTACCATTCATTCAGCTCCTATATTATCCATCAATGCTGGGGAACACTGGTTGGGAATTGGCGCAGCTGACAATTCTATGTCTCTCTTTCACCGGCCTCAAGATAGACTTGGCGGCTTCTCTAGTACAGGATCAAAAATGGCTGGGTGGCAACTTTACAGAGCACCGCAAAGGACAGTTGCTATGGTATGAATTTTGGTTGTTTTATATAACTGTTCTATGTTCCTAGTTACTACTGCTATTTCTGCTACTCGTGTGTGTCTGTTCACTGGGTACTTTGGACCTTGTGTAACACAGTAAGAATTTCCCTCTCTCATCCTATAAACCCTCTCAACCCCATTCAAATCTAATATGTCCTCTGGGGTGCCTCCCTACTCTCTCTTTTAACCTTACAAACTCATCCAGTGCCACTCAAAATTTGCTTAGATATGTTGAGAAGGTTTAAGCAATCTCTTCCGCTGTTTGGTTTGCATCTTCATTCTAGTTTTAAGGAAAATGTCAAATAAGTAAATGTTAAGTGTGGAGTGTTAAATGTTGAGTTCAAGGTGATTTAGTGCATTGAATACATTTTGAATCCAAACTCGCTATAATATGGGATTGAGTATTAGGTTGTTCTGGCAGAGTGTTGAAAGTTGGAGATTAATTGTTAAGGATGAGTGGTGTAAAAAAGTGGTTGAAGGGTTTAGTGTAAAAGGATGTTGTGGTAGGGGTGTAAAAATTGTGTAATGATAGGGCCTAACAATTTTTAAAATTTAAATTGAAACCATATATAATTTAAAAATAAAAACTAATGTACTATTGTGGGACCCAGGAAAATAGAAGGAAAGTAAAAGATGGATTTGAGAAATAAAACAACATTGCACAAACTCCACAATCACACGCCACACAAACCCACCATCATTTCCTTCCCCACCCCAGCTAGGTAAACACCCAAACTCTTTTTTTTTGAAGGGGCCTTTATGGTAGTGTGATGAGATGTGGTTGAAATTGTGCTTTGCCGTGACCATAGTTTTGAAAGTGTTTGGATAATCAACACACACTACAATTTTGCATTGGTGACAAAACTCTTTCTATAAATCTCAGTTATGAGAAAGCTATAATTTGTAGCTTTTTTAAAATCGCAATTGCAAAAACTACCACAATCCCAAACACACTCTTTTGAGTCAGGCCCTATAACTTTTACCTTCATCTTAAAAAATGCTCCAAAGAAGGATAAAGGGATTAAATGTTAGCCCCATAACACTTAACCCTCCTTAGCCTCAATCCATAGGTAACTTCAGAGATTAGTTTTTATCCTCCAAAGGTTGAAAATGGGAGGGCATTGTTGGTAAATTTATCTCAGGGTCAATGATTAATTCAGTTATTAAAGTTCTCCATATCTCAACTGACATGTTAACTTCTGTTCACCCATTCTTTTTTTTTTTTTGGTAGATCTCATTTTATCTGACCAATTGTTTAGGTGATCTTGTTTTTATGCTCAGATGGAATTGAATCCTCGACAATGTAGAGCCTCCTTCCTACTCAGCTGTTGTCTGTTTTCATCTAACATTCCTAGATAATGTTCTATTCCATCTATAAATCTTTCTTAATTCAGCTTTCTCCTGGTATCGAAGTTTCTATCTCCTGAGCAGCCATTAGAAGATATTGTGGCTACTTGATAGTTGATACCTCCAAGCTTCTTTTT
Source organism: Populus ilicifolia (assembly GCA_015708895.1). Lineage (NCBI taxonomy): Eukaryota > Viridiplantae > Streptophyta > Magnoliopsida > Malpighiales > Salicaceae > Populus > Populus ilicifolia. Next base: position 278,704 of record SRLM01000355.1, read on the forward strand.
TTTTTTTTTTCTTTTTTACTGCTTGTTAAGCCAGCAAGTCCTTTGTCTGGTAGGTGTAATCTAGCAATCATTGGCCTTCCCATTTTATCTCATTTGGTCTTGTCTGATGTCATGCGCTCCTATTGATAAATGATCTGTCACAACTCCAGAAAGCAGATTTGCTGTTCTGGTTGTTTGTTCTGGCATCCTATGTGTTGAATTTCTCTCCAGAACTGACTACTCAACCAGAAACACTGGCAGTTGATTATTTTGCTTATTAGTCAATAGGTATGTAACTAATACTATTAGTAGACTAGTTTGATTCTTAAATAGGACCATTTGATGTAAGCTCAAGTCCAGTTAAAGTGCTCTGTCAGCGTCGTACTTCCAGTCGAACCTTTAACTAAATAAGCAAATGGCAGCCTTCCATTCAGTGGAATCACATGCAATAACAATTGGTTGCAGCCTGCAGTTTGAGGGCATTTTAAGGCTGCAGTTCACATGGTTACTCTACATGTTTTGATATTTGCTTCATATGCAACCTTGTCTCTCCTCAGATGCATATTTCTTAAATATTGACCGATATTGAACTTGATATATTAGGAGGCATTTCTTTCTGCTGTCCCTTGGAAACAATAATATTGCAGAGGAAAACATGGATCATTCTTTTACGTGTTTCACCTCTTTTCTGTTTGTGGCATTCAGGTTAGATGTGTGGCTTCTGATCTCGAAAGGAAAAGGATATGCAGTGGTGGTCGTAATGGAGTTCTTCGGTTATGGGAGGCGACCATCAATATTTAACCTGTATCACATCTTTCATCAGAGTTTTAATTGTCAAAGGTTGCGGTGAGAAGTGCTTGCATATTGATTTCGGCGCTATCCAATCTGAGATCAACCTCGGAGCGTGTAAATTGTCTGAAGCGTTGGAGATGAACCCCCAAATTTTGCATGGGGGCTAATTTTTGCTGTCTTTATTGTATCCTAATAAACAATCACATATCTCGGTTTTCTTTCTACGGATATCGGCTTTTTACAAAATATGAGTTGGGCATGTAGAGCTATTCGCCGATGATCAAAACACGATGAAGTTTGCTAGGCTAGACCTCTACGACTTGTATTGGACGTTTGGTTTAGTACTATCTTTTCAATGTATTTGTTTTCTTGTTGACGTGATGCTTCTGCTTTCCTTTGCCTAATCCCTCTCGCCCACTTCGCTACCGTTGTAAGGAAAAATGGTTTCATTTTCCTTTAGAAGCAGTATTCCGATGAAGGATACTATGGCTGCCTATTCGTTCATCATTCTTCTGTGTGATGAAGGAAACAGAAGTGATCATATTTATTCATTAATTCAACCCCATTAAAATGGCCATCGTTCCTTCAAAATCTTTGGTTCGTTGTCATAATAAGATTTGGGGTGATGATGGGTTTTCTGCCTACGGCTTCATCCGATATTTTTATAGTATTTATTGAATTGCATATTCGAGGAGAGATTCTCAGCTTAAATGCTTAAATTAGCGATGGCAACTAGTATTACTGATTGAGTTTCTTTATATTTATTTTTATCTATTATTTTTTTAATAAAATTTTTAGATATTTATACTCAAAAGATATTGGGATTCTATATAGGTATTTATCATCTAACTTATTTATTATTCAACATAAAATAATATAAATTGAGTTGATTGTAAATAACGTTTCAGAACGAGTTATATAATACCCATAGATTATATATTATTTATTAGATGGAGTGACTATTAAAAAAGAATATATCCATTCAAGCAGTTTGAGCTGGTATCTATTTATTTGAATTAGATAATCATTCCTATCTAAGATTCTACTAATATTATCGATTGTGTATTTGAGTTTTTCATTAATAGCACACCTCGAGCATATAAAAATGCTATTACATTACAACCCCAAAAAACTCTCATTATATCACACAAGAATGATAAAATATGTTATCATTAATTGTGTTAATACTTGAGCTAATATATTAGTAGCTAGTAGCTAATTGGTTCAATAGTGGTAGGTTGATACATATAGATTAGAATCATGTCATGGTACATATAGATTAGAATCATGTCATGACTAGGGGTTAGATTCAAACTTTAACATTTATAGAGGTATTAACACAATCCTTAAAGGAATTTTAATTGAATTCACAAAACTAAGATTTATCCAATTCAGGTTTAAAATTAATAATTAAATATAAAATAATAAATGATCTGCCTCAAAGTACCAAGATTATAATAACTACCCTCACACAATATCCACACCTAGAAACAAGCACAAGAAGAGTTTTGAAGTGAGAAGAGTATAGTATATCAATATATATATATATAAGCTAGTACTTTAAGGCATAACAATACATCTTTTATAAAAAGATTTAAGAGATTTCTCATCAATGATTTATATGGATTATCATTAGAAGTCCGATAATTATACAGCTTGTGGTTTGCAACAATCCAATCTTAAAGCATGCATTCAAAGCTGAAAAGAAATTCAGATCTTCAAGAATTATCTGTATAAATCCTAAATAACTCTAGATTTGTTTAACGAGATCTTTGAAAAAAAAAATTTGAATTTATAGTTTTCACTACTTGTATGTTTCGAGAAACCCAATAATTTTATCTTATGACTAGACGTCAAATTCTAAATAGAAATGTTTCTAAGTGTCAATACTTAAGGCCATGTCCAAAGTATAGTTAATTAAATTCATATTCTTCATATTCATTTTCAATCTATGAATGAGTTCATAAAAATAAAACCATATTCAAAACACTTTTACAGTTATACACATAATCTCAAAAATAATTTAACACTATTTACAAATCATTTATCATGTTGACCCACCTAGTTTATGAAATAATTAATATTTTAATAAAAAATAATTTAGTACATAAATATATGTTCTTTAACTTAAAATAGTTAACCAGAAAAATGAACAATTACTTACATAATACGTAAATCCAAGATTATCCTTAGAAACAATCAAGCACTCCTAACAACCTAATAATAAGAATTACCATAAATTATATGCTCACTAATATCGAATGCAATACATAAATTTGTTTTAAATTTTTAATTTAATCAAAACTTAAATATATTACTAGCTTAAATAACCCTAAAATTCCCTCCAAGAATCACCCAACACTAATAATTAAATACCAAAATAATAATGTAAAATATATGCAATGCTAAAAAAAATAATAACATTATAAAATTTGATAAGAAAAGTCCAAGAAACATTTTTATTTCAAGTAAAGTAGTATTCTAAGAATAATTAAAATGAAGGTGTCAAAAACTATTCACTATGACTATTTTAGAAAATCATTTATCAAGTAAATAGATTAATTTGTATAAAAACCAAGTTCGTTATGAAACACCTATTCAAATTCAATATAAAAATAAATAAATTTAGTATATCAAGATGTTTCAAATTGAACTATATAAGTTATTCACTCTTCAAAATAAATTTCAATTATTAACAACTACATTTTAATAATTAGAAATATTTTTCATAAATTCATAAAAAATATTAAAGAAAAATAAAAAAACACATTAAAACTATGTGGTAACATATTATAGAAAACAATAAATATTTGAGGCCATGAAACATTTGGAGAAAATTATATTCTCTAATTAATCGAGAGTGAGCTTCAAAAAATTTATATTCTTCTAACTAAAATATTATAGATCGAAGTGACATGTTTTTAATGATCATAATTTTTAGAGGGTGTTTGTTTTTGTGATTGCTTCTACTTTTGAAGCAAACCACATAAAACAAGTGTTTGGTAATTAAGGAAATGAGATTTATTTCATTAGAGACACACCATATTTTGTGTTTGGAATGCAAGTCAGTAGATAACAGTTTTATGCTGCCTCTCACTACCTTAATATATAGCTGCTCATTTTTGTAAATATAAATAGTGGAGAGTGAATTTAATTCACTCTTTGTTGTGTAGAGACAATGAAAAATGTCTCCATTGTCAAGCCAAATCAAATCCAATCTAAATTTTTTATTTTTTGTTGATTGAATTGGATCTAGTAAAAAAAATCTAATTTTTTTAATTATATTCTACTTGAAAAGCTGGTGTTTAATATTATTCAATGACATTACATGAATTACAATGAGATCGCATGATAACGTAACATATGTAAAATTTCATCGCAATCTTAATTTTATTCATGATAATATTTTACTTGATTTTGTTGCACGCTCAAAAATTCATGAAAACTGTAGTTTTTATCAGATGAATTTCATACGTGATGGAATTTTAGATAAATTAATAGAACAATAAAAAAATATCTGATATAAAAATATTATTTATATAAATAATATAATAATAGTAGTTGAATCTATAATATTTAAATTAAAAATCATTAATATTAATAAATATCATTTTTTAATTATTTTACAACCTCAATTTAAAAAACATATTAAACTACTTTTTATTCAACCTCAATTTCAACCACAATTTTAACCAAATATATATAAATATCAAACTAACTTCAATCAAAAGTACTTTTTATAATTGTTTTTTCAAACCATAATCACAAAAGCTACTACAATACCAAACACACTTAATCTACAATTTCAATTTAGACAAATGACCAATCAAATCAAAGAATTCATGACATACTATAACTAGGTACTAAATTTCAACTATAACTAGATTCTGATGACCTAAATTTACCAACTTAATATCTTTCTTTTTTTAATTTTTTAATTTCACTTTTACACATATAAAATCACTTTCAATGGCTTTCTATCAATCTAAGACTACATTAGTATAACATAAACTCCTTAAAATTAATTAACATCAAATATTATAAAAACTTTAATTCTTAAACCTTTATCAATAATCCTAATATACATGTAAAATCTCAATTAACAGATAATGACAGAGAACACACTCTATAAAATGATAAAAGAACATAAAGATTTTAGGCCTAGATTAAATTTCATCCTTGATCTTCCTCTCCCTCTCTATGTTGATATAGGTTTTAATTGTCTGACAATGTAAAAACCTAGATAAAATCTATAAAATTAATAAGAAAACTATTATATTAAATGAGAACATCAAGTATTGAAATTAAAAAGAAGACTTTGGATTTTGAGAGTTTGAAATAAAATATTCATGTGTTAGTTTAGAAAATAAATAAAAGTATGAAAATAGTGGAAAAAAAAGAAGAAAAAACAGATAAAAACCAAATAAAAAAGAGAAAAGAGAAAATAAATGTTCTAGTATAAGGTTTAATGAAATTTTATATGGTCAACATCAACTTGGTATTAAAAAGGCATTTGAATTTGAAAAATATGACATAAAAGGTATGGAATATTATAAGATTAATATGGTTGAGTGTTAATAAGGTAGTTGTGTAGTTGTCGTGGAGCCATGTTGGAATAAGATCCAGAATGATTGAATCAGATATACATCTTTGTGCGCGCGCGTGCTGAGTTGTCTATATGATTTATAAGTTAAGAAAATTTAGGAATGATCCATTTAAGGGGAAACCTTGTTGAAATTTTAGTAAAGATATTAATAATCTTAAAAGATTATAAATATGTTCCTAAATGTTAAAATTGAGTTAAGATGTTTTTAGAAGAATGAACATGATTGTAGAAGTTAACAAATTATTCATGAATGTTGAGAGGATTAAATTGATTGAAGAATCCATAATTAAATCATAGTATGATTTATGAGTATTATTGGATTATTACATCCATAGTTAAGTCCACAATACTAAGTGTGTATAAAATGAATTTCAAAACATTAGATATCAAAGATATTGAGCTATTGATACTAATAGTAAATCAGGGATTTTAAATGCATATCTGACTGTCAAGTTAGAAAAATATAAAGTGACTATTTAGAATGTAAATGTGCTTATTGGATAACAAAATTGCGGTAATTCCTTTAAATCAATTTAATTTTTAAGGATTTCAAAATAAAAAAATTATTGATATGTTTTATTCCTAATGAATTTCTTGTTGGAATTAAATAGTTATTCATTAATATAATAAAACAAATTATAAAGCTCATAATTAAAGAAATTCAAATTAAACATGATGAGGATTGTGATAATATTTCATAGGGGTGAGGGAAGAAAAACATAACGTTTTAAATAACTATTAAAAGAAATTATAAAGTTGTATGGAAAAAATATATTTGAGAAATGGTCACAAGGAAGTAATTATTTCTATAGTTGATTTAAGTTTTCGGGTAATGGATATGCATGTGTATAATTTGATTTGTTGTGTTTAAGTTAATAGAGTTTTTAGTGGTGAATTTATCAATATTATGTGTTACATGTATTTTTCTTTGAAGATCTTAAATTCTTTTAAAGTATCATCGAACTAACTAGATTTTCATGTTAAAGGGATTATTATATTTTCAAATGATTACCTTAAAAATAATTTACATATATGTACTTTAATAAATGTTGCAATTAGAAACATGTGGAAATAAACTTTTTTTTTTTATATATATATATATTATTGTAGTAAATGATGAAATTGTTATATTGTGAGTTTAGATTTCCCTTATTATTATTATTATAAAAAAATTATCTTTTTTTATTATTATTTAACACACACAATCAATAAACTTAAGTATAAATGGATGAGAAAATACAGGGTGTTAGAAACAAAATAATATTAGCTACTCTAGGGTTTTTTTTTTTATTCTTTGAATTATCATGTACTTAGTAATATACTCTCTAGTACTTATAATAGCTTAATTAATAAAATGGCATAATAGAAAACTTAATTAATTGTATTATTTTATTTATTAATCCCAGTTTTTTTTCATGTGTATATATTAGATTATGTAAAATATCTTAATTACCCCTCAACCATTGTCATCTATAATAACTCATCAAAATATAATATTGTCATTTCCTATTCAATTTTTTAGAGTATTACATTCTCTCCACTTTTAAAAAAAGTTTTGCCCTCAAAACTTAACCCAAATAATTCAATACAAAAAATTACTATTGCAATAAAAAAATTCACTATAATCTAAAAAATATCACTTATTTATTCATCATAGATCACTAAATAAATCCTACTTGGAAAATCACAAAATAACATCATGCTTCCATCACTTCTAATACATCATATAAAAAAAACTTACAAACATAACTTATCTCGATTCATATCTTCTTATATATAAAACTATATCAGCTAGGTTCTAATACTATTAAATTATCCCTTAACCTAAAAATCATGAAAAATACTTTTTTATTATGACAACATCGTATATTTTAAAGACATGCAAGGTATCTTAACTCTAATTAAAAAAAATATTCTCAAAATAATACTCCATTAAAAAAATATACCTTGAATTATAAATTAACTAAACCCAGTATAAATTATCTCATATAAAATAACATAATTTCAAAGTAAAACAAAATCAAATGTACTACAAGTCTAAGATCATATATTAATCTAATTATTGAAATGTTAAAGTCTAGAAATCAAGTATAAACTTTTGATGCGAGCACTTGACATTCTAAACCTCCTCCAAATCATTTGAAAATAAATAAATAAATAAGGGGTAAGTGTCACACACTCAGTAAATAATAATTTATCTTTCTATCTGGACTAAACATGTTAAGACTTGCCAATATATATAACTTAAAATTAGTTAATTCATAATACCAAATTATTAGTACTTTAAAAAATTCAAAATTCCAATCATTTATAAATTTAAATAATTTAAATCAATCATTTTGAAAACAAACATGGATTGCACACTCCTATTCAAAGTTAAATTCAAAATCAAAGGACTACAATTAATCTAACTATGATAATAATGATTCATATTTTATCATATGACTAGAGATTAAATTCTAAATAGACATGTCAATAAATGTCAATGTTTAACCCTTAAAGATTGGATCCAAAATATAATCAATCAAATTCATATTCATATTCAATCCATAAATAAATTCATGAAAAACAAAACATATTTAAAATCATGTTCAAAATACTTTTGCAATCGTAAACATATTCTTACAAATCACTTAATACTATTTATAAATCATTTAACATACTTGATCCACTTAGTTTACAAAAAAATAAATATTTTAATTAAAAAAACTCATTTAATGCATGATTATTATTTTTTAACTTAAAATAACTAACCAAAGAGATAATTAATTACTTACCTAAGATTAGCTTTAGAGACAATTAAGTACTCCTACCAACTTAACAATAACAATCACCATAAATTATATGCTCACTAATATCTAATGTAATACATGAGCTTGTTTATAATGTCTAATATAATTAAAACTTAAATATATCACTTGCTTAAATGACTTTGAAATTCCCTCCAAAAATCACCTAACCCTAGAACCATGTTATTATAACTCCTTGTTTTACTTATAAAATATTCATTTTTAATAATTAAATACCAAAAATAATTGTGATAAACATATGCAAGTTATGGTAAAAAAACCTAATAACATTATAAAATCTTATTAGAAAAGGCTAAGAAATTTTTTATTTCAAGTAAATTAGTATTATAAGCATAATTAAAATGGACATGTCAAAAATTATTAACCATGACTATTTTTAGAAAATAATTTATCAAGTAAATAAATTAATTTTCATAAAAATCAAGTTCTTTATTAAACATCTTCCACGTATTCAAGTTCTAAAAGAAAAATTCTATTTAAGTTAGTATATTGAAATGTTTCAAATCAAATTATAAGAATTGTTCACTTTTCAAATTTTAGTTATTAACTACTAAATTTAAATAATTAGAATTTTTTTTTATATATTTGTAAAATTTATTAAATAATATTAAAAACACATTAAAACTTTTTAGTAACATATTAAATAGAAATAACAAGTTTTGTAGGCCATAAAAACATTTAGGGTGATTTTCACTCTCTAATTAACCAAGAGTGGGTTTCAAAAAATATATATTCTTATAATCCAAAAATCACAAATTCAAGTGACATATTCTCATAATAATAACTCTTAATCCACAACTTTAGTTTAGACAAATTACATATCAAATATAAGAGTCCATGACATATTATAACTAGATACTAAATTTCAATTGTAACACTTATTAAAAAACTAAATTATGATGGTCTAGAGTTAGCACCTTATTATTATTTTTTTAATTTTTTAATTTCACTCTTACTTCAAAGTAACCAAAAATATATAAAATCACTTCTAAGATTCTATCAATCTAAGATTTCACTAGCGTAACATTTACTTCTTAAAAATAATTAAAAACCAAATATCATAAAAACCTTAACTCCTAAATATTTTTCAATAACCCTAATATGCATGCAAAAACTTAAATAAAAAGTAAGGATAGAGAACAAGTAACTTAAATTGATAAAAGAAAACAAATATTTTGTTCCTAGATCAATATCAAATCTCCTTTTTGATGTTCCTCATCATCTAATAAAATATAAGTTACTCTAGATTTATATTTTATTTTCTTTTTATTCTCTAAATTATTAGGTAATTACTAATATACATAGTAGTACTTATAATACATGTAATTAATAAAAAAAAGCATAATAGAAAATATATATATATAATGTAAAATGTCTCAAATTCACTTCAATCATTGTGGCCTTTAATTACTCATCAAATGATAATGTTGTCCTTTTCTATTCAATTTTTTAAGGAATTACAAGTATACCACAAAGTTGAGTATAGTTTAATTGAGTTTATATTTAAAATATTTATATAAGGTGTATTTTTTCATCATCATTAAAAAAAAATGTGTGCTATATAAATAACTAAATAAATGTAAGTCAACTCATATTACTTCCTTGTATCTTTTGAAACTACTCAAACTTGAAACTTCTTTTTCATGATAATAAAATCATCCTAGACCACTTTGATGTACAAACATTTTATAAAAATATTATTTAAAATTAAAAAAAGAATCCTGACATATACCATATAAGATTGTTAAAATGGTCTAGAAAAAACAAAACATAAACAAGTTTGTGAGTCAAGTCCACCTAACATTAATCTCTTTATTTTTTCTAATAATTAAATTATATAAAAAAAATAAGACATATTGAGTCATATGCAATCCTATAATTTTTTTTAGCATTTAGAAATGTTCCAAGAAAGATTTAAGAATGAATTTACCTCTGCAAACAAACAAAACTTATACATATGATCTATGCCAAGAGATAGAGGCTTTTGATGTATCATCTCCATGAATATACAATCCATTAAACATACACAAGTTTTGAGTTGTTTACTTTCTTTTGTTTAGAAAATCAAAATATTTCTAATTAGATATGATAATTTGGAGAATTTTTCGGTGTCTCCAACCTATAATAACTATCCTCGACTATTTAAATAAGATCCCGATAACAACAAGTCTCATACTCCATTATAGTAGTAATACTTGAAGAAGACTATTGACGATAAAGTAGGAAACGAAATGAATTGATTTATAATAGGATTCTATAAAAAATAACTCATGAAAATCAATTTGAGATTTTTTTAGGAGAGAAATTATGTTTGAAGAAAGAAAAATTGGTCCAAGGAAAGATTTATGATCATATTAAATTATATGTAAGGTTAAATTTGTTTTTTCATTAACAATTAAAAATTGTTTTGATGAATGATGTAAATTGTAATTTCTAAAAAAATAAAAGCAAATTAAAAAAATAATCTAACTATAAGATGGCAGGAGAATTTTTCCTAATACTAATAATTAAAAAAAAAAGGGCTGATTGTTGCCTAATTGTCCCATTGCAATTTTTCTTTGTTATCTAATACGCCTTTGTATAAAGTCTTATCAGTGTGCTATAATTTTCTTTAAATTTGTTATCATGGTAATGGTATCATCATCTTAATTCATTGTTTCTTCCCATCAATTGTTTTTTAATTGGGGTCAACAATGGCTATTTCTTTCTTTCTTTCTTTTTTCTCCTTACAGCAAGCCTATTTCTTGAACAAGTTTTATAAATCAAAATTTTAACTAATTCTTTGACTTGAGATGCTGAAAGAAATTAATTAAATAATTCTTATACATTGCCGAAATATTATCTTCTGACTTGAGATGCTGAAATAAATTAATTAAATAATTCTCAGACAGTGCCGAAATATTAATTACTGCCATCATTTTTTCGTGTGCGTGCTTATTAATCTCATTCTCATGGCAGTGAGGATTTCCAAGGGACTTAATAATATTGTGTTATTTAATGTGGGATTCTAACATCCCTCATGTGAAGCGTGAATATATGATTACGAGAAAGCAACCTAACTTAGAGAGCTCAAACGAGCCTCAGAGGAAACATATAGACTTAGTCTGGAGAAAGGTTGAAGGGCCACCCTAATTTAAAGAAAAAAATTAAAATATTTTTAAAATATAAAAATAAAAAGGACGGAAGCAGGCAAGACCACATAGCAGCATTTACACTATTACTGCTCTGCACCAAGTACTATTAAAGGAAGAGAATGTAAAATAACTGAGAGAGAGTAGGCAAAAGTGACCGAAAGAAGCATTAGATTTTCCATTGTTAAAAGCATGAGAACTATAGAGAAAATAAGAGAATGAAGATAAGAAATAATAGCACGCTTCTTTTTTTTTTTTTGGCATATTATAACTAGTCACTAAATTTCAACCATTTTTAAAAGCATGAAAATTAGATAGAAAAATATGTATAATTTTTAAAATTAATAATATCCACTTCCCACAAGAAAAAAAAAACAAAAAACAAAAGAATAAATTGAAAGCTCATATACATGTTCGGTCATTGTCAAGAATTTCTGCGATTTCAACAAATGTCACGCATGGAAACAAGATCATTGGGAGTGCTATAAAGTGGTAGGAATCCCCACATTAGTGCCTCTCTTCTTCTTCTTGGTTTTTCCTTCGTGGTACACAGTAGTAAAGAAAACTACGAGAGAAGAATTAAAGCAGATATTCTCGGGGTAGTTGAGGTTTCCAGGACTAAAAGAGATTATTAACGAGTTCCAATTTGTTGGATCCTCCATGAAGTCAAATATCTCAGAGCTCCAAGTCCCATGTCGTTAATTACTTGAATTGGAATTCCATTAACATGACTTCTTGGAGAGAAGTGCACTGACTGAGGAACTTGGTAAGCATCTTGAAAGGCTTGTGGTGGGGTATTAGGATGAAAATCCTGTGGGATTTGCTGTGGTTATTGCGGTGGGTGGGTATGGGTGATTATTTTTGGTTCAATCTATCCTTTATTTATAAAAATAATAGAATTAAAATATAAAAAATTAAAACTGACTAGTTTTGATTTAGTTTGGTTTTATTATTTTATATTAAACTAAAATCTAACCAATCAATTTTGATTTGGTTTGTTTGATTTTTATTCAATTAAGTTATTTTATATTAAAAATTAAAAAGTATATTGTCTTTTGAATTTTTTGATGAGTTTTGGTTTTATTTTTTCGGTTCAATTTATTTTTAATTTAATTGATTCAATTTGGTTAAGGTTTTCTGATTTCAAGCTCATGGAAGTGAAATGAATTAAATATTTGTTAAAATATTCTAATTGTTTTTTTATAATTTAGTTTTTTAATTTTTTAAATTTAATTAGTTTGTTAGTTTTTTTTTTCCCCGCTCATGTCCGGCTATGTGCGGGTATAATGCAAGCAGATTAGAGCATTGAGGTGGAAACTCAACGGCCGAGTTGGATTTGTTAAGTGGCCTTGTAGGGGTAACTGTGGGAATGGCTGGTTGGTTTCCACTTTCCTCGTTAGCTTGTGGCAATGTTGGGTGTTGCAAAGATGTTGATGGTTGTTATGGTTACTTATATTCGCGATGTTCTTCTTTGTGGTTGTTACTATATTATTCGCTCATTTTGTTTGAATTAAATTTTTTTAAATATAAAAAAATATCTAGATATTATTAATATATTATTTAGTAAAAAACAATTATTCATATGGATTAATTTATCTGAATTATTTAGTAAAAAACAATTATTCATATTGATTAATTTATCTGAATTAGTGAGTTTAAAAATAACTTAAATAACTAATAAAAATAAGGTTAACTAAAAAAACCCCAAGATAATATTTTTTTAAATTAAAATGATAGTATATTAGATTGACTTAAATTAATGCAAAATAATTTGTTAAATTTATTATTTGCGTCATTAGAATTTAATAATTTCATAGAAAATAAATCAAAATAAATTATAAATCATAATTTCTAATCATTCTAATGTTCAAAAATAAAATTAAAAGAACCTAAAATTAACATTGATTAATGTACTTAACATGTGATTTAGGTTATGAATTTGAAATAAATTTATAGGAAGCAAATAAATAAGATAATGTTAAAACAAATTAAAAAAAAAAACATAAACAAAATAATTAAGTCAATCCAAATTAACCCATCAAACATGACTAGATTATTAGAACAATTTTAAAAAAATAAATTAAAACAAATTATAAAATTTAATTTTAATAAATCTAATATTAAAAATAAAAGAAAAGATTACAACATGCATACACTTCTCAAATTAATTGTTCAAGATTACATAGAAAACATGGTTGAGATTTAAAAAAAAAGATGGAAAATATTAGAATTGGCAAACGTAAATTACATCCGTGTCCCTCGTGATGAACATTAGCGTATCAAGGCATCATTCTTTGGTTCGTTGGAGGCACCATACCAACTTGAGCCTGCATCATATTCTGCCTCGCTAAATTTCCCTGCCATCCTACAGCAACAGTAACAAATCAAAGGATAATTCTGTCATTCAAGATCCTGTTGCTTGGAGGAGTGGTTTATAATGTGATGGGAAAGAAAACGACTTCAAGGAAATCTAGAATTGATGCAAAGATGTAAGATTTGAGGACTAAGATTCGTAAGAATCATATACAAGGAAAAACTTATAAAAGGAATAGAATAAAAGGCAATACCAATGGAAGGATCCAGGCCTCTGTTATTAAGCTCTCTATATTCTTGACAAAGAGCACACCATTCAAAAAGGCAGTGAGTGAGCCAGTCCGGTGCTGGGTCCTCGATGAGTCCGTACTTGGCTCTAAGCTTGGAGCGGTAACCGCAAGATACTATGCACGGCATGGCGATGCAGAAGGCCACCATACCATAGATCATTCCATTTGTCCCGCATGCTACAAAATATTAACATTATTATATACTTTTATAATCAGTTGGATTTGTATAAATGTAAAAAGGGCTACGGTTTCTTTTCTTACTTGTCTGGCCATTGTCAACAATTTCTGCGACCTGACCAAATGTCACGCATGGAAACAAAGCTGTTATGAGAGCTGAAAGGTAGCAGCAAACACATCAGTTCCTTCTATTGCTCGATTACAAGAGATAGGTGTGGGGAAAAAGGGTGTTGGATCAACCACACTTTACTCCTAACAAAGAAACAAAACAAGAGAAGAGAGCAAAAGAAAAGGTTGCTGGGGAACGGAGGTGTCAATTAAGGGTTTTTATGTGTTACCATTTGTTGGATCATCCATGCAGTCAAATATCCCAGTTGTCCATGCCTGCTGTTGTTGATTCATGACTTGCATTGGAATTCCAGGTGCTGGACTTTTTGGAGGGAATTGAGCTCCCTGAGCCTGAGGAGCTTGGTAAGAATTTGGAAAGGCCTGTGGTGGATATGCCTGGGGCATTTCTTGAGGGCCTTGGTTTGGGAATCTTGCTGGCTGATTTGGCCCATTTGGATACATTGGGTTAGTTTGTGGGCTTTGCGGTGGGAACTGAGCAGGCTGATTTGGAAATGTTTGTGGACTTTGCGGTGAGTATGCTGCAGGCTTCATTGGGTTCTGAGGTGGGTATGGTGCGGGCTGAGTTTGAAACGTTTGTTGGCCCTGTGGTGGATATGGTGCGGGCTGAGTTGGATTTGTTTGTGGTCCTTGTGGTGGATATGGTGCGGGCTGAGTTGGATTTGTTTGTGGTCCTTGAGGTGGATATGGTGCAGGCCGAGTGGGCCCATTTGAGTACATCGGATTGGTTTGTGGGCCCTGGGGCGGGAATTGTGAGGGCTGGGCTGGTTGGCCCCCATATCCCTGATTAGCTTGTGGCGGGTTGTACTGCTGCTGCTGAGGAGGTGGTGGTGGTGGCTGTTGATCCTGGGCGTTACTTGCGGATGTGTCCGCATACTGGGATCCGTAGTGATCTTGTTGGCTTGAATCATTATAGTTAGTTGCATATGCATGTGAAGAGAAATCATGAGTTTGTGTAGCTTCTGATGTCTGCTCGTAATGGTGTTCCTGTGGCTGATCAGTTTCATACGAAGAAGAATCTGCTTCAGGACGTCCCATTCGCTCTGCTCTCTTTACTTACTTAAAAGAAAGGGAGAGGCAGGAAGGAAGGGGGAACGTTGATAATATCAAGATGGTTTTAGGAATTAAGGAGAGAGCTTTATAAAGGAAGGTGTAATGCTACGTCCGTGTCCAAGTCTTCGCATACAAGAGGGCAACTTGGAAAAAAGATTAACAGTGTAGAAGCAAGCAGGAGCAATTTCAAAACGAGAAATAATAATGAGAGCGTAGCGGAGAGGTGCAAAGCACCAGTTGACTTGCGGAGATTCTGACATTTTGTGGGTGGCAACGACGACTAATAATGAGAGGACAGAAGGAGGACTTGAGTGCAGTGACAGAAAACAAATCATAAAAAAGTTGTGGAATTTTTTAGAGGGTTTACTTTGACCGAGGCAAATTATTTAGGGTGTTGATTCATGGAAACGCGGCTGCCTCCACCGAAACCATGTGCGCGTTGCGTGTCTGCTTGAGCTGGATGGAAAAACTTGGCCAAGACAGACACTATTTAATTAGCACTGTGGTAGCAATCATTCCCCTCGCCCTTGGAGTGCAGAGTCTTCCCCTGCTCTGCCAATATTTTCAATTTAAATACATTTAGTGTTTTTATTTCTTGAAACTGTCTTCTAGTTTCTAAGAATAGAGGTAGCATTTTCCAGATTTGTCTTGCAAGTTGCTGCCGCATTCTAATGAACTCTCAACCATGACTACTGCATTTTATAAATAGTCGATTAAAATTAAACCCAATCATAGCCCACGACATGCACCGCATATATATAGAAGTATTCAAACTTCATAACATAAAGAATAAAAGGGAAAAGGGTATAATCATACACTAATCATTTGTAACATAGTAAAGAGAATTAATGCGAGGCACATATTTAAGTTGCCTTCGAAAATATATATTCTCGAGGACAATTAGTATTTAAACATAGAACCCTTCACAATATAAATGAATATTTAATACAAGTTCTTAAATAAAATTATTAAAAATTATCTTATATATCTATTATTCTACTTGTAGTTGTGAGGTATCTATAATTAATTTATAACTATTTATTAATTGTATAATATACAAATTATTGAAGCAAATAAAAATAATAATAATGTATTTAGATTCCATCTCATCATCATCAATTATTAATCAATAATTTATCAACGTGATGTATTTATTAATCTACATTATTCGATCACTGCATTAAAATTTCTTATTTGTCAATAACTTAATAAAACACAATATTTCTAAGTAATACCCAATATCTAGTTTCTTTCTTCGCTTATTTTCTAAAACACAATATTTCTAAGTAATACCCAATATCAGGTAATTTCTTTCTTCGCTTTTATCTAAAAGTTATTTTCATTTATAGGAATCTAAACTTTTTCCTCATTACTAGGTATTATTTTTATTTTTAGAAATTTAGTTTCATTGTGTAGTGTCAGATGTTAGTCTCAATACAAGGAAAATTTAATCTCCTCATGCCCATTACCAGCATTAATCCCATCACTGAAAATTAAGTCGTTCATCTCTTATCAGGCATTAGTTTCCATCATCAAAAAACTAATTTCTTTACCCCATATTGGGCATTAGTTCCTATCACTAGAAAACTAATTCATTTGTTATAAACCATAAATTTATTTTCAATATAAAAGAATATTTCCAACATATTTTATATAATAAGTTAAGGAAAATAATGACAAGGTGTATTACACCTACTTGCTATCTTAGATCAAGTGATACCTCCTTACTATAGTATAGCTCCTGTAGTCTCTTCTATATCAATAGGCATTCCATGTTATTACTCATTAAGTCCTCATTTTATAAATACACACATTTAGATTTCTTATATTCATTAATTGAATAAGTTCCATAGCAAAATAACTTCTTTACATAAATAAAACTAATCAAATCCAGTCAATATAGGCTATTCAGACAATGAAGTCATTTCTCATTTATTTCATAATTATAATTACTAAAATATAGTTTCATTCGTAACTTATCTTCTTTGATAGTGATACTATATTTAAACCAAAAGAATATAGATTTTATTCAACTTTAATGCACTTAAATTTACTCGATATCATTCCTAGGCAAAACTATTTAGCATGGATTTTAATATATTGATTGTTAAATTTTTACCTATATCTATAGATTTATAACTCCAAATCACACATGATCAATTTTAATATAGGGTTAACAACTTTATCTATAACTTTTATGAAGAAATTAATTTCAAATTCCATTGTTTTCATATCCTAAACTTCTTTAAAAAATAGATGATAAAACAGTTTAGTTTTTTTTATTCATAAATTACGAAACCAACACAATGTTCCATTCATTTTTAAATTATTCATGAAAGCATTATATACATTACAATATCCTCAATTTCAACCTTTTAAGGTTTACCAATCCCATTTCATTTTATTTAAAATATTCAAAACCATGTCATGGAAAAACATATATATATATATATATATTAACATAATATATAACTATACTACACTTTATATACCACAAATCATTATCATAATTTCATTCAAATATTTCTTTTTTTTGTCAGCATTATCACTTAAATTCTTATCATAATTTATTTTAATTTTTTTATTTAACTATCTTTTAAATGAGAAGTCAATAACACAATGATCCTTCCTCTCTAGAGGCACCAATTTTTTTCAATTCTAAATCTCTCAGCATTATAGCATTATAAGCACACTTTGTAATATAACTTAGTTCTTTTAAGAATCATTTTCCTCACACAATCACACACTAATTTATCATAGTTTTGCTTAATTAAACACAATTTTATTCCATGTAATAGATCCTTTATTAGTTTTTTTTCATTGTTTCTTCTTAATTTAACACCCGATACAATATAATCTAACCTAAATTAATTTATAGTTAATTTATATTTTCCCTAAAATTCTACTATAAAACCTAATATAAAAGTCATGATTTTTATCTCAACTTGTTACTCATATCATATGAAAAATTGCTAGATTAAATTTAAAACTTCTTACCAAACATTAATCTAGTGTTTAAACCTAACCAATTAAATTTTTTTGAAACTTCACTTAAATGCCTTTGCTGCTATGACAGGGGTCTTGAATTCCGTCACTTTTCTCTCTTATTTGTGTATTTAAGGTGTAATGGTGGGTGATTCTCTCAATTTCTCCATAATTCCTTAATTTTTCTAGTTATTCTTCATCTCTTTATTTTTGTTCCAACTTGTGCCGGTCACTCACTCTTTATCTCTCTCTCTCTCTCTCTCTCACACACACACACAAAGAAAAAGAGAGATTGTTTTTATATAGCTTTTATTTACAATTTAAGTCCTGATTTATATAAAATCTTAATTTTCCCTAAATTTTTATAATTAATTTTTAATTTAACCCATTTTATTTCTAAGTTAAAATTTTAATATTTCGAGAAATATTTAGCAAGGAGTTTACATGGTGTATCATTCTTATACAATAAGGGCATGAACTTTTTTAATAATTTATTAGTGGCTTCGTTGACTATTTATTACATAACGTTAATGACATCAATTTTCTTTATATTTTTATTTTTGTAATGGATTGTGCCCTTTTATAATTTTTCTTTAGATTTTACCCTTAAAAGCCCATCCATGTCAAGGTTTACACTCTTTCATTTTTTTATTTTTTTTTATGGTGAAGAGGTAATAAGCTAATTAAATCAAAGTTGGTAGAAGTGTCAATTGAATAGATTATGAGGACAAAGATTAAAAAGCTTAATAAGACATATAATGAGCTTATTCAAGATACTTGGATTAAGTCAAGTTTTTAGAATTCAATAAGGAACAATAAGGTTTTAATTAATGTGATCTATGCAAAAATTGGATAAATTTAAGTCGGTATTGAACTTAATTTTTTCTTATACGTAATTTTATATTTAATAAGTATAACTTTTAGTCTGATCATTAGATTGAGCTTAAATATTGTTAAAAATATTCTAAAAGGCTTGTTTTATACAAGGTTAAAATTTCATAGTGATAAAAAATACTAAATGAGATTTACATTATTTTCCTAGTCGGTTTATTTTTTTTATTTGGATTATTACTCTTTTATTATTATTCTAGCCTAGTTTAGGACCTTTTTACCTAGTATAAAAGAGGTATTTAACTTATATTTAAGTTTGTTTCATATTGCATTTATTTCAAAATAATATTGTGTGTACGCGGATGATCATAGTTTTTCTTTGTTGAACTTTTCTTGAATTTATTAAAGATAAATTATCTTTGTGGCGTTCTTCTTATATTTCTAGTTCCTGATTCCTTATAGCCACAGGGTTAGGGTTTTTTTCAACCAATAAGTTTAGTGTCTTGATTCAAGTAATTGTTGTGTCGGGTTATTTATCATAATATGATTTTAGCTTTCTTGAGTTGTTTCTTTCTTGTATATGGGTTTAAGGGTTCTTATCTTCTAGGTTCACATCATCATATATCAATCATTTATGTATTTAACCAATAAAAAAATAAGTTAATGGCATGTATTTTTATGAATTCTACCTTTCTATAATCAAAAGTTTTCAATCTTTTTATCCAATTTTATTAAATCATGTGATATGTGTAAAAAATTAACACGACCAAAAGATTGATGTCTTCTCCTAAGTGCGGGAGTGGTAATAAATAATCCGGCAAAACCAGGATCAAACCACATAAAGGTTAATTGTATAAATTATAGATAATAATAATACTACAACAATAGTCACAACAACAATAGTAACAATAATAATAACAATAGTAGTAGTAGTAGTAGTAATAATAATAGAAAAAGAAGTTGATGAGAACTTTGAAATAGAAGATTAACGTAAAGATTAAAGAATGATAACAATAAATATCAAGTTGATGAGAACTTTGAAATAGAAGATTAACGTAAAGATTAAAGAATGATAACAATAAATATCAAGGTTAGAGGATCCACTAATGGTATATCAAACAAGTAGAGTATAAACTCTTATTACTCAAATGAAAACCACACATTAAGGAGGTTCTAATCATATTATAAATTGTTAACATAATTATATTAGTTATCTTATTCGAATAATATTAATACTTATAAATATTGTCAGACATTCATGCTTATAACTTATGTTAACAACAAATCAAGTTCCTTTCATAGATTAGGTGTCGATTATACCATATAGTATGTGCTATGAAAGTGTCAAGCATTTGTTGTACCAAGTGTTATACAACATAATCTAGATTAGTCATTTAACAAGCAAAATATTAAAAAGTGAACAAGATAACAAATACAAAACATGTTAGTATCAAACATTAAAGTCCATATTGAGTTTACATAATACTTATTCTTACACCATTAGTGTAACTTTTTCACCTTGATATAATAAACTTAACTAAATATAATAAAATAAATAAATAAATAAATAAAATAAAAACATAAATAAGATAAATGTTAACTAAGTAAATGAAAGAAAATGAAAGACATAAACTTGATATTAATCAAAGCAAAATATAAGCAATACAAAAAATACAAAGAGAGAAAGTAAGAGCATGATTTTGATTTGAAAACCAAGATGCCTAAATGCATGAAAAATACCACCTTTTATAGACCAAAATTGAAAACTATTGATTTGATGATTAATTGATGAGTGAGTGACCAACTCTTGACTTGGTGGACAATCCATATCTTCTTTTGTCTGCCCAAAACATCATTGATAACTTTAGAATTGGAACCACTTGAAAATATAAAAATTGTAGGAAATTATCTCAATTTTTCCAAGAAAAAGAAAAGGAGGTCATTTGGACTTCTAGAACTCCAGATATAGGCCAAAACTTGAACAATACACGGGCTGTAAAATAGATTCAGACTTCTTTATTATTGCTACAATTTGGATTTGAAAATGACCTTTTAAAATTTTAGGCTCCGTATGAAAGTTATAGGCTTATGTCTTATCTTTTCATTCATATAAAGTAGACTTAAATCCAAAATCTACAACTCCAAATATGATCTAATTACCAAACAGTATTTCAGTTTGGACTGCACCAATATTTTTTTTCTAAGTTTGGTCATCTCTTTGTCCTTTCAATTTCAGTTCTTAAATTCATCAATCAATCTTTTTATTTATGTGATAAGCCTGCATTTAAAATGAATAGTTACCATAAATTAAAGTTATCTTATATAATTAGATATATTATTATAAAACATGTTTTAGTTGAGGAGTTATTAATACTTCAAGTGTAAAATGATGATATAAAACCTTGATAAAAATACACTTTTAAGTACTAATAAAAAATATATGCATGCATTGATTATTCCTTAAAAAATGTAAAAAGAAAAAGAGAAATGAAAGAAATTATGAATAAATAAAACCAAAACAGTGGAATGCAGAAAAAGAAAAAGAAAAGAAAAGGTGAGATTTTAGTTATAGATATTCTTTTTCATCAAATATTTAATATTATTTTTAAATAGTAAATAATTTTTCATTAAAAACCTGAATCTTCTTATATTATCTTTATGTAAATCCTATCAATTATTAATCTAAACCCTATAAATCATTTTATTACTTTAAAATATATTTATTTTATAATTTTCCACTTTTATTTCTTTATCAAACTTATTACTGTTTCACAATAATGTTATCGATTTTTAACTAATGTTTAAACCATCAATTTTTTTCTTTTTATACCATCCTTTCTTATCATTTATAATTACCACGCTAATGATTGAAATACTTTTCTTATTTTTCCTATTTTTTTCATACATTGAAGCTCGTTACTGGTTTAGCCGACATTACGAATTTTGAATCCAAAATTCATAATTCTCTTTCTAACTTCATAAATACCTTTAAATCTATTTATAGAGGCCATACCCGACTTTACACATCATTTTTAAGTTTTATATTTTTCTAGTTCTTCTATCTTTCAAAACTTATTACTTGTTTCATTGTCATTATGAATTTTAAACTAAGATTTATAATTCATAACTTATTACTTGTTTCGTTGTTATTATGAATTTTAAACTAAGATTTATAATTCATGTAGGATTTCCATTTATACTTTTATATTTATTCATGAAGACTGTTCTCTCTATCTCACATTGTATTCCCTATTGTTCATATCTCTTATTGATTTTTCTTGTCATCTCGAGTTTCTATTAGGGGTAAAATAGTTTTTTCATGAAGTTTGTTAGTCATTACCAAAATTAATTGAGGATAATTCAGCCTTTTTATCATTTAAATGGATAGTGTAATTACTATATTGTCTTATAAAGCAATATTTTTTAAAAGGTTAAATAAGAGTAATTCAGGCTTTTGATGTTTTAAAGGCCAATGTAAAGACTAAATTAGCCATAAAAACAAAGTATGTTAAACTTACATAATGAGCTTCTTTTCATTTTTTTTTAATGAATAATTTGGGAGGGGGCGATATGATATTTTGATTAATATAAATATTATTAATAAAAGTTATTGACATGTGCCACCGAGTACAACATCATCCCATATAAGACCCTCCTAATGTTTTCAATGTCAATTCTATGTCACTTTGTGTATCATTTTAAGTCTAATTGATTCGTCTTATGAATTCAATACAATATTTGGATTAAAATACAAGAATTTATCTTGCATTGAAATCACCCGTGCCTCAATGATATCATATAGAAAAAGAGAAATGAAAGAAATTATGAATAAATAAAACCAAAACAGTGGAATGCAGAAAAAGAAAAAGAAAAGAAAAGGTGAGATTTTAGTTATAGATATTCTTTTTCATCAAATATTTAATATTATTTTTAAATAGTAAATAATTTTTCATTAAAAACCTGAATCTTCGTATTTTATCTTTATGTAAATCCTATCAATTATTAATCTAAACCCTATAAATAATTTTATGCACAAAATCATTATCTTTATTTACTTTCATTTCTCAACATTGACAAAAACCTAGAATGTGGGTTTTATGAACACTAATAGATCTAAATTTTAATTGGTGTTCTTAATAACATGTTTATACATTAATTCAACATTCCTAAACTTAGACTTTTCTATATTTCTTTTTCCATGCCATTAACTTGAAGTCTTATATTTATCACAAATGAAACATGCTATTTTATAGAGTAATTACACTATCTGCTCTAGAGTAGATGTGAGGATCCTAACTTCTAAATCAATTCCTAACCATAACATCCCTTAAGGATTAAATTATAAATCCAAAGAAGTTTTTTTTGAAAAAAAGCCTCGATCAAAATTCTCGATAGAGTTTTCCCTAAAGTTTTACTATACCAAGTTTTCAAAAATGACAAGTCACACATAATCAACATATCATCTATGGTCCAATCATATTGGACCTTACTAGACTCAACATCCATTCCAATTCGAGATTAGAGATTCCAATTCTAATTAAATTTAAATTTTAAAAGAATATCGAGTTTGTTTAAGACTTTATTTTTCATATGCACTGCCGTATAAAAAAAGAGGTTAAACTAGCATTCATCATCTCCTCCCACTACAACAAACCTAGAAACAATCTTAAACACTTACCCTTGCAACCAAACTTCATCGTGTTCGTTTCCAAAGGCCAGCATCTATAATCTTTCTAGTCGTGGATAATAATGGTTACGTTTCTTAATCACTTCAATCATAGGCAGCTTCAACATAGAGGACTTTTCTTAGAATTTAGCTCTAATAACAACTTTTCATCTTTGTTCGAGCATTTAGAGCAATACTAACATCATAAAAAAGCAACAGTAGTAAAAGATCATCCCTCAGTAGGGAATTTGCATTGGCATCGTGGACGAGAGCTACATCAACAAAGTCTTTAGCGGGCCCATCGTGATGTCCTATTTCAACCATGAATGATAATGACAACAATGTGAGTAACAATTGCAACATCAACATGATAGTCGTACACTGTCCCAACCTCCATTAAAGCAACATTTAGAATCTCTCCTTTACACCAGCAACCTTCTCTTTATCGTGAACATCAAGTTGGATTTTCAATTGTGAGTAATACCCCTTGTAGACTCTAGTACCTTGTAGACTCTAGTAACTAGCAAGAGTTTTTCTCCTCGGCCGAACACAAACTTCCAATGGACAGCAACAATAGCCCCGTAAACTCTAGTCAATAACAAAAGCTCTTTTCCTCAACCTAACACCAACCTCCAATTGACAATAGTAGCACCACATAAACTCCAACAAGATTTCTTATTCTCAACTGAACACTAGCCTCTAGTGCCATTAGTAGAGACACCCTTACACCATGTAAGTTCTTCTCCCCCATTGCATTTTAGTTCATGTATTATTGTGCAAATATGAGTGAATTATAATTCACACATGATTTCTTGTTACTGTACCCAGCTTAGTGTTTGGGTTGTACCATTGACCAATGCAAGTGGCCTAGATCAAGCGTAGCCTATACAACTAGGCTAGATCTAGCCTATTAAAAAAATAAAAACTATTGACACCATGTTGGGCCTAGGCCTTAAGTTACATTGTTTTATTCATTAGCACTAGAGTTATGAATATTATAAGCAGACCATCAATAATAGAATAAAATAAACCCTTAGCAATTTAAGAAAAAACTAATAATGAAGCTTACCTCAAGTAGGATGCTTAAAGAGTGATATTATCTTTGTTTTGCATATCTTGACCCATACCATATAATCTTTACTGACCAGTAAAGGTTCCCGTGATAGTAATTTTAGGTAACAACTCCTTAAACTAGATCTTTTTTCCATCTAAGAACAAGATGTCAAATATTTGTTATTTCTCATAGAAAATTTTAAAGGTCATCACGATGTCTGGTGTGATAGAATAACAACTCTACTAGGAACTTTTGACTAAGCTTTGCTTTTTGTCTTATATGTTAGGCCTGTTTGTTTATTTTTTTATATCTATAGCTTTAACATATATCCCTATTATCTTGCATCACTTTAAGAGCACATATTTTAAAAATTAAGATAAGTGGAAAAATAATGGCACGCCAATGGCTTTAGCTTAGACAAGACTCATGAAACCATCCAACTCTCGCTTGATTGTTTACTTAAAAGTGGTTGATATGCCAATCTAATATTATTTAGGGCCTTGATCTTTACACTCCTTATAAGCCTTATATCGATCTTTCAAGGATGATCAATAAGCATGTGAGAGACCTTTTGAGACTAGATGATAACATACTCCTCAATACATTTAACGACTAAAACCAACCTACTAGGTTGTACCCTGTGTAATCTCGTTGTGGCAAGCCTAACATGTGGCATCTTGAATTCCAGGACCATTAGGTGGTAAATGGTCATCATATAGAAATTTTTATAATAGTTTGAGTTGTTACGGTTAACAAAAAAAAAAGTTTTGAATTAGAAGTCGAAAGGCTTTTAAAATGATTCCCTTGTTGGCATGATGATGACATTAGGTTTCTAAAATCCATGAATAACATTTGTTGTCATCCCATGAAGGGCAAGTCCGCATTGAATATGCATTTTTCATGTTGATAACATCATTATTTTTGCATAATTGCATGATTTTCAATTAACAAGTTGAAATATAGTTTCCCCTATTAAGCCACACTTATAACACTCATTTGAGAAGAAGACAAATAGAGAATGAAAAGAGAGCGTAGTTGGAAGCCCAGTACCAAAAAGAATTAGAAAGTCTTAAAGAAAAAATCGTAAGGCTTACTAGTTTACTCGAATAGGCCTTGAGATCTAAATCTAGAGAATGAATATTTACAACTCAGCCTCTATATATGCCTACAACAACCTTCAATCCACAGAATTTAGGGGAAAATGAGGTGTCATCTCAATCTCAATAGGCTACATATTATCAGTTTGCTCAACCAGTATATCTTATAAGAATATCATCTATCATGAACTTTATAGTGAAGGAATCTTAAAAGGACAAGATGGTAAAAGAAGATGACGCCCCATACAACGAGTAAGCAAAATTTCAATAATTAAAATGATGAAAAAACTGTGAGAAAGCTAAAAGGTAAAAGAGCCCAATAAAATCCAAATGTTAAAGGGAATGTCCAAATCAAAAGTGAAATGATAGTCAATACAAAAGAAAGATGCTAGGCCAAAATAATGAAAAAAAAGAATTAAAGAAAAATGGTAAAAGAAAAGGATTAAAAAACATAAAGAGTCATGTTGTTGATAGTAATCTTAAGTCTTTAAAACCTTGAAACACTTTTCAAACTTTATTAATCTATTTCTTTTATAGCCAAGAACCACAGCCTATGTTACGTGCCTTTAAAAATCCTTTATAATCAAGTAACCTGGAACAATAAATAACCCTCTTAAAATGCAAAAATACTTTTTTTATAAGAGTCATAACATTAGGAACAAGCTACTTATTATTATTTATGCTGATAAAATAAGTATTAAAAAAAATAAGTTTTTCTCAAACAAAACCTTGAACTTTTACTTAAGCCTCTTGCTTTGAAACCTATAAAAGCAGAAGGTCATCTCATCACATACTTTTACCAATTACAATATCTCAAACACAAGAATAAACCATTCCCTTTCCAAGAAAAAAAATTGCCAAAGAGTTGCAAGATTTCAAAAATAGATTATTTTAAACTCAAATCGAAACAATTTTTGTTTTCTAAATATAAGATTCAAATTTCAAGATTCATCAAAAATTTCTTCATTGAAACAAAAAAAAAAAAGAAAATGAAAAATAAGAGAAGAGTTATACAAAAGTATTACTTGTTTGAGCCACTAACAAAGCACACTTAGAGGTAATGGTTAGTATAAAGGGGTAATATTGTACTTAAAAGGTGATTTGATCCCTTCAAGCTAATAGTAAAAATACTTTTGGCATTGAGACAATAGGGCCATTTTGAGCTTAAAAGGAGCTTTGATCTCTTCGAGGTAATGATAAAAAGAAAAAGAAAAAGAAAATTTTTTTTTTATAACGAGATAAGGGAGCTTTTTTGTTTATAAAAGACAATTTGAATCTTTTAAGACAACAAATAATATTGAATGTTTTAATAATGAGATAAGAAAGTAATGAATGATCCTCTAAAATTAATCAACGAGATAGAGATTTTCTACAAGTAAATAGGTCATGATAGACATAATAAAAGCTGTGTTTTGTAAAATTAATAAATTTCTAAAAAAAGCCTTGCATGGGCTAACTTGAGTGGGCTAGAAGCCAAATGATGTAGAGGACTTTAATAAAAAATAACAAAACCTCACCAATTAAACAATAACGAGATTGAGAAGAAATGAGGGCCTAAATTTCAAATCAAGTAAAGATGCATGCATATTATCAAACTCCAAAACATCAAACAAATGTGTTTTTCCAAAATTCATAAGAGAAATCACTAATGAGATCCATTAAAAGGAAAAGCCACCTTGAAATGGCTAAGAATTGAAAATGCTTTTGAAAAGTTTTCACTTTTGAAAAAATTTTTACTTAGGCAGGATGTCTAGGAGAATTAAACCACCTACATTTTTTTTGTATTTTTCAAATAGAAAAGTTACCCATCACAATGAGATCAATTTTGAAAAGAAAAAAAAAACCCTTCGAGTTTTTCACTAACAAGCAAGTCACTCATGAGAATTAGACCATTTTCAAAAAGTTTAAAATCTTTGATTTTTTCATTAACTAGCAAGTCGCTTAGAACAATTAGATCACTTTATAAAAATCTTTGTATTTTTCACCAACGAGCAAATCACTCGAAACAATTAGATTATTTTAAAAAAAAATCATATTTTTCAGCAACAAGCAAGTTATTTGAAATAATTTGATCACTTTTAAAAATTCTTTGATTTTTTTAGTCAACAGGCAGGTTGCCTTGAATAATTAGAACATTTTCAAAAAATCTTTGTATTTTTCACCAAATGACAAGTTGCTTGAAACAATTATACCACTTTTGAAGTTTTGTAAGAGTTGAAAAAAAAGGAGCTTTCATTTTTTTTTCCTTTACAAACTTATTACGCAAAGCCAAATGAAAATAAATTTTCCATGTCTTTGCACTATAAGTATAAGTATTTTAAAGGAGGGACAATTGTCATAACCAAAATTTTAACCTATTTTATTTTCATTTAATTTTTAGAAGGGTTAAAAATAGATATTAAAAATCATGAATTTATGTTGGTTAAATGTGTGATTTGTCAACTTATGAGAAAACTAGGAAATATAATGTGATTTTGTCCTTATATCCTAATCTTTAGTTTAAAAAGTTCATTAAGATAATGATAGTTATCAATTTTTAAATTTGATTTTTAATTCTAATCAAATTTAAATTAGAAAAATGAATTTGATTGGTACTTTGTTTCTCATATGTCATGGACCTCATGTATTATAAATACATACAACTTGAGGTGGAAGACAAAAATAATAACAAAAAAAAAACCTAGCAACCTCTCTATATACTACAAATGCCACACGAAGAAGGGTGGACTAATATTCATCATCCCCTCCCATCGAAACAAACCCAGAAATAGCCCTCGACATTCACCCTTGCTAGTAAGCTTCATTATGTTTGTTTTTTAAGGCCAACATCCATTATCTTCTCAATCTAAGGTGGTAGAGGTTGCATTCTTTAGTTGCTCCAATTGTAGGAAGCTTCAACACAGATAAGGACTTTTTTCAGAACTTAGCTCTAACAACTTCTTATCTTTGGTTCAGCATTTAGAGCAACACCAACATCATAAAACAATAATAGTATTAGAAGATCATCCTCCAACAGGGGCTTTAGACTGACATCGTGGATGAGAGTTACATCAATAAAGTCTTCAACAGACTCATTATGATCTCTTATTTCAGCTATGATTGATAGAAACAACATTATAAACAGTAATAACAACAGCTGCACGACAATCGTACACTCACTCAGTCTCAATTGAAGCAACATTTAAGAGCTCTCATTCACACCAACAACCTTATCTGTACTGTGAACACCAAGTTGGATTTTTAATTATGAGTGGCACCCCTTGTAAACTTTAGTCACTAACAATAATTCTTCTTCTTAACTGAATGTCAACTTCTAATTGACAAAAGCAGTAGCCTCGTAAACTTTAGCCAGTAGCAAAAGCTCTTGTCCTCAGCGAACATCAACCGTTAACTGATAATAGCAATACCCTAGAAACTCCAACAAGAGTTCTTCTTCATAACCGAACACTAAACTCTAGTGCCCTAGTAAAGACAACCTTACACTAGGTAAGTTCTTCCCCACCCACCCACCCCACCAATTGCATTTTAATTCACTTATTACTGTGTAAGCATGCATGAATTATAACTCATGCATGCTTGCCTGTTACTATACCCAATATGGTCATAGGGTTAGTCTAGTAACCAGGGTGGGCTATCTAGATCAAGCCTAGCCCATATAGATAAGTTAGTTCTAGCCCATTAAAAAATAAAAACTATTAAGATCAGGTTGGCCTTGAACCTCAGGCTTGATTGGTCTAATTTCCTTTGGGCTAAAGGTGTGTTTAGCAAAACACCCCTTTATGGCATTTCCCTTTCATTTCACTCTTCTTTATTTTGATATCTAGCCAAACAAATAGACCTTTTTAAATATCAAAAAATCCTTAAAAAAAATCTAGGAATCTTTTTTGATTTAGTTGTGGGTCTCTCACACCTTTTTTTATTTACTTTACGGTGTATTTTGGCTATAGACTTTCATTGTGAAATGTGAATTTGGTATACGATACATACCTGGTTAGTACTTAAAAGTGTATTTTTATCAAGGTTTTATATCATCATTTTACACTTGAAGTATCAATAACCCCTTAATTAAAACATGTTTTATAATAACATATCTAATAATATAAGATATCTTTAATTTATGGTAAATGTTTATTTTAAATTTAGGCTTATAACATAAATAAAAAAATTGATTGATAAGTTTAAGAACTGAAATTAAAAGGACAAAGAGATAATCAAACTTAGAAAAAAAAAGTTGGTGCAATCCAAACCAGAACACTGTTTGGTAATTGAGTCATATCTAGAGTTGTCGATCTACTTTATATGGATGGAAAGGTAAGACATAAGCCTATAACTTTCATAGAAGCCCAAGATTTAAAAAAGTCATTTTCAAGTCCAAATTATAGCAATAATAAAGAAGTTTGAATATGTCCTACAGCTTGAACACTGTTCAATGTTTGGCCCATATTTAGAGTTCTAAAAGTCTAAATGACTCAATTTTTTTTCTTGAAAAGATGAGACAATTTCCTTGAACTTTCATGTTTTCAAGTGGTTCCAATTCTGACATTATTAATGATGTTTGGAGCAGATAAAAGAAGATAAGGATTGTCACTAAGTCAAGAGTTGACTACCTACTCATCAATTAGTCATCAAATTAATAGTTTCTAATTTTGACCTATAAAAGAAGGCATTTATCATGCATTTAAACATCTTGGTTTCTAGATCAAGATCATGCTTTCTCTTTTTGTATTGTTTATATTTTGCTTTGATTAATATCAAGTTTTTGCCTTTTATTTCCTTCCCTTTACTTAGTTAACTTTTATCTTATTTATGTTCTTATTTTATTTATTTATTTTTCTTTCTTTAATTATGTTTAGTTAAGTATATTATGTCAAAGTGAAAAGGTAAGACTAATGTTGTAAGAATAAGTATAGTGTAAACTCGACATGGACATTAATGTTTGATACTAACATATTTTATATTTGTTATCTTGTTCACTTTTAATAGTTTGCTTGTTAAATGACTAATCTAGATTTATATTATATAACACTTGGTATAACAAATATTTGTCACTTTTATAGCACATACTGTATGGTATAACCAACAACTGAGCTATGAAAGAAACTTGATTTGTTATTAACATAAGTTATAATTATGAATGTCTGACAATATTTACAAGTATTAGTATTAATTGAATAAGATAACTAATATAATCATGTTAACAATTTATAACCTAATTTAAACCTCCTTTGTGTGTGGTTTCTAATTAAATAATAAGAGTTTATACTATACTTGTTTGACATATCATTAGTGGATCCTTTAACCTTAACATTTGTTGTTATCATTGTTTAATCCTTACATTGATCTTTCATCTCAAAATTCTCATCAACTTCTTCTTCTTTAGTACTACTACTACTACTACTACTACTACTACTACTACTACTACTACTATTACTACTACTGTTATTATTATTGTTATTATTGTATTATTGTTGTTTATAATTTATATAATTAACCTCCCTATGGTTTAACCTCGGTATTGCCAGGTTATTTATTACTTCGATACTCCTGCACTTGAAAAAAGACATAAATCTTTTGGTTGTGTCAATACCTATCTTTTTTTTTGTTTCTCCAAAAAAATAATAAAAAGATATGTTTTTCTTTCAATCTAAATTTTACTAATTTATTCACTAGTGTCAAAGTCAAGAATACCATTTTTTTTTGTTACTTAATATTTACCAACACTAGAGTTGAGAGTATTCATAGTCAAATATTCACTAGCATCAGAGTTATAAATATTATAAGCAAACTATACAAAAATAAAATAAAACAAATCCTTAATAATTTAAGATAAAACTAACAATGCAATGTATTTTAGGTTGAATGCTTAAGGGCTGATAATATTTTTTATTTTACATAATCAATCTTATACTATAGAATCCTTGTTATCCAGTAAGGTTTCCTAGTAACCGTAATGTTATGTAACAACTCCTTAAAGTAGATATTTTTCCCTTCTAAGAGCAAGATATCAGATATGTGTTCTTTTTTCTTGAAAATTTTAAAGGTCATCGTGATATTGGGTGCGATAATAATAATAATAATAAAGTCGAATAACATGTAAACTTAACTTAAATCTATTTCCATCTAATTCAAACTCCAATTAAGCCTTAGTACATTTCCTCAAGTTGTTTTACATGTGTATGAAACATTCATTATGCTTTAACAATATGCATTATAACATGAATTCAATTTCAAAATAAATTTAATAGCCATTCTTATACCCTAACTACTAGGATCATCTACTTTTGCCTTACTCGTGCCTGAATTAAACATGAAATCAAATATTATACATTACAAGATTATCATCTGACAATTTAATCAATAGAATGTTTACAAACATATATAAGTTATGTCATTAAATCATTTAATATTTTCAACACATGTCAATACACCTTCCATCATGTAACAATATTTTTATTAATTTTATAGTCAACCTTCGATGTTCATTCTATTAGATGTTTAATCATTTGATAGACTTGTCCTTTTATTCATTATTTGAACTATATCAAGTAAACCATAATAATTTAATAGTCATCGGGTCCATTTTATTAACACCTTTACATCTAACCAAGTGACCAACTATTATTTTACATACAGTGCATGTGTGTATGTATTTCCTCTTTTCATTTGTTTTTTCACACCAAAACTTATTACTTGTCATCAATCATTTGACACTTACAATCACCCGTAACATAGGTCAACTATTTATGCCAATACCATTTATCGTGGTATCATTAGCATCTTTATATATATACACACACACACATATATATATATATTGTTAAACCATGCCTTTACTAGTGTAACCTAATTGGTCTCGTTAAACTCCATGACCAGAGTTGATAATCAAATTCATATGCTTGACAATACCATTTAGTGCCATCAACCCCTTTTTCTTTCAGGAGACTGACTATTTCCATCAATCATATAACTCATAATGCCAACATAACATGTTGGTATTATCATTTCCTCCCTCGTCCCGGGAGACTAACCATTTTCATCATTTTTTTCTTTCATTTTATTTAATTCTGTTAATCATTTTTCATGAGTTTACACATTTCAGGGAAATTACAAATAAAATAAGTTAATAAAGCAAATGAATACACCAAGGTGTAAAACTACCTACAACATATGAAGTACTTGCATATATCCTAGGTTGTGATAATGTTACTAAGTATCCCCTATCAACACATAATAAACCCATTATCATTAATTTTATAAACTTGTGAATTATGCTTAAGTTCTAAAATACCAATTGCTAGTTTAACATATTTTTATTCTTAACCGAATTAGCCCAATCAACACTAACTAATTGAAGTTTTATAACTCATTTTTTGCATTGGATTTTCTCTTTGGAAATTTAAGGCATAAATATACAACTTTCATGAAGGAGGAAACACTCAAAGTATATGTAATATTTTCAGTAGGTTTCAGTTTTAATCTTTCCTTAATTTTTAACCCAAATCTAAAGTTTTAAAACTCTAAATCATGAAATACTAGTTTAATTTGAAAGCTAACATCCATATATACATCTTTCATAAGAAACAAACTCTAAACTCTATCGTTTTCAAGTTCTAATTTTAGCTCAAAGTTAGGATATAAAAACTGTCTGAATTTCTACAATATTAGAAAATAAGTTTGACAAGCAACTACAAGTTTTCATGCATCATTACATTATATGAAATCATTATATATAAATTTCATAACAATTAAATAAAAAAATCTCAATTTCTATTTATACACCTTAACGAGAACTTTCAACAAATAAAAGGAATACTATGTTTCTTCTAATTTGTTTTTTTCAAAATTAATGCATTACCCATTACTCTTTCAAGTAAAGGAACCCTTCTAAAGTTGAATATCACCATTCAAATCATCACAGCATAAAACTTAACTTTGAGTAAAGTTTACTATATTAATCCAAACATTAATGCATGTTAAAACCATAATCCACCATAATAAAAATGTTCATTACCTCTTAGTTACAATAATTAAAGAAGAATTTTGCAAGGAAATCAAGCTTATCTTTATTTTTTTTTCTCTTTTAATACTAGGAGACCCTTCCAAGGTTTTGAGTCCAAGAACTTCTCTTTCCATACAAATACTTTGCAAGAACACTAAAACTTTCTTCCTAATGTCTTAAATTAACCTTCTTTGATAAGTTTTTAGGTGTTATCCCTCATGACACGAGAAAAAGATTGATGTCTTCTTTCAAGTGTAGGAGTGTCGAAGTAATAAATAACCCGGCAAGACTGGGGTCGAACCACAGGGAGGTTATTGTACAAATTATAAATATCAACAATACAACAACAACAATAATAACAATAACAACAATAATAGTAACGACAACAACAACAACAACAACAACAACAATAATAATAATAATAATAGTGGTGGTAATAGTAGTAGTAATAATAATAATAAAAAAAAAGAGAAGAAGAAGATGATGATGATGAGAACTTGGAGATAGAATATTAAATTAAAGATTAAACAATGATAATAACAAATGTCAAGGTTAGAGGTTCCACTAATGATATGTCAAACAAGTATAGTATAAACTCTTATTATTCAATTGGAAACCACACATAAAGGAGGTTCTAATCAGATTATACATTGTTAACATGATTACATTAGTCATCTTATTCGATTAATGGTAATACTTGTAAATTTCATCAAGCATTCATGATTATAACTTATGTTAACAACAAATCAAGTTCCTTTCATAGCTTAGGTGTCGGTTATACCATACAGTATGGGCTACGAAAGTGCCAAGCATTTGTTGTATCAATTGTTATACAATATAAATCAAGATTAGTCATTTAACAAGTAAAGTATTAAAGAGTGAACAAGATAACAAATATAAAACATGTTAGTATTAAGCATTAAAGTCTATATTAAGTTTAGACCATACTTATTCTTACACCATTAGTGTAACCTTTTCACCTTGACATAATTAACTTAGCTAGACATAATGGAAGAAAGAAAAATGGATAAACAAAATAAGATAAGAGTTAACAAAGCAAAGCAAAGGAAATGAAAGGCATAAACTTGATATTAATGAAAACAAAGCATAAAGAATACAAAGAGAGAAAACAAGAGCATGATCTTGATCTGGACACCAAGATACCTAAATGCATGGCAAATGCCTCCTTTTATAGGCCAAAATTGGGAACTATTGATTTGATGACTAATTGATGAGTAGATGGCCAACCCTTGACTTGGTGACAATCCTTATCTTCTCTTGTCTGCCTAAAACATCATTGATGACGTTAAAATTAGAGCCACTTGAAAACATGAAAGTTCTAGGTAATTGTCTCATCTTTCTTATGTAAAAAATTCAGCTCATTTCGACTTCTAGAACTCCAGATATGGCCAAAATACTGAACAGTGCTAGGGCTGAAGGACAGATTCGGGCTTCTTTATTGTTGCAATAATTTGGACTTGAAAATGTCCTTTTTAGATCTTGGGCTCCATATGAAAGTTGTAGGCCTATGTCTTACCTTTCCATCCATATAAAGTAGACCTAAATCTAAGATCTATAGCTCTAGATATGACCCAATTACCGAATAGTGTTCCGGTTTGGATTGCACCGACATCTCTTTTCTAAGTTTGATCATCTCTTTGCCTTTGCAATTGAAGTTCTTAAAGTCATCAATCAATTCTTTCATTTATGTGATAGGCCTGCATTTAAAATGGATATTTACCACAAATTAAAGGTATCTTATATTATTAGATAGATTATTATAAAACGTACTTTAGTTAAGGAGTTATTGATACTTTAAGTGCAAAATGATGATATAAAACCATGATAAAAATGCACTTTTGAGTACTAATCACACCCCTCAACTAGCTTATTACTAGTCCCTAGTAATCAAAGCGTTAAAATAGAAAAACAATTTGCAAATTCCACAAAGCAAGGTATTCATCATTTAACTTCCATTACTCTATCCAGATAAACAAACTGTTGTTAGATTTATATACCTGCTCAATACCTCTTAACAAGATATTCAAACACCTTTCTTTTGTGCTCAATGTATCAACACATAATTATAGGGCTTTTCTTGAAAGAAAACAAATTTTTTTATTCTAATGTTTAAGGTTAACTTCCTTGGGTTGGGATTGTTATTTTTGTCTTTTTTTTTAATATACAATAATTTAAAACACCATGCATCTTTAACCCATGTAACGAGCTTTCAACTAATGACTCCCAGACCAG
The DNA here is from genome assembly GCA_015708895.1 of Populus ilicifolia. Taxonomy (NCBI): domain Eukaryota; kingdom Viridiplantae; phylum Streptophyta; class Magnoliopsida; order Malpighiales; family Salicaceae; genus Populus; species Populus ilicifolia. The sequence goes on from SRLM01000355.1 coordinate 314,866, forward strand.
TTGGTCTTAGGGCATTAGGTGTTAAGACAACCCTACAAGCTTAGTAACTCGGGTCGCAGATACTGATATGTAGATAGTGCAATGTTTGATTCCCTTAAGCTTTTCTCCTCAACCCATGTAACAAACGCTGGGCCAATAGCTCCCAAGTCAGTTGACTTTAGGGTATTAGTTGTTAAAACACCCCTTCGGGCTTAATTGTTTATGTTAGGGAGGCTACGAAACCAAACTTATCTATATTTTTATTATTATCATTCTTTTTTTTGTTTTTTTAATTATATACTATCCCTTTCCCTTAGTTGTTACCTTTAACAAAAGAACATAAATAATGTAATTATCCAATATGCAACCCACAATCATATGTTGAAGTTGTGTGTGTAAATTAAGGTTTAAGAATACATGTTAAATAAGTATATGAGCAGACGTAAGTGATAATGATTACTAAGATGCGTCTCAAGAGTCATAAAAGATTCTGCTTACTCTGCCATCATAGTAACAATCATTTTGCACATGTTTTATGAAATAGAAAACATAATTTCTTTTTTTTAGCTACTACTCTCTCCCCCAACTAAAATAAGACATTGTCCTCAATGTTTAAAGGTATAAAGATAGAGTATAACAGATATCACCTAAAATAACAAACATTGACAAACCTGAAACACACTGAAACAAATATAAGTAATAACAAAACATAATAATAAAACCAAAAGACATAAAGATTCACAAATAAAGGCTCAAATCCAATCTAAGCTTTTTACGGCTTTCCTTAGTTGACCAATTTATGTGACTCATGGAAGGATCAATTACAGGAATGAAAGATTGTAGTTGGTTAATCAATTGTTCAGCAGTAGCAGCAGAGATTATGATTTGTCGTGTAGAAAATGTTAGAAATTCCTGTTCCACAGCGTGATCAAGAAAAGACAACAACTTATCATAATAACCATTAACATTTAACAAACCTATGGGTTTATGGTGAATGTGCAGTTAGGCCCAAGAGGAAATATGAAATATCTCTTCCAATGTGCCTAGACCACCTGATAATCGGACTTTTGCTTCAATCAACCAGTAAATATCTTCAGGAATTCCATGATTCATTAACAATCTCAATCTTGCACATCTAGCACGGTAAATTTTTGTAATCGCATTCTGAGGCAGAGCAGGAAAATACTTTTTCAATTTTGCAAGATTAGTGTCCATTTTCAAATCAGAATTGGAAGAGAGATTCAAAGAATTGCAGAAATGTATATACAGATATCAGTTATTATGGGAAACTGAAAGAACCAACTTAAGTCACAGAGTACCGTTATCCGCCATTTGACCGGGGTAAGAGAAACTAGCAAACAAAATCACTCAAAAAGAAAATAATAATAATCAATCTTTATATACAGGATCACCCAATTCAATAGAGTCATATTCAACTGAAAAATTGTCAAAATAAACTTTCAGACGTTGTCCATTTACCTTGAAAACATTGTCGGTCTTTGGATTCTCAATGTCGTAGGCCCCATATGGATACACATGTTTCACAATAAAAGGACCGCTCCATCTTGATCTTAATTTTCCAGGAAATAAATGCAGTCAAGAATTATAAAGCAAGACTTTTTGACCAACATTAAATGTTTTTCTCAGTATATTCTTGTCATGAAACTCTTTGATTCTTGCTTTATGAATTCTTGAATTTTCATATGCATTATTTCTTATTTCCTCAAGTTCATTTATTTGTAACTTTTGTAGTTGACTAACATCATCTAGATTTGAATTGAAAGCTGTAATAACCCAATAAGCTTTATGTTCAAGTTCCACAGGCAAGTGACAAGGTTTTCCATAGACTAGTCTATAAGGTGACATACCTAAAGATGTTTTATAAGCAGTTCGATAAGCCCAAAGTGCATCATTAAGTCTTAAAGACCAATCTTTCCTATTAGGGTTCACTGTTTTCTCCAAAATGTGTTTGATCTCCCTATTAGCAAGCTCTACTTGTCCACTTGTTTGAGGGTGATAAGGGGTGGCAACTTTGTGTGTGATTCCATATTTCTTCATTAAAGACTCAAATGGCTTGTTATAGAAATATGTTCCACCATCACTTGTTATGGCTCGAGGGACTCCAGATCGACTCAAAATATTTTCTTTCAAAAACTTTATCACTATTTTGTGATCATTATTTTGACTTGGAATTGCCTTTATCCATTTTGAAACATAATCCACTGTGACTAATATGTACAATATTAGCAAACCAAGGCATTGTAGAGATAGCAAATAAAGATTCATCTGGAAAGTAGTCATTGATTGGTGTGATGTCAGTTTTCGAATCTGTTGTCAATCTTGACAAATGATCTGCGACAACATTTTCACTGCTTTTCTTATCTTTGATTGTGATATCAAATTCTTGAAGTAACAAAATCCACCGCACCAATCTAGCCTTAGAATCTTTCTTAGAAAGAACATATTTCAATGTTGCATGATCACTAAAAACAACAACAGGTGAGCCAACAAGATAAGACCTAAAATTTTCACATGCAAATACTACTGCAAGTAATTCTTTTTCAGTGGTGGTATAATTCATTTGAGCATTATTTAAAGTTTTACTTGCATAGTAAATTACATAAGGTTTCTTATCTTTTCTTTGTCCCAAAACAACATCTACGGTATAATCACTAGCATCACACATTATTTCAAAAGGTAATGACCAATCAGGAGGTTGAATGACAAGAGCACAAGTAAGCAAGTTTTTAAGTTTAACAAAGGCTTTTTCACAATGTTTAGTCCATTCAAAAATATTATCCTTTGTTATAAGGTTACTTAAGGGCTTAGATATTACGCTAAAATCTTTGATGAACCTTCTATAAAAACCAGCATGTCCTAAGAATGATCTAACATCTTTAATAGATTTTGGTGTTGGCAAGTTTGCAATTAACTTGATTTTAGATTTGTCAACCTCAATTCCTTTTGATGAAACAATATGACCAAGTACAATGTCTTTTGTTACCATAAAGTGACATTTTTCCCAATTCAGCATAAGATTCTTCTCTTCACACCTGGCCAAAACCTTTCTAAGTTAGTTAAACAATCATCAAATGAATCGCCAAAAACAGAAAAATCATCCATGAAAATCTCAAGAAAAGTTTCAACCATATCACTAAATATACTAAGCATGCATCTTTGAAATGTGGCTGGTGCATTACATAATCCAAAAGGCATCCTTCGATATGCAAAAGTACCAAATGGACCTGTGAAAGTAGTCTTCTCTTGATCTTCCAATGCAATTTCAATTTGATTGTAACCCGAATAGCCATCTAGGAAACAATAAAATTCATGACCTGCAACTCTTTCTAGGATTTGATCCATGAAAGGTAATGGAAAATGATCTTTTCTAGTCATTGAATTAAGTTTCCTATAGTCAATGCACATGCGTCAACCGGTAACAGTTCTAGTGGGGATTAACTCATTGTTCTCATTTGTTATCACAGTGACTCCAGACTTCTTGGGTACAACTTGGGTAGGACTTAGCCATTTGCTATCAGAAATAGGATAAATGATTTCATTATCTAGAAGTTTAATGACTTCATTTTTCACTACTTCTTTCATATTAGGATTTAGCCTTCGTTGCATTTCTCTAGAGGGTTTAGCATTTTCCTCCAAATAAATTCTGTGTGTACAAATCAAAGGACTAATTCCTTTTATATCAGCTATGGTCCATCTTAATGCATTTTTGTGCTTTTTTAGAGTTTGTAATAACTTACCTTCTTGATATGCATTAAGTTTGGAAGATATTATTACCGGAAAGGTTTTATTTTCTCCCAAAAATGAGTATTTAAGATTGGATGGCAATGACTTCAAATCAGGTTTGGGTGGTTGAACACTTGAAGGTATGAATTTAATTGATCGTGGTGATAATTTCTCAATTTGTGGCCTCCAATTACTTATCTTTGATTCTTCCTGAAAATAAATCATTTACAAATCATCAGATTCATCAATCTCAATTTCACTAGAAGTGGTTGGAAATTGATCATGAATTAATTTTTCAGTAAAGTCCACTTCCTGTAAATCATTATCATCTCTAGGTTGCTTGCAAATGTTGAAAATATTCATTTCCAATGTCATGTTTTCAAATGATAGCTTCATCAGTCCATTCCTACAATTAATCAATGCGTTAGAAGTTGCAAGAAACGGACGTCCTAAAATAACAGGAAATGAATTACATGCCTCAATAAGTTGTGTGTCCAAGACAACAAAATCCATAGGATAAATGAATTTATCGACTTGTACTAACACATCTTCAATTATTCCTCTGGGCACTTTTACAGATCTATCAGCAAGTAAAAGAGTTATAAAAATTAGTTTTAACTCACCTAGATTGAGACTCTGAAAAACTGAATATGGAAGTAAATTCACACTAGCACCAAGATCAAGTAGGGCTCTTTCAATTTTATGCTCTCCAATAAACCAAGAAATTGTAGGACAACCAGGGTCTTTATATTTCAAAGCATTATTGTTATGAAGAATAGCACTTACTTGTTCGGCTAGAAAGACTTTCTTTTTCACATTCAGTTTCCTCTTCACAGTGCATAGATCTTTCAAAATTTTAGCATAGGAAGGTATCTGTTTAATAGCATCTAGCAAAGGTATATTGATTCTTACCTGTTTGAAAGTTTCAAAAATTTCAGAGTTGTGATTGACTTTCCTTTGTTTGGTCATAGCCTGAGGAAATGGAAGTGCTGGCGGAGAATCAGTATTTTCTTTGCAATTTTCAGGTTCAACCTCTTCTTTACCCTTAGAGATTGACTCATCATCTTTCTCATATGGTTCAAGAGAGGGTTTTTCAATAACCTTACCACTGCGAAGAGTAGTGACTGATTTGACTTGATCCATATGTTGGCTTCCGGAACTACTTGCATTTGCATTGTATTGCCCCTTGGGATTTTGTTGTGGTTGAGATGGAAACTTACCTTTCTCTTGGAAACTGAGAGCAGATGTTAATTTTGCAAGAGTATCTTTAAAATCTGTCATGTTTTGAGCAAGCTGAGTATTGATTGTCTCTTGCTTTTCAATGAATGCATGCAATGTTTCCTCAAGATTTCTTCTAGAAGGTGGAGCATAAGGAGGTGCATATCCATGAGAATTTTGGAAATTATGGTGTGCTTGAAATGGTGGTTGTGAAGTTTGTGCATTGTTGTTCTCACTCTTCCAACTAAAATTTGGATGATTTCTCCAACCAGGGTTGTATGTTTGTGAGTATGGGTTGTGGTTGGCCCTTTGGAAACTGTTTAAAGCATGGGCTTGTTCATGGAGACATTCCTTAAAAGAAGGCAAGGTTGGACAGTTATCTGTTGAGTGTTCATTTGTTTCACATATTTGACATGCAATGTTTTCAACAGATTTTAATTGACCACTCTTTTTCAATTCTAGTGCCTCGACTTTTCTAGCTAAAGATGCAAACTTGGCTTGAAGGTCATGATCTTCCCTAAGGTTGTACATACCTCCACTAGATGTATGAGGTTGAGTTTTACTCGGTGCCTCATAAGTACCCGCGGTGTCCCAATTTTGAGCATTTTCAGCTAATAAGTCTAAGTACTCCATTGCTTCATCAGGGTCTTTATCTTCAAAAGTTCCATTGCACATCAATTCAACCATTTGCCTATCTTTAGGCGTTAACCCTTCATAAAAATGTGAAACCAATCTCCATGTTTCAAAACCATGATGAGGACAAGTACTAAGTAAGTCTCGATACCTATCCCAACATTGGTAAAATGTTTCTCCTGGTTTTTGAGTGAAAGTGGTGATTTGTCTTTTGAAAGAGTTTGTTCTATGAGATGGGAAAAACTTCTTTAAAAACTGTTGTTGCATTTCATCCCAAGCACGAATGGATCCTGGTCTCAAATTTTGTAGCCATGTTTTAGCTTTATCTTTTAATGAAAAAGGAAAAAGCTTTAATCTGATGGTGTTCATGCTACAATTTAGATTATTATATGTGTTACAGACCTCCTCAAATTCCCTTAAATGCAAGTATGGATTTTCCAATTCTAAACCATGAAAAGAAGGTAAAAGTTGGATAATGCCTGGCTTAAAATTAAAATGAGATGCATCGGGAGGAAAAACTATGCATGATGGTGCACTTGTTCTTGTTGGATTCATGTGGTCTCTAAGTGTTCTAGCACGGTTATTCTCATTATTCTCATTATGAAGTGATTGATTATCTTCTTCAGCCATATTTTCTGAAAATGATGAGGATACCCTACAAAGTCTACCACTTGATGTACGTGACCACACTCTCATGCACGTGTAGGAATAGAATAAAAGGAAAAGGAAAACAGAAGAAGAAGAAATAAGAGAAAAGAAACAAAGTTATATACAAGAAAAGTGAAAAGAGAAAATAAAATAAATATTATAATTTATACAAAGCTTACCTCCCCGGCAACGGCGCCAAAAACTTGACACGACAAAGAGATTGATGTCTTCTCCCAAGTGCAGGAGTGTCGAAGTAATAAATAACCCGGCAAGACCGGGGTCGAACCACAGGGAGGTTATTGTACAAATTATAAATAACAACAACAACAATAATAACAATAATAATAATAATAAAGAAAGAGAAGAAGATGATGATGATGATGAGAACTTGGAGATAGAATATTAAAGTAAAGATTAAACAATGATAATAACAAATGTCAAGGTTAGAGGTTCCACTAATGGTATGTCAAACAAGTATAGTATAAACTCTTATTGTTCAATTGGAAACCACACATAAAGGAGGTTCCAATCAGATTATAGATTGTTAACATGATTACATTAGTCATCTTATTCAATTAATGCTAATACTTGTAAATTTCGTCAAGCATTCATGATTATAACTTATGTTAACAACAAATCAAGTTCCTTTCATAGCTCAGGTGTCGGTTATACCATACAGTATGGGCTATGAAAGTGCCAAGCATTTGTTGTACCAATTGTTATACAACATAAATCAAGATTAATCATTTAACAAGCAAAGTATTAAAGAGTGAACAAGATAACAAATATAAAACATGTTAGTATTAAACATTAAAGTCCATATTAAGTTTATACCATACTTATTCTTACACCATTAGTGTAACCTTTTCACCTTGACATAATTAACTTAGCTAGACATAATGAAAGAAAGAAAAATAGATAAACAAAATAAGAACATAAAAGTTAACTAAAGAAAGGAAAGGAAATGAAAGGCATAAACTTGATATTAATGAAAACAAAGCATAAAGAATACAAAGAGAGAAAACAAGAGCATGATCTTGATCTGGACACCAAGATGCCTAAATGCATGGCAAATGCCTCCTTTTATAGGCCAAAATTGGGAACTATTGATTTGATGACTAATTGATGAGTAGATGGCCAACCCTTGACTTGGTGACAATCCTTATCTTCTCTTGTCTGCCCAAAACGTCATTGATGACGTCAAAATTAGAGCCACTTGAAAACATGAAAGTTCTAGGCAATTGTCTCAGCTTTCTTGTGTAAAAAATTCAGCTCATTTCGACTTCTAGAACTCCAGATATGGCCAAAATACTGAACAGTGCTCGGGCTGGAGGACAGATTCGGGCTTTTTTATTGTTGCAATAATTTGGTCTTGAAAATGGCCTTTTTAGATCTTGGGCTCCATATGAAAGTTGTAGGCCTATGTCTTACCTTTCCATCCATATAAAGTAGACCTAAATCTAAGATCTATAGCTCTAGATATGACCCAATTACCGAATAGTGTTCCGGTTTGGATTGCACCGACATCTCTTTTCTAAGTTTGATCATCTCTTTGCCTTTGCAATTGAAGTTCTTAAAGTCATCAATCAATTCTTTCATTTATGTGATAGGCCTGCATTTAAAATGGATATTTACCACAAATTAAAGGTATCTTATATTATTAGATAGATTATTATAAAACGTACTTTAGTTAAGGAGTTATTGATACTTTAAGTGCAAAATGATGATATAAAACCATGATAAAAATGCACTTTTGAGTACTAATCACCTCACAAAATAGGGAATATTTCCTCTCTCCCTTGTTGAAATTTTCTGCAGTTCCTTTTCCTTTATAACTCGCTGCCACACAAGGAAATATAAGATATTTATAGCCAATTTTCTAATGTTTTGCACTTTGCTCCTTTATTTGTTTCCATTTTTCATTTTAGCCCTTAATAACCATTTTTTTCTACAATTTAATGATCCCACATCTTTACTTTCATTCCATTTAATCCCTTTTATTTAAAAGAAATATGTATCCTATTTTCCTAATTTTAAAATTTTAAAATTTTAAATTAAACTCTTCCTCACTTGAATTAAATTTGTCTTTGTTTTTAATTGGGATTTACATCTTTTTTCACCGAGGTCTATTTATATTTCTTCTACTTAAAGCAATTATAACTAAGATTTCATACTTCATCTCACCTAATTAATCCACATCATTTTTCTTTAAATAGAATTTTAACCCATTTTTATTTTACTAACCTCAAAAATTATAACTTTACATTTTGATATGCTTCCTATTGTTTGTCATTAAAGACATTTTTAGAATTTCTATTTTATAATTAATTTTTACAATTTATCTTTCAATAATACATTTTAGAATGGGGTTTATATCCCACTTCCTAACACGACGCTGTCCTTTTTTTGTCGGTGTCGTGCATGTGCATGGTGACATTGTGGTTAGGCTCCAATAAACTTTTTTCTCTTCTTCTCTGTTTTCTTGTTTTTCCCTTTAATAAAATATAAAAGTGTCATTTAATTAATTTATTTATTTTCATATTTTTATTATTTTTTTATTTCTATATGTTTTTTTAATCTTTTTTGATTGATTTTTTCTTTAATTTTTATATTAATTTTTATTCTTATTATTTTGATTGTTATTTTTTAATCCTTTTTCCTAATTGAATTTTGTTTTTAATTTCATTCCTCAATATTTTATTTCAAATTATTTTTATATCAAATTTAGTTTTCATTCTTTTAATTGTTATTTCTTTTGTTTTGATTCTTTTTTATTGTGTTTTTTTTTCATTTCATTCCTTAATATTTTGATAATTTATTTTTTATATATATATTTATAGGGTTTTCCTTCTATGAGGTTAGTCTTAGGTTCATGGATACGGTCATGCACTTTGAAAGTTAACACGAATTGATTTTGGTCTTTGTGTAATTTTTTTTTAATTTTTTTAATTTCATCATTCAAAATTTGATTTATTAAAAGTCAATCTTCATGATTTTTTTAATTATTTTTTTATAGGGTTATTTTAATTTTGTGTCAACTCAGGTTGACTCAAATCTTTAATTGTTTTTTAATTAATTTTTTTCAATTATACCCTTCAATAATGAATTGTTTAATAATTAAACTTTATAATTTTATTCAGTTTACTTTTTGACGGGGTTAGCTCAATATCACGCCTAGGTCATAGATTTGACATGCTAACCTAGATGGACTCAAGTCTATCTTTTTTATATTTTTAATTTTGTTTGTCAGTTTATTTATTGCTATTGTATTTTTTTATTTGTGTTACTTAAATTAATCAAGATTATTAAACACAATTGATTGATACTTAAAAGTGTATTTTTATCAAGGTTTTATATCATTATTTTGCATTTGAAGTATCAATAACTCCTTAACTAAAGCATGTTTTATAATAATATATTTAATAATATAAGATACCTTTAATTTGTGGTAAATATTTATTTTAAATGCAGACCTATCACATAAATAAAAGGATTGATTAATGAATTTAAGAATTAAAATTGAAAGGATAAAAAGATGGCCAAACTTAAAAAAGAGATGTCGGTGCAATCCAAACCAGAATACTGTTCGGTAATTGGGTCATATCAGGAGCTATAGATCTCAGATTTAGGTCTACTTTATATGGATGGAAAGGTAAGACATAGACCTACAACTTTCATATGGAGCCCAAGATCTCAAGTCCTAATTATTGCAACAATAAAGAAGCTTGAATTTGTAATCCAGCTCGAGCACTGTTCAGTATTTTGGTTATATCTGGAGTTCTAGAAGTTGAAATGAGCTAAATTGTTTACACAAGAAAGCTTAGGCAATTTCCTATAACTTTCATGTTTCAAATGGCTCTAATTTTAACATTATCAATGATATTTTGGGCAGACAAGAGAAGATAAAGATTGTCACTAAGTTAAGAGTTGATCACCCACTTATTAATTAGTCATCAAATCAATAGTTTCTAATTTTGGCCTATAAAAGAAAGCATTTGCCATGCATTTAGGCATGTTGGTGTCCAGATCAAAATTATGCTCTTGCTTTCTTTCTTTGTATTTTTGTATTGCTCATGCTTTGCTTTCATTAATATCAAGTTTATGCCTTTCATTTCCTTTCCTTTGTTAACTCTTATCTTATTTATGCTTTTATTTTGTTTATTTTTTTTCATTATGTTTAGCTAAGTTTATTATGTCAAGGTGAAAAGCTTACATTAATGGTGTAATAATAAGTATAGTGTAAACTTAAACTTAATATGGACTTTAATGTTTGATACTGACATGTTTTATATTTTTTTATCTTATTCAGTCTTTAATACTTTGTTTGTTAAATGACTAATCTTGATTTATATTATATAACACTCGATACAATAAATGCTTGACACTTTCATAACTCATACTGTATGGTATAACTGATACCTGAGCTATGAAAAGAACTTGATTTGTTGTTAACATAAGTTATAATCATGAATGCTTGACGAAATTTACAAGTATTAGCATTAATTGAATAAGATGACTGATGTAATCATGTTAACAATCTATAATCTGATTGGAACCTTCTTTGTGTGTGGTTTTTAATTGAATAATAAGAGTTTATACTATACTTATTTGATATATTATTAGTGGATTTTCTAACCTTGACATTGTTTGTTATCGTTGTTTAATCCTTACTTTAATTTTCCATCTCAAAGTTCTTATTAATTTTTTTTTCTTCTTTATTGTTGTTGTTGTTGTTGTTGTTGTTGTTGTTATTATTATTATTATTATTATTATTATTGCTATTGTTGTTTGTAATTTGTATAATTAACCTTTCTATGGTTCGACTCCGGTCTTATTGGGTTATTTATTATTTCAATACTCTTGCATTTGTAAGAAGACATTAATCTTTTTATCGTGTCAATAACCAAGTCAATGGTTTTTTTTAATGTGTACATCGCCTTAACATACTTTTTTTTTCACTTTGAAAAATATTTAGGTTAGGCAATGACGTATTACAACCCGCCTGCCTAATAGAAAAATTAAAAGCCAAAAATAAAAATTAATTAGAAAAATACTAAAACTAAAAAGAAACATCTTCTAGGTATAATTTAAGAGTCTTCTCGACCTTAGATGGTTATAATGAGCTGATATATGATGGAATATGGCCTGTAGAAATAGCTGGAAAAGTGAAAATACTAAAAATCCTGTAGTCACCATCTTAATAATTTTTTTAAGAGTAATTTAGTTATTTAACTATGCAAAAAAAAAGAAACAATTTGTCCCCAGATAATATGATAAGGACCAATGAACTTTAAAGAAAAGATTGTGTTTACCTCGGTGGCTAGTTCGTTGTTTTTGCTAAAGAATGACAAAATAGTTATTATACTATTACAACCCATATTGTAATGTGTCTTAGTATACAATGAAACTTTGAGTTATATGATGGTGTTTTGGAGTAGAAGAGACAAAAATAGTTGTGACAAAGAAGATAGGATCAAAAAAATAAAAATAAAATTATAATTAATAGAGATATACAAGATATAATGATTGTTTTTGTATTGTATTTGGTTATGATGGACAAGACAAATAAAATATAAAACAATTTATTTTATCCATAATATGTATCGCTATTAAACTAAAAAGTAATTATATATATAGTTTTGAGTTCAGATTAAGTATTGAAATTAATAATATTATAATAATTTTAGTTATTAAAAAATTGACCCAGACTTAATTGTAATAAAACACGGCTAATAAAACTATTGATTTTAATCAGCATGTATAAGTTACATTTTTATATGCAATGCAATGGAAATAAGTACTACACTGTTTATTTTAATTTTTTCGTAGCTAATAATCTTTATTTACCTTTACAACATTAGACAAGCCCATGGAAACAATGTGAATTCTATAATAGTGGATTAGTCCAGTGGACCATCTAGAAAAAAGATTACATTTGGGCTTTACCGAATCCACTCCACTCCTTTTTCAGAAGGTCGCGAACTTTAAAAACACGAAAAGATTTTGATTTGAAACTCACACCCTTGAATCAACTAACCTCTTGCTAGTAAATATATGAATCTGATTGTTTTTTCACATTTTCTTCGCTAACTGAATTTGTAGTCAGATCCAAATTCGCTTAAAAAATGGAAGCTCCGCAAGGAGGATTCGAGAGGGACAAAACGATCTCCACTTCTCCTGTCTCCCTCGTCTCCAATTTCTGGAAAGGTATCATTTTAATCAATTAAAACCTAATTTTATTTGAATTCACCTTTGATTGATGCTAAATATTGACCTGTCCCGATTTATGAGCCGATGATTATTTTTCTTTTCTTTCTTTCCTCTTTAATAATGATTTGATTTAGCAATTAATATTTAATTTATGCTGCATTTTTGCAAGAGTAGGAAAAATAATAATAATAATGATCTATTCTCTCAAAATAATACTTGATCTAGACTTTGAGCTGGAGAAGGAGAAAAGTGTGTTGGATGAGCAGGGGCTTAGAATTGCTGAAAATCAGGAAAACAGCCAGAAAAACCGACGGAAGCTTGCTGAGAGCACCAGAGGTACCCTTAACATCACCAATTAATTAAATTGCTAAAAGTTAAGGTTTATCCATTCTTATTTATTTATTTATTTATTTTTGGTGGCAGATTTCAAGAAGGCTTCATCCGACGAAAAGTTAGGTTTGTTTAACTCATTGCTAAAAGGGTTCCAGGAAGAAGTCGATAATCTTACTAAGAGAGCCAAATTTGGAGAAAATGCTTTTCTTAATATCTATCAGAAACTTTATGAGGCTCCAGATCCTTATCCTGCTCTTGCTTCAATTTCTGTAAGTAGCATTGTGATATTCTTTTCTTTATGCTGTCTGCAAATGTAATCTGTAACTGGCGAGTGCTTAGTATCTGTTGTTTTTCTTGGTGATAATCTTATGAATATCAGGAATTTGTCTGCCCTTCATATATATTCTAGTGCTTAGTGTTGGATGTAAGTCTCGGAACTGAGTAATCCTTTAGGTCTCATCCCAATGACATAAGGTTTCACATGTTGCAATGTATTCTTGTTAACATTTACTATTGATGTCTGCGGCACAAGCTTGGGAAGTCATGTGTTAAAACAATATTTTAAGTTAGACATAGATTTAGTAACTGTGTTGGAAACAAGTGCTCTTTTTAGCATCAGTGAAAGGTCAAAGTACAGGAGCCATATCAAATCTTTACATCTTCATCTTGCTCTCCTTCTGCCTGCATAAGAATTCTTATGACCCACACAGCATCAATCCGTTATGCAAAATCTGTTCTTATCTCTTTGCAGGAGCAAGATCTGAAATTGTCTGAGCTAGAGTCTGAGAGCCGGAAGATGAAAGTTGAGCTAGAGGAGTTCAGGACTGAGGCAGCTCACCTAAAGAATCAGCAAGCAACAATAAGAAGACTTGAAGAGCGGAACCGTCAGTTAGAGCAGCAGGTATGCATTTGTTTTCTATGCATTACTTAGCAGTAGGAAGTGAATTTTGATGTTCCCTCACTGTAGCTGGCAAGTCTTGGAATCACATGGTCTCTTAGGGCCTTGGTGTTTGGCCACTTTTATGATAGTGATATTGCTTACATGATTTGTAGCAAGCAGTTTGGCTAATAGAGAAAAGCACAGGGTTTATCCTTTTTTTTCTTTGTGTTTTTTTTGTTGTTAAAATATTGAGCTATCTATTATTGAACTTTGGCAATCATTTATGAGATTTGCTATTTCTATTGGTTAGAATATTATTTGCTCATTTTCTATGTTATATGTGAGCCTAACATTTTCTTGTAAGGCATTATTTGTTTTTCTCCTTTATTAACAGTAAAAAAAGTTAAATGAATGACATATATCTTCATGCATAAGTGCATTGTATTTGTGGTGTTAGTATACTTTGTTTGTATGTGCTGCATAATTTTTTCTCTTCTTTGCTAGAAGTTCCATCCCTAAAGTTGATATCATCACACATAATTGGAAACAAAGGAGAAGTACAAAAAAATATCAATTCATTCATTTCTTGAAGTACTTGTTATTGTCAGACACAGATGTGTATGTATATAGGACACGAATAGAGATATTCAATCCGTTCTAACTAATTATAAGCTGGTTGAGCTATTGGGTTTATTACTACATGGGAACTCTTTGGCCATCTTTTATTCTGTGTGTCCGTTCTAACTAATTGTAAGCTGGTTGAGCTATTGGGTTTATTACTACATGGGAACTCTTTGGCCATCTTTTATTCTGTGTGTGTTTTTTTGTTTGAAGTAGCAGGCCTTCTTTCAGTTAGTAATATGATGTCCTTCCATAGATCACTGCTATTATATGTCAGATCCATAGTCAATATTGATATGCTAATTATTTCTGAAATAAGAATTGTGATTATCTACTTGGTGATGTTTGATGCAGATGGAGGAAAAAGTCAAGGAAATTGTGGAGATGAAGCAACGTAGTTTGGCTGAAGAGAATCAGAAAACATTAGAGGTTTTGAAAGAAAGGTATCTATCCGTGGTTTGTTGTGGTGACAGATATCTTTCATTTGCAACGAAAAAAGAAAAGAAACGAAAATAAAAACAAAGTTGTGCATGCTGTTTGAATTTTCATTTTACTTATCTTTGTTTCTTGTCAGGGAGCAATCATTGCAAGATCAATTACGACAAGCTAAAGAAAGTGTTGCAACCATACAGAAATTACATGAACTTGCACAAAGCCAATTGTTTGAAGTTCGTGCTCAGTCAGGTGATATTCAAATCCTGACTTTCTATGTTATGTCCTAATCATACTCTCAAATCTATAATGTCCATAATTGTTATTACAATAAACGCTCACCTGTAAATTCTATTTCTATTCCAAGTATCTTATGCCTTTTATTTCTTTTTTAATAATATCAGAGGAAGAATGGGCAGCAAAGCAATCAGAGGTCAATTTTCTGATGGATGAAGTGGAAAGGGCACAAACACGTCTGCATAGTCTTGAGAGGGAGAAAGTATGTGTTTCACAGTTTGTTTGTTCCAACCTGTAATCTATCCTTCTCAATCTGTTTCCTTTTCTCTTCTTACAACTAATTAGCTTAGCTGCTTTCATCTTTTATTGTTCAGTTTTTATGGTGGACTACTAGACATGTTGTTGGGTTATTTGATAATCAGTATGTTCGCATTTTAACTGCTAGAACTTGTGCAGGGAAAACTGAATAAGCTAGGAAGAATCTTATTATTACTATTACTATTATTCATCATTAATCAATTCAGTGCATAGAGTTTTATTCAAATAGAACATTGGGTGTTGAATGGTCATGGATCTTGTGCTGGATTCCAGCATTCATTGAATTTGTTAACAACACTAATTCAATGAAACTGTCTCGTTGTTTTTGATTCATGGGACATATCAGCAGGGTTTTTTACCCTGTGATTCTAGCTCAATGTCTTCTGTTTTGCTAACAAAATATACAGTTCTAATATGTGACTTTAACCTTCCTCTTGATGCCTAGCAATCGGATTTAGGCTTCCATTTCTGCTTGTCTTTATGGTCATTTACCTCCATCTGTGAGTATTGATAAATCCTAGGCCAGAGGATCTAGTTTTTGTTTTATAACTTGTTGAAGAATTTCTTCAAAATTTTTTTTATCCCAAGCACTCTGGGGTTTTCTTTTTTATTACTGCATATTAAATCTTGGGGAGGAATGTGTAATTGTACTCATTGAAACTGAAAAGATCATGCCATATAGCCATACATCATGATATGATCTGTACTGCCAAGTTCTGTGTGATTCTAGATTATTAGTGTCTTGAATGGCCTTTTTTATCAATGACTTTTCTTTTTAATGGTCTGAAATTTTAACTAGATATTTCTGCAGGGTGTCCTACGCTCTCAGTTGCAATCAGCAAATGAAGAGATTGAAGATAAGAAAGGGTAATGTGATTCAGCACCATTGTTATTGTCTTTGCTTCTGCCACTACATAAACCGGTGGCCTTTTTAAAGATTTGGATTGCATTTGCACATTCAAGACATTTCATTCCTCCTGTGATTGTTTCTTTCCATGATGAATGCTCGCATCATTTGAATCTACCTAGCATTTTTTCTTACAGCAGTGTTTTTGAGTTCATTGTTTGTTGCTGTGTCACAGTGACAATTCAGATTCAACTAGCATTCTTGAGAGTTCTTTGAGCACCAAAGAAAAGCTTATCTCTGAACTTAACATGGAACTTCACAACATTGAAACCACATTGACAAATGAGCGAGAACAACACATAAATGAGATCAAAAAATTGAATATTTTACTTAACGAGAAGGTATGGCACTTTATTCTTTTATTGTTGGTTGAATGTTTATCAAGAGATATTAACCCTGTTGAGCTTGAAACTTGTTAGGTTCTCTTTTTATTCTCATGAGATACTGTTAATTTGCTCCATGAAACTCAAATGAATTGGATGTATCATTTCTCAGGTGGTGCTATAAGACCTGTAATAATGAAGCATTTATAATTTCTAGCAGTTCCATCTAATATATGGCTACAAGTTTTCTGTAATAATGTAAAATGAATCTTTTTTTGCATCATAAATTTCCTTCTTAACAACTTCATCTTATGCTTTGAGTATTTAGCTGTACTTTAAGTCACTTCAGGAAAAATGTGCTAGGAATGTGAAAAGTTACATAAATTATAAATGAAAATAGAGCCTGTGTGAGCCTCTCAGTTTCTTGTTTATATCTTAAAAGTTGGCATCTTCTGAACCGAGGGTGGTCTATGAACTAATTTTCTATTAGGCTACTAATTGGTTGGGCTGGAGATTTCCTGAAGGAGAAGGAAGAGTTTTCCTTATTCATTAGCAAAGAGCTCTGGATCTGGTCAGATTCATGAGAGAGATTAGGGGCAATTTATAACAAACTCTTTTATTTCTTATGATTGGGCTGGAGATTTCCAGTTTGCGGCCTTCTTTACTGGGGTCGATCCAACTTGCTCAACTTAAGCTATTTTTTATGGGCTTTATTAACATAGCATGGCCCATCAGAAAAACTAAGCTCTAGAAGAATAGATAATAATTACAACACATACAATTCCAGATCTTTTCCTTTATCCAATGAGTTAGACCATAACAGGTTAGACACAGATAAATATCCTTAGCCAATACTTCCACCTTAACCCAGGAAACAAGGTTTTGATAGATGATCTTTGCTGCAAAGTGAAAGGGATTGGATCAGATATCCAAGATTTATGTCATTCACTTTGATGAAGTAATGTTGCATAGTATATATGACTGAGGATTGTTGTGCATGGCTGTGAGAAATTAATTTGCTATGCCAATAAAAAATGATTCAGTCTGGAAATGATCTATGTTTATATTTGCTTATATATCTCCTCGTTTTGAATTTTTTTTGTTAATTACTTGGGTATTCCTTCATTTTCTTATGCAGGAAGCTGCTCTCGAGGAGATGAAGAAAGAGCTTCAAGCAAAACCAACTGAGAAATTAGTTGATGATCTGCGTAAAAAAGTTAAAATTTTGCAGGTAGTTAGCTCTATCATTTTGGTGATTTACACGAGTTCCTGTTGATAATATTTGTTGAAATGCTTTTTTTTTTTTAATTTATTGGGTATAAATAGCCTTTTGAATGTATTGAAGGTGAAATAACATGTCTTTTCTGTGAAGCTAGTTGCTTTGTGGGTTGTTAAACTCAGGTTAAGTTTTTTTTTATCTAGATTGGATAGCTTCAATCTCTGGATTCTTGTCTTTCGTACACCTTGCTATATTAGCTAAGATTTCACACCATTATTGCCAGTTTGAAGTCTTTTCATTGATAAGTCCCAGTGGTCTGAATTCAAATCCCACCTCTGTACCCTTTACAATGTTTTATTTCTCTGTTAATGGTTTCACTATTATTTGATTTAGGCTGTAGGTTACAATTCAATTGAGGCTGAAGATTGGGAGGTAGCTACAAGCGGGGAAGAGATGAGCAAAATGGAGTCTCTTCTTCTTGATAAAAACAGAAAAATGGAACATGAACTCACGCAGTTGAAGGTACCAAGTAGTCCTTGCATTACCTTGTTTCATTTCCAGTTTTCCTTTTAGTGTTTGATATTCTAGAACTTGCTGAAGTCGCTATAAGGAAATAAATAATGTCTAAATGCTTTCTTATATTATGTTCTTTGATTCATTTTTTATGGCAAGATTTCAATCGTTACCCCATCCATTGACCATGTAGTTTGAGGCTGAGGGCCATATTTTGGGAATGTTTAGGTGGTGGCTAAAGATTTTAAGGACTGGTTATGATGCTCAAATTTTGCTGCTTTTCAGGTAAAAATCTCTGAGAAAGCGACTTCACTGGAAACAGCTGAAGGCAAGATAACAGAGCTTACTGCAAAGGTTAATGAACAACAAAAATTAATACAAAAGTTGGAAGATGATATATTGAAGGTTTGGATCAATGACTTTTGAATCTCTTGCTTTGCCTATTCTGTAACTTGGCCACTCTGCATGTTAATGTTAGCCTTCGTGAATCTATTATGCTTTGCATGTATATTAACAGGTCTAACTTGTTAATGGTGTTAAAATGTCCATTAAGTTCTCAAATGTATGATCATTCTATTCTTGAATGAACACATCACTGTCAAAGGATTATAGGCATCCAATTTTTAGACAATTTACTATCTTGCAGAGACATAATCAGCAAATAAATAAAATAAATAACATCCGCACATCATATATGATGATTACAACCACTTCAAAATGTGAAATTTAAGTAGTTTTCTTCCGGATGCAGGGTTATAGCTCCAAAGATTGGAAAGGCAGTCTATTTGATGGTTGGGATCTTTCGGAAGCAGGGGGTGTTGAGTTATCTGAGGTACCTCTTTCTTTCTTCCTGTGCCGCAATTTCTATTAATGAGTTTATCGAGATAAAATTAGCAAGTCATTGATCACTGATGTGATCTTTGTGATTGTGATGGATACATAAAGCTATCTAGCATGAAAAGAGTTTTTAGCGAAACCAACACAAACAAGAGTTAAAAAAATAGATGACCTAGAAGTTAAATAAAATTTCACCAGCTGCCATTGTCTGTCGTGATTATTTTATAAATTTCGTTTTGCACTGCACAGCATTGCTCTATAGTTAATGGATGCCACTGTTTTCACTCATTAATACTTGTGCATGCCAGGTTTTACTTTTTGTTTTGATTAATAAAATGGTAGGGAATTGCAACATATGGGTACACATTTTTTGAAAAAATTAAGGATTAATAACCTAATTGGCTAGTGAACCTCCAAGGAGGGAAACCATGTAAGGAGGAACAATTTAAATATTTTAGTGTTATTTTGTAATTTTTTCTCTGAGATGTGTTTCCTCTCACATGAATTTTTTCTTATTCATACTTGCCTATTGCGGTCCAGATTGCAGATCAGAAACATGTTTCCTTAGATCAAGATCAGAGCTCAATGCTTAAGGTGATCTGCAATCAGCGAGATCGATTTAGGGCACGTTTGCGGGAGACTGAAGAGGCATGTTATATGCTCTATACAATCTTTTTGTAAATGATGACTTTTCATTATAGTTCAGTTTTTTGTTTGGCACATTGTGAAATATTCACATTGCTAGATCAAATGTTAGTGTGGTTTAAGTGAATTCTTTCAAATATTGTAGGAGGTGAGGCAATTGAAGGAGAAGATAGGGGTGCTAGCAGCAGAGTTGGAGAAAACAAAAGCTGATAATGTCAAACTATATGGAAAGATACGCTATGTCCAAGATTACAATCTTGAGAAAGTAGTTTCTCGAGGATCAAAGAAGGTATGCATTTCCATTTTTATCTCTGTTTCCCTATTTTGCTTCTAGTTATCTATTTTATTAATGTTATATGATCATTTTCAGCATGCTGAGGATCTGGAAAGTGGCTTTGCCTCAGATGTTGAATCCAAGTACAAGAAGATATATGAAGATGACATAAATCCGTTCGCTGCTTTTTCGAAGAAGGTTGTATTCTTTGAGCTCATCTGCTAAAAGTTGTTTCATCACAAAACTCATGGCCACATGTTTGATCATAAAGTGGTTTTTAAGGCCTGCCAAGTCACTTTTCCTTTAGCTTTTGTTTTCCCATTTGAAGGTAGTAATTGAATGGAACGGGCATAAACCTCAATACCTCATGCCTATTCTGACTGATTGTGTTGTGTTAGGGCTTTTTCATTGTTGTTCTTCAAGAAAACTCAATTCGGTTTTCCATTTTTTAATTTTCTAATAGTTGAGAGGGGTGGGCTAGTAATAGCCTGTTTTATCATACTTTGAACAAAGAGATCTTTGATGACATATTTTCAGAATCAATATTCAGATGCATATCCTAGGCTTTTATAAGTCATTTATCATGTACTGACCAACCATTTATTTGTGACTAGGAGCGGGATCAAAGATACAAGGAGCTGGGTTTCAGGGATAGAATCACGCTTAGTAGTGGACGCTTTCTTCTGGGTAACAAGTATGGTTTGGTTTTTTCCATATTGCAACTATTCTTTACCCCCCCTTATTTCTCAGTACATAGTGCAGATCCTGAGCTGTGCATCTCTCAAATACCAGCATTACTATGGTCTCTAGTTATGGTTCCACCATCATAACTAGTGGTATCTTACATGAATCAGTGTTTGGCAGCTCACTGAGTTTTCTGGTCCTTTGAACTGTAACCAGATTTCCTCCTGTCTGCTCCACAATTTGTTTATTTTCACCACTGCTTGGATGCTGTTTTGCAGTTTTATAATATGTGCTAACAAATCAGAACACATTTTTATTGATTTCTTCAATTTATCATCATTTCAATAAATATAGCATAGGCTATATTTATTTATATAAATGAACCTCCTTTTTTTCTTCAGCTTATGCTTGGAAAAATATAATTCACCCATGAATATGGATATTCATGCTCCATATGTGTCATGTTCACTTGTGGTTGAGTATCCTGGTTGACCCTGTTCGATATGTGTTGCTACATGCTTCTCCTGTTCATAGCATTCATCTTATACACTGCATTCTTAGTTCCCACCTTTTTATGTAAGTATTTTCCAATGTTTCAAAAGTCCTTCAAGTTCTAATTTAAAATATCTATTGCAGATATGCTCGAACTTTTGCATTTTTCTATACAATTGGGTTACATATTCTGGTGTTCACCTGTCTCTATCGAATGTCAGCTCTGAGCTATCTCAGGTGATCATTTGTCATTGCTTAATCAATAACTACGTTTGTTTTTTAGATTTTCTGCCAAATTATTAAAGATTGCGTCTTTGCAGCCATGGTGAGGCCTTCGATGGAGATAAAAAGCTGGACCTCCCACATGCACTCTAGTGTATAATACTTTTCTCTGGTTTCTATTGATGAGACTGGACGAAATTGATCGTCCGTAAAAGTTCATCGGATGTATATGTATCAAAAGTGACTTGTGATCTACAATTTTTTTTTACAACGCAACAAAAATAGCTGCAATTTTGTTCTTCACGCATTCATTTGTGGGTGGATAGCATGACGGCATCGAAGAATAGCTATTAGGACAATTTGAATCTGCTATAATTAGTGAAATCTGTGTAAGGTTTGCTGTGCGACGCAGCTGATTATGCCTCGGCCATGAAAGTGTCAATTGTGTCAAATTTGTGTACAAATTAATTTCCCAAGGGATGTTCTAGCGTTGTGTTCATTTCTGTAACTACGATCTTCTGAAAAATTAAGATTCCTTGTCATTCGACGACTCCTGTTTGCTAGCTTTTACTGTTTAATGTCAGCAGTTCTTGCATCTTGCATGTGGGGAAGCGGTTACCAAAAGGACGGTGAGAATATTCATGGGTGGTGACTCGACGGACAGGTGAGAATATCATAGAAAAGAGACCATTTCTTCCTTCAGTGTGATGTCAAACGTCTATATATATCAGCAGATTAATTAACAGATAACTAGCTTCAACCGTGGCTGTGGCCAACTAACCAACATGACTCGATAAAACAAAGATAAAGCTAACGAGTGCCGAAAGGCGACCTAGTAAGTAGTATTTTACGGGGCTGATTGTTACCCTTTATCACGGGAAATAGAATTGGACTAGCCGGATTGAAGAAAAGATAAAGAAAATAATGTTCAGTTATTGAAATCAGTTTTAGTGAGGCGTGTCATAAGATTTAAAGCATTAAATTTTTAAAAAACATGAAGTCTATTCTTAATAAATTAAATATTAAATAATAAAATTAAAAAATAATTATACAATATTATTTAAAAAAATAATAATTCAAAAAATATGAATTAAAATCACTATTACTACTATTATTAATAAATAATATTATTATCACTATTATTATTATTATTATTACTACTACTACCACTACTATCATCATCATTATCATCATCATCACTGCCATAATATTATTAACATTAGCATTGTTAGTAATAATAGTAGTAGTTTTCTTAATATTGTTACTATTTTCACAATTATCATCAATATTATTACTACTACTATTATTACTATTATTATCATTCATATTACTATTATTATTATTATAACCGTGATTTTTATTGTTATTACTATTATAATAATAACAAGCTGCTACTACTATTATAATCACCACCACCACCACCACCAATCATTCATATTACTATTATTATTATTATAACCGTGATTTTTATTGTTATTACTATTATCATAATAACAAATTGCTGCTACTATTATAATCACCACCACCACCACCACCATTATTATTATTATCACCACCACCACCACCACTATTATTATTATTATCACTATCACCACCATCACTATAATCATTATTATTATCATAAAAATAGGAACCATGAACTTGATTTGAAGGATATAATTGAAAACTATAAAACTTTGATAAAAGGGCTAAGAAAAACAATAAGAAATCAAAAAAACAGGGACCAAATTGAAATCATTATTATTATCATTGAAAAAAAAATCATAAACTTGATTTGAAGGATAAAATTAAAAGTCATAAAAACTAACAAAATGGCAAAGGAAAAAAAATAAAGAATTAAAAATAGAAGGACCAAATAAAAAAAATTATATATACAAATTAAAAACCATAGGTTAAATTAAAAACAAATAAAACTTTAACAAAAGAGAAAATGAAAAAAAAATCCAAACTAAAAGGGCTAAATTTAAAATATCAATAACAATAAGAACCATAGTGCATTTATTGGGGTAAAAGAGAGAAATGAAGGGGAAAAGAAAGGGTCACCGACAATAAACTAGTCATATTTAGGCGACACATGCCACTCAAAATGAACGAGGAGATGAAGAGGAATAAAATGACATTATGAAATCCTATTTGTACCACTAGGAGTTGCTACACATGCCACCTAAAGTACATGGTGTTTCCCATATGCTAGCTCATTTACATGATCAAACAATTAATGTTTTATTTGAAGTGTAGAAGTGTCGAAGTAATAAATAATCCGGTAAGACTAGGGTCAAACTATAGGGAGGTAAACTATAAAAAATTATAAATAATAAATGAAAAGGAGTTGAAGAGAATTTTTGAGATGTGATATTGATGTAAGGATTAAACAATGATAAAATAATTATCAACGTTAGAGGATCCACTAATGGTATTTCAAATATGTATAGTATAAACTTTTTTTATTACTTGACTAGAAACCACACACAAAGAAGATTTCAATCGGATGATGTTCATTATAAATTTTTAACATGATCATATTAATTATCTTATTTTAGTAATATCATGCTTTTAAATACTATCAAGAATTCATGATGTTAACTTATGTTAACAACAAATCAAGTTCCTTTCATATCATAAGTGTCGATTATACCATACAGTAGGCTATGAAAGTGCTAAGTATTTATTATATCAAGAGTTGTACAATGCAAATCTAAATTAATCATTTAACAAGCAAGGTATTAAGAATTAGTAAAATAAAAAGATAAGACATGTTAATAATAAACTTTCTTGGATGTAAACATTGAAGTCCATGTTGAGTTTATATTATAACTATTATAACACCATTAGTGAAACCTTTTCATCTTGACATAATAAACTTAGTTAAACATTTTAAAGAAGAGAAACATTGATTGATACTTAAAAGTGTATTTTTATCAAGGTTTTATATCATCATTTTGCACTTGAAGTATCAATAACTCCTTAACTAAAGCATGTTTTACAATAATATATCTAATAATATAAGATACCTTTAATTTATGGTAAATATTCATTTTAAATGCAGGTCTATCACATAAATAAAAGGATTGATTGATAAATTTAAGAACTGAAATTGAAAGGATAAAGAAATGGCCAAACTTAGAAAAGAGATGTCGGTGCAATCCAAACCGAAATACTATTCAGTAATTGGGTCATATCTGGAGCTATAGATCTCAGATTTAGGTTTACTTTATATGGATGGAAAGGTAAGACATAGGCCTACAACTTTCACATGGAGCCCAAGATTTAAAAAGGTCATTTTCAAGTCCAAATTATTGCAACAATAAAGAAGCCCAAATCTGTCCTCCAGCCCGAGCACTGTTCAATATTTTGGTCATATCTGGTGTTCTAGAAGTTGAAATGAGTTGAATGTTTTATACAAGAAAGCTGAGATAATTTCTTATAACTTTTATATTTTCAAGTGGCTCTAATTTTGACGTTATCAATGACATTTTGGGCAGACAAGAGAAGATAATGATTATCATCAAGTCAAGAATTGGCCGCCTACTCATTAATTAGTCATCAAATCAATAGTTTTCAATTTTGGCCTATAAAAGGAGGCATTTGCCATGCATTTAGGCATATTGGTGTCCAGATCAAGATCATGCTCTTGCTTCTCTCTTTATATTTTTTGTAATGTTTGTGCTTTGTTTTCATTAATATCAAGTTTATGCCTTTCATTTCTTTTCCTTTACTTAGTTAACTTTTATCTTATTTATGTTCTTATTTTATTTATCTATTTTTCTTTCTTTCATTATGTCTAGTTAAGTTTATTATGTCAAGGTGAAAAGGTTATACTAATGGTGTAAGAATAAGTATAATATAAACTGAATATGGACTTTAATGTTTGATACTAACATGTTTTGTATTTGTTATCTTGTTCACTCTTTAATACTTTACTTGTTAAATGACTAATCTTGATTTATGTTGTATAACACTTGGTACAACAAATGCTTGGTACTTTCATAGCCCATACTATATGGTATAATCGACACCTGAGCTATAAAAGGAACTTCATTTGTTGTTAATATAAGTTATAATCATGAATGCTTGATAAAATTTACAAGTATTAACATTAATTGAATAAGATGACTAATGTAATCATGTTAATAATCTATAATTCAATTGGAAACTCCTTTGTGTGTGGTTTCCAATTGAACAAGAAGAGTTTACACTATACTTGTTTGATATACCATTAATGGAACCTCTAACCTTGACATTTATTATTATTATTGTTTAATCCTTATATTGATATTCCATCTTAAAGTTCTCATTTTTTTTTTCTTCTTCTCCATCTCTTTCTTTATTACCATTACTACCACTACTATTTCTATTAGTATTGTTTTTATTATGATTACTATTGTTATTGTTTATAATTTTTATTTATAATTTGTACAATCAACCACCCTATGGTTCGACCCTGGTCTTGCTGGGTTATTTATTACTTCGACACTCCTACACTTGGGAGAAGACATCAATCTTTTAATCGTGTCAATCCACATTAATATTCTCGGTGCCTTTCTTATCCTTGATTTCATGCTGAAAATAAATCATTTGCAATTTTTCAGATTTATCAAACTTATTTTTACTCAAGGTGGATTCAATCTTTTAATCGTGTCGATCCACATTAATATTCTCGGTGCCTTTCTTATCCTTAATTTCTTCCTGAAAATAAATCATTTGCAATTTTTCAGATTTATCAAACTCTTTTTTACTCAAGGTGGATTCAAATTGATTATAAATTGATTCTTCAATAAGATCTACTTGTTGTAAACCATTATAATATCTAGGTTGCTTGCAAATGTTGAAAATATTAATCTCCAATGTCATGTTTCTAAATGATAGCTTCATTAGTCCATTTCTATAATTGATCAATGCATTAGAAGTTGTAAGAAATGGATGTCCTAAAATAACAGGAAATGAATTACATATTTCAATAGGTTGTGTGTCCAAGATAATAAAATCCACATGATAAATGAATTTATCAACTTGTACTAACACATCTTCAACTATTCCTCCAAGCATTTTTACAAATCTATCAACAAGCAAGAGAGTAATAGAGGTTAGTTTTAACTCACCTAAATTGAGACTCTAAAAAACTGAATATGAAAGTAAATCCACACTAACCTCAAGTTAAGTAAGGCTCTTTTAATTTTATGTTCTCCAATAAAACAAGAAATTATAGGACAAGTAGGGTTTTTATATTTCAAAGCATTATTATTTTAAAGAATGACACTTACTTGTTCGGCTAAAAAAAACTTTCTTTTACACATTTAATTCTCTTCACAGTGCATAAATTTTTCAAAAATTTAGTATAAGAAACCATATGTTTAATAGCATCCAACAAAGGTATATTAATTCTTACCTATATGAAACTTTCAAAAGTTTTAGAGTTATGATTGACTTTTTTATGTTTAGTTATGGCATGAAAAAATAGAAATGCTAGTGGAGAATCAGCTTTTTCTTAGCAATGTTCAGGTTCAACCCTTTTCTTGTCCTCAAAGATTAACTCGTCATATTTCTTCAAGGTTTAAGAATGGTTTTTTCAATAAACATACCACTGCGAATAGTAATGACTTATTTGACTTGATCCATGTGTTAACTTCCAGAAGTACTTTCATTTGCATTGTATTGCACATTGGGATTTTGCTATAGTTGAGATGGAAACTTACATTTCTCTTAAAAACTGAGCGTAGATGTGAATGTTGCAAGACCCTCTTTTAGATTTGTCATACTTTGAGTAAGTTGAGTATTGATTTTTTTGCTTTTCAATGAATGCATGCAATGTTTCCTCAAGATTTCTTCTAGGAAGTGGAGCATAAAGAGGTGCATATCCTTAAGAATTTTAGAAATTATAATGTGTTTAAAATGGTAGCTGTGAAGTTTGTGTATTATTATTATCACTCTTCCAATTAAAATTTAGGTGATTTCTCTAACTAGGATTATATGTTTGCAAGTATAAGTTATGATTGAGCTTGTGGAAACTATTTAAAGTATAAGCTTTTTATGAAGGCATTTCTTGAAAGAAGACAAAGTTGGACAGTCATTGGTAGAGTATTCATTGGTTTCGCAGATTTGACATATAATGTCTTGAACAGATTTTAATTAACCATTCTTTTTATTTCTAGTGCCTCAACTTTTTTATCTAAAGATGCAAACTTGACTTAGAGGTTATGATCCTCTTAAGATTGTACATACCTCCACAAGATGTATGAGTTTAAGTTTTACTAGTGCCTTATAAGTACCTATAATGTTCTAATTTTGAGCATTTTTAGCTAGCAAGTTTTGACACTCAATTGCTTCATTAGGATTTTTATCTTTAAAAGTTCCATTGCACATCAATTCCACTATTTGTCTATCTTTAGGTATTAACCCTTTATAAAAATATGAAACCAATCTTCATATTTCAAAACCATGATAAAGGCAAGTATTAAATAAATCTCGATACCTATCTCAACATTGGTAAAATGTTTCTCTTGGTTTTTTAGTGAAAGTAATGATTTGTCTTTTGAAAGAGTTTGTTTTGTGAGATGAAAAAACTTTTTAAAAATTATTGTTGCATTTCATCCCAAGCACGAATGGATCCTGGTCTTAAATTTTATAGCCATGTTTTAACTTTATCTTTTAATGAAAAAGGAAAAAGTTTTAATTTGATTGTGTTCATGCTATATTTTGAGTCATTATAGGTATTACAAACCTCTTTAAATTTCCCTAAATGCAAGTATGAATTTTCTAAATCTAATCCATCAAAAGTACGTAAAAGTTGAATAATGTCTAGCTTAAAATTAAAATGAGATGCAGTAAGAGGAAAAACTATGCATGAGGATGTACTTGTTCTTGATGGATTCAAGTGGTTTCTAAGTGTTCTAACACAGTTATTCTCATTATGAAGCGACCGGTTATCTTCTTCAGCCATATTTTCTAAAAATAATAAGGATACCCTATAAATTCTACTACTTAATGTACGTGACCAAGCTATCATGCACGTGTAAACAGAGAAAAAAAAAACAAAAGAAACAAAGTTAGATAAAAGAAAATTAAAAAGTAAAAATAAAATAAAAAATATAATATAATTTATACAAGAATTTACCTCCCTGCCAATAGTGCCAAAAACTTTACACGACCAAAAGATTAATGTCTTCTCCCAAGTGCAGGAATGTCGAAGTAATAAAAAACTCGACAAGACCAGAGTCGAACCACAAGAAGATTAACTATAATAATAATAAGAAGAAGAAGAAAGAAGAAGAAGAAATTAAAGAGAACTTTGAGATGTAAGATTAAAGTAAAGATTAAACTATAAAAACAAATATCAAGATTAGAGGATCTACTAATGGTATTTCAAACAAGTATAGTATAAACTCTTATTAATACTCAATTAGAAACCACACACAAAAGAAGTTCCAATCGGATTATAAATGGTTAATATGATTACATTAGTTATCTTATTCAAATAATGTTAATACTTATAAATGTTTTTAGGTATTCATGATTATAACTTATATTAACAACAAATCAAGTTTCTTTCATAACACAAGTGTCGGTTACAACATACAGTTGGGCTACGAAAGTACCAAGTATTTATTGCACCAAGTGTTATATAACATAAATCTAGATTAATCATTTAACAAGCAAAATATTAAGAGTGAATAAGATAACAAATATAAAATATATTAGAGTTTGAATAGACTTGAATATGAAAGTTCTAGAAAATTGTCTCAGCTTTCCAACAAAAAACAATTGAAAACTATTGGTTTGTTGACTAATTGTTGAGTGGGTGACCATATTTTAGTGACAATTTTTATCTTCTTGTTTAAATAAAACATCATTGCTAACATCAGAGTTTGAATAGATTTGAATATAAAAAATCTAGAAAATTGTCTCAGCTTTCCAACGAAAAACAATTGAGGTCATTTGGACTTCTAAAACTCAAAATAGAGATTGAACACTGAATAATGTTTAGGCTGCAGGATAAATTTTGACTTCTCTATTGTTACTAAAATTTGAACTTCCAAATAGCAAAATTGAGTCTTGTATAATCATAAATATTGTAGGCCTATGTCTTTACTTTTTAGCCATATAAACCAAACTGAAATCCAAGATTTACAGCTCCAAATATGACCAAATGACTGAACAGTATTCCAGTTTGGACTGAACCAATATCTCTTTTCTAAGCTTAGCCCTCTCTCTATCTTCTCAATTTTAGTAGTTAAACTCATTAATTAATCCTTTTATTTATGTGATAAACTGACATTTAAGATGAATATGTACCATAAATTAAAGGTATCTTATATTTATTAGATATGTTATTATAAAACATGCTTTAGGTAAAGAGTTACTAATACTTTAAGTGCAAAATGATGATATAAAACCTTGATAAAAATACATTTTTAAGTAGTACTAATCAGCCACCTCTATATCAACCAAACTAAAGTTGATTGAAGTTTTCCTTTGCCCTTATACATCGAGAGTGGGCTGGCCTTATGTGAACATCGTGGATATAAAGATTCAAAAAGCCACAAGTAAATTTGAACACAATCCTAGAAAATTCAAAAATAATATTTGAGATAGAAAGCATGACATAATAATTATCTTGAACTGAGGCACCAACACTATTAGAATTCAAACCCCTACCCAATAATTAGCAAATTATGAATCAATAGTATAAGGAAGATGTCATAAAGATAGTTGTTATTTTATAAGTCAATTTCAATTCTATCAAAAAAAGAAAAGTATGAATTTTCCTCTCATACACACAAGTATTATTATGAAATCAAAGTCTATAAAAAAAACACTTAAGTAAAATAAATAATCTTATTTATAATAGGTAAAAAAGTCATTAATAATATTGGATAAATAATAAAAGAATTCTAAATATAAAAGGAAAAAGAATCTCAAATCAACTAGGCAATTAATACAAATCTTGCATAATAGCTTCTAGACCTTATCACAAGGTTTTTTTGATGTCTAATTGATATGAGATTTCAACTATATACAAAACAACACCTCTGGAAACTTTTGATAAAATTTTAGTTTGATACAACCAATGCATCAAAAATTATACTTAGTGGTATAAAACTATGCATAAGGAAAAATCAACCCAAAACCAACTTAAATGTTCTTGAATAATGAGTTAATGAGTGTTGCTACTAAATTTAACTCTTTTAAATATGCATGAAAAATTTTGTAATAAATATTGCCCTTATTTTCCTTGTATAAGATGGAAAGTCCAAAAATATTTTATGAAAATATCCTTTTTGATACGATCCAAGCAAGGTTAAATTTAGATTTTGATGTAAAATGTGCAACTATCCAATTTTACGACAAGGGTTATAATTCTCAATCAGGCTGTTGGATCGAGTTGAAATTTTACGTGAAGTCTCCTGACATGTTGTATTACCTTGGGTTACCAAGTGATGCGAACCTCATGATCATATGGTCATGCAACCCACACGTAAAGATGTCAATTCCTTGAAAGCCATATAAATCAGGTTTGATAGGAGTGTGACACAAAGATAACTTGTACCTAGGCACTAGCACTATTAAAAATAGAAACCCCCACCCAACGAATATTGATTCGTGAACGAGAAGTATAAGGATAACGCC
This sequence comes from Populus ilicifolia, assembly GCA_015708895.1. Taxonomy (NCBI): domain Eukaryota; kingdom Viridiplantae; phylum Streptophyta; class Magnoliopsida; order Malpighiales; family Salicaceae; genus Populus; species Populus ilicifolia. The sequence goes on from SRLM01000355.1 coordinate 345,859, forward strand.
ACAAAGATAGTTGTTCTTCGATAAGTCATTTTTCAGTTCATTAGAGAATCATGAAAGGGAGATTATCTCACCAACACACACACACAAAGTGTAGAAAACAAGAAGTTTTATTAATCTGAAGAGTCTTTTTTACATGTGTGGTTATGCCTCTATTTATAGTGACTAGACTTAAAGAAACCTTAATGGACCCCCCTTAGGTGGACTTATATGTAGCTCACTTACAATTGACCCAACCAAGTAATAATAACCCAAAGACTAAGAAGAAAATAATAAAAATATAAAAATTCAAAAATTACTTTCCTAAATATGCTAGAATCAGATTTGTCACCATTAAGAAGTCTCAAATAGACTAGGAAATCTGATCTGAAGGTAAAATGCATTCTAAAGTCTTCTTTCCTTTTGTAGCTCGGATGAATAAGGAATCCTTGTAAGAAAAGGATTCAGAAACATTAATGAATCCTTGCCACACTTGGAGATTTTATTGCAACTCATTAAAGATCCTTGTGGAACTAGAAAATTCCCAAAATAAGCTGGCACACCCTTTTAGGAAAAGAATCCTAGCCAAATAGGAAGTCCACAAGTCAAAAGAAAATAAATAACAAAATTCGTATAGCCTCTGTTGACCCATAATGAAATACCTTCCCAAGCTCTGATTGATTTGAAAGTTTAACCTATGGTAATACTGATTGATCTGAAAGTTTAACCCAAGGTAATACAATATGTTAAGAGACTCCATGTAAAATTTTAGCTCGATCTAATGGTCTGATTGAGAATTATGATTGTTCCTGTAAAATTGGATAGTTGCACATTTTACATCAAAATCCAAATTTGACCTTGCTTGGATCGTATCATTCCCTCTCTCTTCAAGATGATTCGTCCTCGAATCACCAATAAGTTGGATTGACAATTCCTTATCCTTGTTTTGAAGCCTTTGGAGTTCTTTTTTTGCAAACAATCATCGCCAACAACTTTGGATGAAAGTTGCAGCCATTCTATTTTTTATATCATCATTGCAGTCCATTTTCTCCTCTTTTTTTGAAGCTTGTTGGGTATTGATTGTTGCCGATAACACAGCAAGTTCTTGCTTCATCTCCCCTAGAATACGGGATAGAGTCTTAGATTCTTTTTTTAGAACATTAATCTCTTTATCTCTGTCTCTTTGATACCACCTCTCCTTTTGAATCTGCATTTTCTTTTGCCATAGCACCTCATCAAAATACATTAAATCCCTTTGGTTTCTATGCTACGGAAAATCTTCCTGGTAGCCTATGATCTCATCCTTAAAACCATCATCACAAATATCATCAAAGTGAGGCTCAAAATCCTTATAATCAGCCCACCTTGGCCTTCCGGCCCTATTGCTATTGTTAGATTTCCGTTCAACCCCGACCTTTCTCACGTCTTGGGTACATGTTCCAGCCACGTTTCCATGTTTTCCCACCTTCTCAAGTTTGTCACACACATTCCCATCATGAAATTCATGCTTTCCATCATTTTCGTCATGACTTGCATTTGTAACGTAAGTTCTCCCCCCGGGATGGGGTAGTGTGGTGTGTTGTTTTGATCTGACATGATAGTACCTGCAGAACTTGGTTAATGGTAAGAAAAAATTATCCTCACGTCGCTCGTGTTTTGCTCAAATACTCAATATCCTCACACCTCTCATCTCATCTTCTGGTGGTTCTTGCGAAACTGAAACCAACACCAAATAGAACTAACTTGGCAACACAATCCAAATATATATATGACTCAAAAGACAATAAAAAACTAGAAAACAAGCAAAACAAAATTGCGATGATAGTCTCGTGAGTAGCAAGCGAGTCTATCCGAAATATGAACGAAACTGAAGACTCGAATAAAAAAAACAACACCCAAATATGATGGATATGATGGAAATAAACTGCAATAAATGAAATCAACAAAAAAGCAAGCAAAATTCAAACGGTGACGCAAGACAAACTCGTTTACGACAAGTTAAGTCTGAATTTGAAACCTAAAGTAAATAATGTCCAATTGAGTTAAAATTTCAGATAAAGTGCGATATCAACCTAAATAGACAGAATATAAGGTTTGAGCAATTCATGATAAAGTTTGATATACTGATGTAAAAACGTTATGAATCAGACTTGAATAGACCCGAATTTGAAACCCAAAGAAAATGATATCAAATTGAACCCAAATTTGATATGTAATGCGATTAGGATGCCAGTAATTAGAATATCAAATTTGAGCTTATTCCGAGTTGATTTGATCCAATTGTCCCATGTTAAATGTCTTTTTGAACAATTTTTCTTTTCTTTTCTCTTTTCTCCTTTTTTTTATGCTATTGATATATTTTGAACAATAACAAAATGAAATAATAATTTTTTTTTCTTTTTATATGTCGCAAATTCAATGAGAAGAAGAAATTGGATACTAAGGAATTTTTACGGAATTAATAAGGAACGAAAATTTCAGAAAGATATAACCTGATTAATAGAGCCAAGCTCTGATACCAAATGATGCGAACCTTGTGATCACATAGTCACACAACCCACACACAAAGACGCCAAATCCTGGAAAGCCATGTAAATCAGGTTTGATAGAAGTGTGACACAAAGATAACTTGTACCTAGGCACCAACACTATGGAAAACAGAAAACCCCTACCCAACGAATATTGATTCGCGAACGAGAAGTATAAGGATGACGCCACGAAGACAGTTGTTCTTTGATAAGTCATTTTCAGTTCGTTAGAGAACCAAGGAAGGAAGATTATCCCACCAACACATAATAAGTACAGTAAAGAAGTTTTATTGATCTGAATAGTCTTTTTTTTACATGTTTGGTTATGTCTCTATTTATAATGACTAGACTTAAAGAAACCCTAATGGACCTCCCTTAGGTGGACTTATATAAAGCCCATTTACAATTGACCCAAATAAGTAATAATAACCTAAAAACTAAGAAGAAAAATCTAAAAATACTAAAAATCCAAAAATCCAAAAATACCATCTTAGATAAGCTAGAATCAGATTTGTCACCCTTAAGAAGTTCCAAACAAAATTGAAAAACTCTGATTTGGAAAATTTATGTTGCTGATTTAATTACTTTCCATCCTAAGTGATGAAAAGCATTAAATAGTCCTCCTCTCTTTATGAATAAGCTATGGCCAACTTCCTAGAATAAATTGCTGATTCTTTATCCTTTTGGTATTAGAACAAAACAAGCCTAACAAAGCTGGTATTGGGCCGGACACATCAATCCTTTATTACACATGAATCGGGCTCTTCTTGGACCTGAATTAAATGAATTAAAGGTTGTTCTTCATGCTCCTTAAATGTCTCAAGCCCTTCTAGGTCCATTTTGTTCCATATGTTTTGAACAAACCCATTCAATGCTTCTTTAAGCTTCTTAGCCCTAGCTCTTGTGATTGGCCCAATTGGCACCTCCAATGGGTTGTTGGCATGATTACGCTTAGTGTTAGGCTGATCTGCATCATCCCCTCTCTCTTCAAAAGGATTCGACCTCGAATCATCACCTACATCAAACAGAGTAAGATCAGAAACATTAAAGGTAGCACTAACACTATACTCACCTGGCAAATCAACTTTATAAGCATTGTCATTGATCCTCTCAAGGATTTGAAATGGCCCATCTCCTCGTGGTTGTAACTTTGACTTCCTCTGGGCTGGAAATCTCTCCTTGCGCATATGCACCCAAACTCAATCGCTAGGTTGAAAGATAACATGTTTGCGCCCCTTATTGGCTTTGGTTGCATACACGCGATTCCTCTTTTTAATTTGTTGCCATACACTGTCATGAAACGTTTTCACCACTTGTGCTTTATGATTACCATCCAAACTAGCCCTTTCATCAATAGGCAAAGGAATCAAATCCATTAGAGTTAAAGGGTTAAATCCATACACAATTTTAAATGGTGAAAATTCAGTAGTTGAGTACACACTATGATTATATGCAAACTCTATAAATGGAAAACAATCTTCCCAATTCTTTAAGTTCTTTTGAATGATAGCACGTAAAATTTATGTTAATGTCCTATTAACTACTTCGGTTTGTCCATTTGTTTGGGGGTGATAAGTAGTTGAAAACAACAGTTTAGTACCTATTTTTCCCCATAACACCTTCCAAAAATAGCTAAGGAACTGAACATCTCTATCAGAAACAATGCTCTTAGGGACCCCGTGAAGTTGTACTATCTCCCTAAAGAACAAATCAGCAATCTTAGTTACATCATCAATTTTATGACATGGAATGAAATGTGCCATCTTTGAAAACCTATCAACAACTACAAAGATGGAATCCCTACCCCGTTTTGACCTTGGTAAACCCAAGATGAAGTCCATCGAAATTTCTACCCAAGGTTCTTTCGGTACAGACAAAGGGGTATACAAGCCATGCGGTTGAGTCCTAGACTTTGCTTTCCTACAAGTTATGCAATTATCACACATGCGTTGCATATCTTTCTTTCTTTTTTATTTTAGGCCAACAAAAATGCTCCTGTAACACGTCCAAAGTCTTAACAACACCAAAATGCCCCGTCAACCCGCCTCCATGTGCTTCACGTACAAGCAACTCACACATAGAACTTAATGGAACACATAAACAACTCTTTTTGAACAAATATCCATCAAGTCTATAAAACTTTCCAAAAGCTGAAGTTTCGCAAGCATTGTAAACATTAGCAAAATCACTATCATCCTTGTATAATTCTTTTACGTGTTCAAACCTTAGAAATCTAGCATCCAAAGTAGATAAAATAACATACCTGCGTGAAAGTGCATCAGCCACAATGTTTTCTTTCCCTTGCTTATACTTGATCACATACGGGAATGTTTCAATAAATTCAACCCATTTGGCATGTCTCCTACTCAATTTACCTTGCCCTTTCAAGTGCTTCAATGATTCATGATCAAAATGTATCACAAACTCCTTAGACCACAGGTAATGTTGCCACATCTCTAAAGTTCTTACCAAGGCATAGAGCTCCTTGTCATATGTAGGGTAATTCAAGGCTGCCCCATTAAGTTTTTCGTTGAAATATGCAATGGGCCTCCTATCCTGCATTAACATAGCTCCTATACCGATACCTGACACATCACATTCTACTTCAAAAGCTCTTGTAAAGTCTGGCAAAGCTAAAACAGGTGCCGAACAAAGCTTATCCTTCAACAATTTAAAAGCCTCATCTTGTGCATCATTCCATTTGAATCCAACAGAATTTTGCACAATTTCAATTAAAGGTGCAGCAATAGTTCTAAAATCCTTCACAAACCTTCTATAAAAACTGGCAAGTCCATGAAAACTCCTTACCTCACTTACCAATTTTGGTGTAGGCCAATCTCGGATGACTTTAACTTTCTCCTCGTCCATCTCGATACCCTGTGCAGTAACAACATAGCCAAGAAACATAATTTTTTCCATGCAAAAGGTACACTTCTTAAGATTAGCATATAATTGCTCACTACGCAGCACATTAAGTACATTATGCAAATGATCAAGATGCTCATTTAAGTTCTTGCTATATATCAAAATGTCATCAAAATACATAACAACAAACTTACCTATAAATGCACGCAAGACATGATTCATTAAACGCATAAACATGCTAGGCATATTTGTAAGTCCAAACAGCATGACTAACCATTCGTATAAACCATGCTTAGTCTTAAATGCAATTTTCCACTCATCACCCTCTTTCATCCTAATTTGATGGTACCCATTTTTTAAATCAATCTTAAAGAAAATACATGATCCATGTAACTCATCTAGCATGTCATCAAGCCTAGGAATAGGATATTGATACTTTACTGTTATGTTATAACAGCACGACAATCGACACACATCCTCCATGTTCCATCCTTTTTAGGCAAAGTAGCACTGGCACAACACAAGGACTTATACTCTCATGAATGTACCTCTTCATCATCAACTCATCTACTTGCCTTTGAAGCTCCTTTGTCTCCTCGGGGTTGCTTCTATAGGCTGGACGGTTAGGAATTGAAGCTCCGGGCACAAGATTAATTTGATGTTCAATCCCCCTTAATGTTGGTAATCCATTAGGGATGTCTTCAGGAAATACATCATCAAACTCCTGCATCAAAGAAACAACCACACTAGGAATAACAGAATCAAGATCGTTAGTGTTAAAATAAGCCTCCTTATACACAAGTAAAATCACTGGCTTATTAGTGAAAAATGCAAATCTGATTTGAGATCCTTTTGCATAAAAATTAGGTTGTTTCTTTAATTTTTCCACATTATTATCATCACACAAGCTTACTTTCTTCACTCCTCGGTTTTTACCTCCACTCTCAACCGGTTTAAATAATGATTTAGGTTTAGCCGAATCTGATGGTTTTCTCTCACCATTGTCCTCACGTGAATTTTCACTCTTCCCATCCTCACATTCTGTTTTTTTTAATTTCATTTGATCATCATACATTTGTTTCGGAGAAAGAGGTACAAGATTGATGGTTTTACCATCCTTTACAATAGTGAACCTATTTCTAAACCCATCATAAATCACTTTACGATCAAACTGCCATGGACGCCCCAAAAGTAAGTGACTAGCATGCATCGGGATGACATCACATAAAATCTCATCAGAATACTTCCTAATAGCAAACGCAATCAAAACCTGCTTTGTAACCCTCACTTCACCACATTCATTCAACCATTGCAATCTATAAGGCCTAGGATGCTTAATACAACTCAGATTCAATTTCTTCACTAGTGTATCACTCGCAACATTAGCACAACTACCTCCATCAATTATCATGCTACATACCTTGTTTTGGATGTGACATCGAGTGTGAAATATATTTTCCCGTTGCTCATCTACATCATCTTCTTTGATTTGCATGTTTAGTGCACGTCTTATAACCAAAGCCTCCCCCTCAACAGGATATGCAATCTCCTCTTCGCTACAATCCACCAAAGGTGGCATCTTTTCACTTTCAGATTTGTCACTTTCTGATTCAACATCCCCATTGTCTCTTATAAGCATAACTCTTCGGTTTGGACACTAAGATGCAATGTGCCCCTTCCCTAAACATTTAAAGCATTTAATATCTCTATCACGAGTAGGTTAAGATTCAGATTTACCTTTCCCATCTGTATAAGTATCCTTTTTGGCCTTAGGTGGTTCAGCCTTTGCATAAGGCTTTGGTTGGACAGCCCCCTCTCTTTTCAAATTCAGCCTCCATGTTGAGGAAGATGAAGCCGAATTGGTCTGAAAACGTGTACTGCCCCTTCTCTTTATTTTTCTCTCTACCTTCGTTGCCATATGGACCATGTCTTCCAATTCTACATAATGTTGTAATTCTACAACATTCGCAATGTCCCTATTCAGTCCATTTAGAAACCTAGCCATAGTAGCTTCCCGATCCTCAATCACGTTGGCCCGAATCATGGCAATCTCCATTTCCTTGAAATACTCATCCATAGACCTAGAACCCTAATTCCTTTTGTTTGATGTGAAACTCGTGATCACATGGTCACGCAACCCACACGCAAAGACACCAATTCCCGAAAAGCCATGTAAATCAGGTTTGATAGAAGTATGACACAAAGATAACTTATACCTAGGACCCAGCACTATGGAAAATAGAAAACCCCACCCAATGAATATTGATTCGCGAACGAGAAGTATAAGGATGACGCCACGAAGACAGTTATTCTTCGATAAGTCATTTTCAGTTCGTTAGAGAACTAAGAAAGGGAGATTATCCTACCAACACGCAATAAGTGCAACAAAGAACTTAAATGAGCATCTTGATTATTTGCGTAATGTACTTAGTGTGTTGCGTAGTGAGCAATTATATGCTAATCTTAAGAAGTGTACCTTTTGCATGGAAAAAATTGTGTTTCTTGGCTATGTTGTTACTGCATAGGGTATCGAGATGGACGAGGAGAAAGTTAAAGCCATCCGAGATTGGCCTACACCAAAATCGGTAAGTGAGGTAAGGAGTTTTCATGGACTTGCTAGTTTTTATAGAAGGTTTGTGAAGGATTTTAGAACTATTGTTGCACCTTTAACTGAAATTGTGAAAAAGTCTGTTGGATTCAAATGGAATGATGCACAAGATGAGGCTTTTAAATTGTTGAAGGATAAGCTTTGTTCGGCACCTGTTTTAGCTTTGCCAGACTTTACAAGAGCTTTTGAAGAGAGAGGGGAATGATATGATCCAAGCAAGGTCAAATTTGGATTTTGATGTAAAATGTGCAACAATCTAGTTTTACGGTAAGGGTCATAATTCTCAATCAGACCGTTGGATCGAGCTGAAATTTTACATGGAGTCTCCTGACATATTGTATTACCTTGGGTTAAACTTTCAGATCAATCAGAGCTTGGGAGGGAATCTCAATATAGGTCAAGAGAGGTATGAATTTTGTTATTTACTTCCTTTTGACTTGTGGACTTTCTATTTGGCTAGGATTCTTTTCCTAAAAGGATGTGCCAGCTTATTTTGGAAATTTTCTAGTTCCACAAGGATCTTTAATGAGCTGCAATAAAATCTCCAAGTGTGGCAAGGATTCATTGATGTTTCAGAATCCTTTTCTTACAAGGATTCCTTATTCACCCTAGCTACAACAGGAAAGAAGACTTCAGAATAAATTCTACTTTGAAACAGATTTCCTAGTTAATTTGGGACTTATTAATGGTGAAAAATCCTATTCTAGCTTATTTAGGATGGTAATTTTTGGATTTTTAGTATTTTCAGTGTTTTCTTCTTAGTTTTTAGGTTACTATTACTTATTTGGGTCAATTGTAAGTAGGCTACATATAAGTCCACTTAAGGGGGGTCTATTAGGATTTCTTTAAGTCCAGAATCACTATAAATAGAGGCATAACCAAACATGTAAAAAAAAAGACTATTCAGATCAATAAAACTTCTTTGCTGCACTTATTGTGTGTTGGTGGGATAATCTCCTTTCCTTGGTTCTCTAACGAATTGAAAACGACTTATTGAAGAACAACTGTCTTCGTGGTGTCATCCTTATACTTCTCGTTCGCGAATCAATATTTGTTGGGTGGGGGTTTTCTGTTTTCCATAGTGCTGGTGATTAGTACTCAAAAGTGCATTTTTATCATGGTTTTATATCATCATTTTACACTTGAAGTATCAATAACTCCTTAACTAAAGTACATTTTATAATAATCTATCTAATAATATAAGATACCTTTAATTTATGGTAAATGTCCATTTTAAATACAGGCCTATCACATAAATGAAAGGATTGATTGATGACTTTAAGAACTTCAATTGCAAAGGCAAAGAGATGATCAAACTTAGAAAAAAGATGTCGGTGCAATCCAAACCGGAACACTGTTCGGTAATTAGGTCATATCTGGAGCTATAAATCTTAAATTTAGGTTCATTTTATATGGATGAAAAGGTAAGACATAGGCCTACAACTTTCTTATGGAGCCCAAGATTTGAAAAGGCCATTTTGAAGTCCAAATTATAGCAACAACAAAGAAGCCCGAATCTATCCTCCAGCCCGAGCACTATTCAGTATTTTAGCCATATCTGGAGTTCTAGAAGTCCAAATGAGATGAATGTTTTACACAAGATAGCTGAGACAATTTCCTACAACTTTCATGTTTTCAAGTGGCTCCAATTTTGATGTTATCAATGACGTTTTAGGCAGACAAGAGAAGATAAGAATTGTCACCAAGTCAAGAGTTGGCCACCCACTTATTAATTAGTCATCAAATCAATAGTTCTCAATTTTGGCCTATAAAAGGAGGCATTTGCCATGCATTTAGGCATCTTGGTGTCCAAATCAAGATCATGTTCTTCCTTTCTCTCTTTGTATTTTTTGTAATGTTTATGCTTTGCTTCCATTAATATTATGTTTATGCCTTTCATTTCCTTTCCTTTACTTAGTTAACTTTTATGTTCTTATTTTGTTTATCTATTTTTCTTTCTTTCATTATGTCTAACTAAGTTAATTATATCAAGGTGAAAAGGTTACACTAATAGTGTAAGAATAGTATAATGTAAACTTAATATGGACTTTAATGTTTGATACTAACATGTTTTATATTTGTTATCTTGTTCACTTTTTAATATTTTGCTTGTTAAATGACTAATCTTGATTTATGTTGTATAACAATTGGTACAACAAATGCTTGGCACTTTCATAGCCCATACTGTGTGGTATAACCGACACCTGAGCTGTGAAAGGAACTTGATTTGTTGTTAACATAAGTTATAATCATGAATGCTTGATGAGATTTACAAGTATTAGCATTAATCAAATAAGATGACTAATCTAATCATGTTAACAATTTATAATCTGATTGGAACCTCCTTTATGTGTGGTTTCCAATTGAATAATAAGAGTTTATATTATACTTCTTTGACATACCATTAGTGGAATATCTAACCTTGACATTTGTTATTATTATTGTTTAATCCTTACTTTAATATTTCATCTCAAAGTTCTTATCTTCTTCTTCTTTATTATTGTTATTATTAGTATTACTACTACTACTACTACTACTAGTATTATTATTATTATTATTAGTACTACTACTACTACTACTACTACTATTGTTGTTATTGTTATTATTGTTGTTGTTTTATTATTGTTATTTATAATTTGTACAATAACCTCCCTGTGGTTCTACCCCGGTCTTGCCGGGTTATTTATTACTTCGACACTCTTGCACTTGGGAGAAGATATCAATCTTTTCGTCGTGTCAGCTGGTGCCTAGATATAAGTTATCTTTGTGTCACAATTCTATCAAACCTGAAATTAGCATCTTTGCATGTGGGTTGTGTGACCATATGATCACGAGGTTCGCATCATTTGGTATCAGTGCTTGGCTCCATCAATTAGGTTATGTCCTCCTAAAATTTTTGTGTCCTGTTAATTCCGTAAAAATTCCTTAGTATCCAATTTCTTCTTCTCCTTGAATTTACGGCATATAAAAAGAAAAAAAATTGTTATTTCATTTTGTTATTATTCAAAATATATCAGTAGCATCAAAAAAGAGAAGAGAAAAGAAAAAAAAATTGTTTGAAAAGATTATTTAAATCTGCCGTAGAAAACTAAAACATGGGATAATTGGATCAAATCAACTCGGAATGAGCTCAAATTTGACATTCTAATTATTGGCATCCTAATCGTGTTACATATCAAATTGGGTTCAATTTGATATGTTTTTCTTTGGGTTTCAAATTCGAGTCTAACCAGGTCCGATTCATAATGTTTTTATGTTAGTATACCAAAATTTGTCATAAATTGCTCAAAACTTATGTTCTGTCTATTTAGGTTGATATTGCACTATATCTGAAATTTTAACTCAATTGAACATCATTTACTTTAGGTTCTAGATTCCGACTTAACTTGTCGTAAACGAGTTTGTCTTGCATCAACGTTTGAAATTCACTTGCTTTTTGTGGATTTGGTTTCTTGCAATTTATTTCCATAATATCCATCATATTTGGGTGTTGTTTATTTTTTATTTCTGTTTTTTTATTCGAGTCTTCAGTTTCTTTTATATTTCGGATAGACTCGCTTACTACTCACGAGACTATCATCGCAGTTTCATTTTGCTTGTTTTGTAGTTGTTATTGCTTCTTGAGCCACATATCTATTTGGATTGCGCTGCCAGGTTGGTTCTTTTGGTGTTGATTTCAGTTTCGCAAGAACAGCAAAGTACTATCAAATTTGAGCTCATTCCGAGTTAATTTGATCTAATTGTCCCCTGTTTAGTTTTCTGTGGCAGAATCTAATAAATGTCTTTTTGAACAATTTTTCTTTTCTTTTCTCTTTTCTCCTTTTTTTTATTCTATTGATATAGTTTGAACAATAACAGAATGAAATAACAATTTTTTTTTCTTTTTATATGCCACAAATTCAATGAGAAGAAGAAATTGGATACTAAGGAATTTTTACGGAATTAACAAGGAACGAAAATTTCAAAAAGATATAACCTGATTAATGGAGCCAAGCTCTGATACCAAATGATGCGAACCTCATGATCACATGGTCACGCAACCCACACGCAAAGACGTTAATTCCCGGAAAGCCATGTAAATCAAGTTTGATAGAAGTGTGACACAAAGATAACTTGTACCTAGGCATCAGCACTATGGAAAACAGAAAAACCCCACCCAATAAATATTGATTCACGAACGAGAAGTATAAGGATGAAGCCACGGAGATAGTTGTTCTTCAATAAGTCATTTTCAGTTCATTAGAGAACCAAGGAAGGGAGATTATCCCACCAACACATAATAAGTGCAGCAAATAAGTTTTATTGATTTGAATAGTCTTTTTTTTTTACATGTTTGGTTATGCCTCTATTTATTGTGAGTCTGGACTTAAGAAACCCTAATGGACCCCTCTTAGGTGGACTTATATGTAGCCCACTTACAATTGACCCAACCAAGTAATAATAACCCAAAGACTAAGAAGAAAATAATAAAAATATAAAAATCCAAAAATTATTATCCTAAATATGCTAGAATCAAATTTTTCACCATTAAAAAGTCCCAAATAGACTAGGAAATCTGATCTGAAGGTAGAATGCATTCTAAAGTCTTATTTCCTTTTGTAGCTCAGATGAATAAGGAATCCTTGCAAGAAAAAGATTTTGAAAGATTAATGAATCCTTGTCACACTTGGAGATTTTATTGCAGCTCATTGAAAATCCTTGTGGAATTAGAAAATTCCCAAAACAAGCTGGCACATCCTGTTAGGAAAAGAATCCTAGTCAAATAAGAAGTCCACAAGTCGAAAGAAAATAAATAACAAAATTTGTACAGCCTCTGTTGACCCATATTAAGATGCCTTCCCAAGCTCCAATTGATTTGAAAGTTTAACCCAAGGTAATACAACATGTCAGGAGACTCCACGTAAAATTTCAGCTCAATCCAACGGTCTGATTGAGAATTATGACCCTTGCCGTAAAACTGGATAATTACACATTTTACATCAAAATCCAAATTTGACCTTGCTTGGATCGTATCACTTTTAATGTTAGGATTAATTTTCATAACCTTTTTTTTTTGGTTTTTTTATAGAGTATTAAAAGTTGTTCAAACAAAGCCTCCTAATTATCCTGCCAACCATAAGCCTAAGTTGGGGTTGGGTTGAGCCTTTTTTGCACATGGATTAAGTTGATTATAAGCTATCATTTATGTGTTGAAGCCTTTTTGAAGTTAACCTTGTCACAAATGCTCAAACAAGCAATTCAATGTCTCATTTAACTTAATGACCTTTGACTTTCTGACTGGTCCAATTAGCACCTTTAATAGATCCTATATCATGAATGGATAATTCATAACATTCCTTTTCTCTTAAAGAAATTCGAGCTTGAATCACCACTCACATCAAACAAAAAGATATCAGGAACATTGAAAGTAACATTAACACTATACTCACTCGGTAGATATATTTTATAGGCATTTTCAATTATTCTTTCAATAATTTGGAATGGACCATCTGTTGGAGGCTATAATTTTGATTTATTATGAGATGAAAACCTTTTCTTTTACATATGTACCGAAACTCAATCGTCTGGTTGGAAAACAACTCGTTTACACCCTTTATTTGTCTTAGATATTGTTCACTCTTCTTTTCTATGATATCGTACCCTCTTATGAAGTTTCTTCATTATTTATGATTTTCTATTTCCATCAAGACTAACCTTTTCATTAATAGGTAAAGAAATCATATATAATAGAGCTAATGAGTTAAAGTCATACACGGTCTCAAATCATAAAAAATCAGTAGTAGAATGCATATTATGATTTTAAGCAAACTCAATAAATGACAAATAATTTTCTCAATTTCTATGAATCTTTAGGATGATAGTACGTAAAAGTGTATTTAAATTTCTATTTACTACTTCTATTTTCCCATCCATTTATAGATGACAAGTAGTAAAAAAATCATAACTTTGTTCCCAACTTTCTCCATAAAACCTTTCAAAAATAGCTAAGAAACTTAGCATCTCGATATGAAACTATGCTTCTAGAAACCCTGTAAATTCATAATATCTCCCTAAAGAACAAGTTTATTATTTTAGTTGTAACATTAATTTTATGACATGTTATGCACCATCTTAAAATATCAATCAATAACTACAAAGATAAAGTCTCTAGCCTTTTTCAACGTAGGTAAATCTAAAACAAAGTCCATAAAAATATCTATTAAAGGTTCTTTAGGTACAGGAGAAAGAGAATACAAACTATATAATCTTAGACTTAGCTTTTCTACATACAATGTATTTATCATAGATTCTTTGCATATCTTTTTATTTTATTTTAAACCAATAAAAATTTTCATATAACACATAAAAAGTCTTCGCGAAACTAAAATGCCCAATTAAACTGCCTTCATGAGTTTCACGTGCAAGCAATTCATGAATAAAACCATTAAGTGTATTGGTGTGATCCAAGTGACACCAAGAGATTTGTTATGGGTTCTAGTTTGTCAAACGACAAGACTTAACACAACAAGATTTAAAAGAGGATTTCAATGGATTTCTTCAAAACATATAAGATAAGGTGGACTTTAAAAAGATATTAAATAATAAAGTAAAAGCCTTGAATAATTTAATTCATGTTCAAGATGGGCTTCTGAATGGGCATTTAAACATTACAAAAATATTGGAATATGAAGATTTAAATATACTAGTTTTAATCTTTAGCTACTTTTTTTTTGTCATAACTGGAGTTATAGAAGGAATTTTAATGTAGTTTTAGTTGTATTGAAAAGTAAACATTTATAGTTTTCCATTGATATATGACAGATCCTCTAATTCATTAAGACATGAGATAACCATGAATTTGAAGTTGAATTTTTATTTTACCAGCAGATTACAAAAATAACTTTAGTCATAATTAAATTAATTAAGCTATTGTTTTATTTATCTTTTAGTTATTATTAAGACTTTTAGAGATTTTAGGGCCTTTATTTAAATTTAGGTTCATTAAATTATTATTATTTATTAGGTTATCCATATTCATTAGAGATATCTTATTAGATTTAGAATTCTTTATAATATAAATACTCTTTTGTAGAGATTTTTTTTAGAAAAGAAACTATTTTTAATTAAGAAATCGACGTTTTTACTATCTTAAATATGGTTAAGTAATTCTCGTATTAAGTTCCTGATTGAACTTACAAACTCTTTGAAGGATTAATTAACTTTATTGTAATTTTATACTACTTGTTCACATCTCTTTATCGATGTAGGAAGAGAGTAATTATTGTTGTAACTTTGGTTCTCTAAGGCAGATTATTGTTGGATCAAGTTGCAAACCATTCAAATTTGATTTTATCATATCTTGGGAAATGTTCGCTTCACACACAAAGTCTATTTTCTTTAAATAAAGTATCCATCAAGCCTATAGAATTCTTCAAAAGCTGAATTTTCACATGTATGAAATATATTAGCCAAATCGATATCAACGTAGAATTATTTCATATAATTAAATCTGAACAAGTTAGCATTCAAAGTAGATAGAATAATATACATTTTTAATAACGCATTATCCATTATATTTTTCTTAACTTGATTGTATTTGATCATATATAAGAATGTTTCAATAAATTTCATATATTTGATGTGTCATTGATTCAACTTACCTTATCCTTTTAAATGCTTCAACAATTCATAATCTAAATGAATAATGAATTCTTTTGACCATAAGTAATACTACTGTGTTTTCAAATTTCTTACTTACTAAAATGTAAAGATTCTTATCATAAATAAAGTAGTTTAAGCTTACACCATTGAGCTTTTTTTCTAAAATAAGTAATAGATTGTTTATCTTGTATTAGAATAACTCTAATACTTGTTGCTAAGGCATCACTTTTAATCTCAAAATCTTTCATAAAATCAGGTAAATCCAAAAGACATATTGAATAAATTTTTTATTTCAATAAGTTAAATGAATTATCTTGTTTAATTTCCCATTTAAAACCAATAGACATTTTAACATTCTTAATTAAAGGTGCAATTATACTACTAAAATCCTTGACAAAATGCCTATGTAAACTAGTTAAACTATGAAAGTTTTTTACCTTAATAACTGATTTAGGTTTAGGTCGTTCTTGGATAGCCTTAACATGTTCCTCATCTATCTAAATACTTGTGCACTAATAACATAACCAATAAGCATAATTTTCTTAATGCAAAAGATACACTTCTTCAAATCAGCATACAATGATTCTTTACACAACACATCAAGTATTAGTTTAATATGTCATATAGTCAATCAGTTGGTTATACATAACATTATTATATTCATGTAAATATATGTTTATTATTAATAAAAACTTAATTTATCTTTAATATTCATATAATATTATATTAATGAATCTAGAATAAAGATAAAGTCTATAAAACAAAAATACTTTATGAAAAAAATTATAAATTTGTTATAATTATGGAATTTCTGTTGCAACAAAGCATTGTTCCAAAAATATTCATGGTTAATGCTCTCTTAAATAATAGACATTCATTAGGGTTGTAAAGACTGATACATATTATTTTTTTATTTTTTTATAAAAGAAGGAAGTTAATCTCATAAGTTGAGGTATAAGAGATACCTAGAACTAATATGTAAGTACTTTTCATAAGATATATACACTAAACTGAGCCATATGAGAATTTCATATGAAGAGATTACTTATATCTATGGAAAGGCTAGCATGATGGTTATGTAAGTGGTCCTTTAACATGAGATCCTTAAGTCATTTTATATAAAGAATGTTATACTTTGATCCTATTACATATTATCTTAAGTGAGATAATGAAAAGGAAAACATTAGGTATAACATGAACTATATGATGATAATTAAATAATTAAGAGAATATTAAACACCCTAGGTGAATTAAAGAAAATTTTCTATTTATTCTCAAATAGTATTGACTGAGAAATTCTTGGTCAAGGTGGAATGAGATTTGAAAAGAGTTTCAAGTCTTATTCAAACAATCAATGACTATTATGTAGAGAATAAACATAATTTAACATGACATACATATTTCATACTTTAATGTTAAATGAGAACATTATTGATAAAAAAAAAGATATTAAACTATTGACTTTTCTAATATTTAAAGGATCACGACATGTTACTAAATGATGCACCTGATCTTTAAATATAATTTAATCAATTCTTTAATTAATTATATATTAAATTATTTAATTATATTTAATTATAATTATAATTATAATTTATATTTAAGTCAATATATTATGAGTCAAATGAATCACATACTTTAAAAACCATTAGTTAGAAATTAAACTAAGATGATTTAATTAAGTATGACTTGATTCAAATATATTTTAGAAATTAAAGATTAGAATACAATTAATATAAAAATTGTATTTCTAGACCTAGAAAAATCAAGTAAAGACTTGGTTGAGTTAATTTCTATAATCATCTGAAATTAATATATAAATATTATTTAGAGGATAAATTGATATTTTACTGATTTACAGGGTTTTTTATATTTTTTATAAATAGTAAGTTATGTCTCTTATTTTTATAAGTTATTATCTATTAAACAGAAAACTATATAAAGACATAATTAGAGCTAGTACTTTAGACATGACAACCCCTCTCTTTTAAATAGAGATTTTGAAGATTTTTTATAAGTGGGTAATATGGATTACCATTGGAGGACTGACAATTAATGTAGATTTATCAACTAATCTAGATTTATGTTATATAACATTTAGTACAACAAATGTTTGACACTTTTATAGTTCATACTATATGGTATAACCGAAACCTGAGCTATAAAAGAAACTTGATTTATTGTTAATATATGTTTTAATCATGAATGTCTGACGAGATTTACAAGTATTAGCATTAATCAAATATGATGACTAATGTAATCATGTTACCAATTTATAATTTGATTGGAATATCCTTTGTGTGTAGTTTCTAATTAAATAATAAGAGTTTATACTATACTTGTTTGACATACCATTAGTGGATCCTCTAACCTTGACATTTATTATTATCATTGTTTAATCCTTACGTTAATCTTCCATCTCAAAATTCTCATCAACTTTTTCTTCTTCTTCTTCTTCTTCTTCTTCTTCTTTTTCTTTACTACTACTACTACTACCACTACTACTACTACTATTTTTATTATTATTATTACTATTATTGTTGTTATTGTATTATTGTTATCTATAATTTATACAATTAACTTCTCTATGGTTTGACCCCGATCTTACCGAGTTATTTATTACTTCAACACTCCTACACTTGGGAGAAAACATCAATCTTTTGGTTGTGTTAATTAAAAATTAATTGGTTTATTTATGAACAAGCAAATGATTAAAATTGAACAACATAGTAGCATTTGACTAAATTTTTTCCCTGTTCTCCTGTAATCCAATTAAATGATTTTGCAATTGATTTATGTACAATGTTTATATGGGCTATTTTTTTATTAGCATGTATTTTTAAAATATATTGTCAAAATTATATAATTTAAAAAAATGGATGAATAACACATTTTCTAACTTATTGTTATTAGAAACGAGACATTTAAACAAAAAAAATTATCAAATAAGTTGTACGTTAGGAGAGAGAAAAAAAAGATCTTAAAGATGTATTGAATCTTCGATTATGACATTACATGTACCATCAAGAAGATTTCAGCAAGATAAATTTAACAATACCAAAAAAGGTTACCAACGATAATCCAAGTGTACCACTCCTATCATCCAAAAATGGTTGCCACACTTATCATCCAAAAATGGTGGGTAACTCACTTGTTTTTTGTAGCAAGTATGGCACACAAGGGTTATCGCTAGTATCTTTTATTAAAGTTGTTAGATTCATCTTGTTAAGATTTTTTTGATAATACTAGTAATATCATAATTAGAGTTTTAATGTGCATGTAAGATTTTTTTTTTCACTTTTCTCTCTTTTTTCTCCTCTCACTTCATGTGATTTCACTTTTATTTTTTTAATGTAAGATTTTTGAATTGTGAGAAGTTTGAATATCTGTAAGATTTTTCTCTCTCTCTTTTCTCCTCTCCCTTCATCGTAAGTTTGAATATCATGTTTCATAATCATAATATGTATAAATCATAGTTATTAAATCTAGACCAGCCTGACGAGTTGAACCGGGACTTAGTTGACTCAGTGGCTGGGACTGGCTTAGTGGATTGACCTATAACTCAATTTGCCCGATGGCTGGACTGGCTTGGCGAGTTGATGACACAACTAAAAGATTAATGTCTTCTACCAAGTGCAGGAGTGTCGAAGTAATAAATAATCTGAGGGTCGAACCACAAGGAGGTTAATTGTACAAATTATAAACACCAATTATAAACAACAAAAATAGTAACAATAACAACAGCAATAATAATAGTAACGATAATAATACTAGTAGTAGTAGTAGTAGTAGTAGTAGTAGTAGTACTATCTAGCACATCGATGACAGACTTTCAATCGTTTTGCATGATGTTTCTTTACAAAAGTGCTTTTATCTATTCCAGACATGTGTGAAATGAAGAAATTAGAGGACTCGCCTGATAATCAGACCTTTGCTTGAATCAACCAGCGAATATCTTTAGGAATTCCATGATTCATTAACAATCTCAATCTTACACATCTAGCACGGTAAATTTTTGTAATTGCATTCTGAGGTAGAGCGGGAAAATACTTTTTTAATTTTTCAAGATTAGTGTCCATTATCAAATGAGAATTGGAAGAGAGATTCAAAGAAATGCATAAATATATACACAGATATCAGTTATCATGAGAAATTGAAAGAACCAATTTAAGTCACGAAGTACCATTATTCGTTATTTGATTGGGGTGAGAGAAACTAGCAAAAATCACTAAAAAAAATATGAGAAAAAAAATCAACTTTTATCTACAAGATCGTTCAAACCAGTTAATTCATCTTCACTAGGAAAATTATCAAATTAAGCTTTCAAACAATGTTCACTTCCCTTAAAAATATTGCAATTCATTGATTTCTCAATATCAAATGCTACATAAGGATACACATGTTTCTTAATAAATGGACTGCTCCATCTTGATCTTAACTCTCTAGGGAATGAATAGAGTTGAAAATTATAAAACAAAACTTTTTGACTTGTATCAATTTTTTGACAACTTTCACAAGTTTTGCAGAATGTATGCTTGTCCTTGAACATGGTGGGCCAATAAAATCAATTTTGAAAAAGTTTTACGGCTGTCTTTTTTGATGAAAAATAACTCCTACATGCTTTAGAATGACAAAGTTTAATGACACTACTTACCTCATTGTCAGGAATGAATCTTTGAAATATTTGATCAGGATAATATTTGAATAAGTTAGGGTCATCCCAATAAAAGTTCTTTACTTCGTTCAAAAACTTTTCTTTGTCTTGGGTACTCCAATCAGCTGACAAATCTTCTAAAGTAAGAAAATTAAGATTTTTATTATACCAAGGCATTGGACTAAGAGAAAGTAAGGATTCATTCGGAAGGTAATCATCGATTGGCGTGATGTCAGATGTCGAACCTGTTGTCACTTTTGATAAAAGATCCGCATTAATATTTTTGGAGTGTCTTTCATTAGTTTCTTCCTGAGAATAAATCATTTGCAAATCTTTAAATTCATCTAACTTATTTTTACTTAAAGTAGATTTAAGTTGATCATAAACTAATTCCCCAATATGATCTACTTCTTGTAATTCATTATCATCTTCAGGTTGCTTGCAAATGTTAAAAATATTCATCTCTAATGTCATGTTTTCAAATGATAGCTTCATCAGTTGACACGACAAAAAGATTGATGTCTTCTCCCAAGTGCAGGAGTGTCGAAGTAATAAATAACCCGGCAAGACCAGGGTCGAACCACAGGGAGGTTATTGTATAAATTATAAATAACAATAATACAACAACAACAATAATAACAATAACAACAATAACAATAACAATAACAATAATAATAGCAATAATAATAATAATAATAACAACAACAACAACAATAAAGAAGAAGAGAAGATGAGAACTTTGAGATGAAATATTGAAGTAAGGATTAACAATGATAATAACAAATGTCAAGGTTAGAGGTTCCACTAATATGTCAAACAAGTATAAAATAAACTCTTATTATTCAATTGGAAACCACACATAAAGGAGGTTCCAATCATATTATAGATTGTTAATATGATTACATTAGTCATCTTATTCAATTAATGCTAATATTTGTAAATTTCGTCAAGCATTCATGATTATAACTTATGTTAACAACAAATCAAGTTCCTTTCATAGCTCAGGTGTCGGTTATACCATATATTATGAGCTATGAAAGTGCCAAGCATTTGTTGTACCAATTGTTATACAACATAAATCAAGATTAATCATTTAGCAAGCAAAGTATTAAAGAGTGAACAAGATAACAAATATAAAACATGTTAGTATCAAACATTAAAGTCCATATTAAGTTTATACCATACTTATTCTTACACCATCAGTGTAACCTTTTCACCTTGACATAATTAACTTAGCTAGACATAATGAAAGAAAGAAAAATAGATAAACAAAATAAGAGCATAAAAGTTAACTAAGTAAAGGAAAGGAAATGAAAGGCATAAACTTGACATTAATGAAAACAAAGCATAAAGAATACAAAAAAGAAAACAAGAGCATGATCTTGAACTGGACACCAAGATGCCTAAATGCATGGTAAATGCCTCCTTTTATAGGCCAAAATTGGGAACTATTGATTTGATGACTAATTGATCTCTTGTCTACCCAAAACGTCATTGATGACGTCAAAATTAGAGCCACTTGAAAACATGAAAGTTCTAGGCAATTGTCTCAGCTTGTGTAAAAACTTCAGCTCATTTTGACTTCTAGAACTCCAGATATGGCTAAAATACTGAACAATGCTCGGGTTGGAGGACAGATTCGGGTTTCTTTGTTGTTGCAATAATTTGGACTTGAAAATGGCCTTTTTAGATCTTGGGCTCCATATGAAAGTTGTAGGCCTATATCTTACCTTTCCATCCATATAAAGTAGACCTAAATCTGAGATCTATAGCTCCAGATATGACCCAATTACCGAACAGTGTTTCGGTTTGGATTGCACCGACATCTCTTTTCTAAGTTTGATCATCTTTTTGCCTTTGCAATTGAAGTTATTAAAGTCATTAATCAATCCTTTCATTTATATGATAGGCCTGCATTTAAAATGGACATTTACCACAAATTAAAGGTATCTTATATTATTAGATAGATTATTATAAAATATACTTTAGTTAAGGAGTTATTGATACTTCAAGTGCAAAATGATGATATAAAACCATGATAAAAATGCACTTTTGAGTACTAATCATCAGTCCATTCCTATAATTAATCAATGTGTTAGATGTTGTAAGAAACGGACGTCCTAAAATAACAGGAAATGAATTACATGCTTCAACAGGTTGTGTATCTCAGACAACAAAATCTACAGGATAAATGAATTTATCGATTTGTACTAAATCCACAGGATAATTGAATTTATCGATTTGTACGAACACATCTTCGACTATTTCTCTAGGTGCTTTTACAGATCTATCGGCAAGTAAAAGAGTTATAGAAGTTGGTTTTAACTCACCTAGATTGAGACTTTCAAAAACTGAATATGGAAGTAAATTGACATTAGCTCCAAGATCAAGTAAGGCTCTTTTAATTTTATGTTCTTCAATAAAGCAAGAAATTATAGGACAACCAAGGTCTTTATATTTCAAAGCATTATTATTCTGAAGAATGACGCTTACTTGTTCGGCTAAAAAGACTTTCTTTTTCACATTCAGTTTCCTCTTCACTGTGCATAGATCTTTTAAAAATTTAGCATAGAAAGAACTTGTTTAATAGCATCCAGCAAAAGTATATTGATTCTTACATGTTTGAAAGTTTCAAAGATTTCAAAGTTGTGATTGACTCTCCTTTGTTTGGTCATGGCATAAGGAGATGGAAGTACTGATGGGGAATCAGTCATTTTTTTGCAATTTTCATATTCAACCCCTTCCTTACTCTCAAAGATTGACTCATCATCTTTCTCACAAGATTCAAGAGTGGGTTTTTCAATAACCTTACCACTGCGATGAGTAGTGACTTATTTAACTTGGTATATGTGTTGGCTTCCGGAACTACTTGCATTTGCATAATATTGCCCCTTGAGATTTTATTGTGCTTAAAATAGAAACTTACCCTTCTTTTGGAAACTGAGAGCAGATGTCAATTTTACAAGAGTATCTTTAAAATCTATCATATTTTGAGCAAATTGAGTATTTATTGTCTCTTACTTTTTAATGAATGTATGCAATGTTTCCTCAAGATTTCCTCTAGGAGGTGGAGCATAAGGAGGTGCATATCCATGAGAATTTTAGAAATTATGTTGTGCTTGAAACGGTGGTTGTGAAGTTTATATATTGTTATTATCACTCTTTCAACTGAAATTTGGGTGATTTCTCCAACCAGGATTATATGTTTGTGAGTATGGATTATGGTTGGCCCTTTAAAAACTATTTAAAGTATGGGCTTGTTTATGGAGGCATTCCTTAAAAGAAGGCAAGTTTGGACAGTTATTGGTTAAGTATTCATTAGTTTCACAGATTCGACAAACAATGTTTTCAAATAAATTTTAATTGACCACTCTTTTTCAATTCTAGTGCCTTGACTTTTCTACCTAAAGATGCAAACTTGGCTTGGAGGTCCTCATTTTCCCTAAGGTTGTACATACCTCTATTAGATATATGAGGTTGAGTTTTACTCGGTGCCTTATAAGTACCTGCGGTGTTCTAATTTTAAGCATTTTTAGCTAACAAGTCTAAGTACTCAATTGCTTCATCAGGGTCTTTATCTTTAAAAGTTCCATTACACATCAATTCAACCATTTGCCTATCTCTAGGTGTTAACCCTTCATAAAAATATGAAACCAATCTCCATGTTTTAAAACCATGATGAAGACAAGTATTAAGCAAGTCTCAATATCTATCCCAACATTAGTAAAATGTTTCTCCTAATTTTTGGATGAAAGTGGCGATTTGTCTTTTGAAAAAATTTGTTATGTGAGATGGGAAAAACTTCTTTAAAAATTGTTTTTACATTTCATCCCAAACACGAATGGACCCTGGTCTCAAATTTTGTAGCCATGTTTTAGGTTTATCTTTTAAGGAAAAAGAAAAAAGCTTTAATCTAATGATGTTTATGCTATAATTTGAATCATTATATGTGTTGTGGACCTCCTCAAATTCCTTTAAATGCAAGTATGGATTTTCCAATTCTAAGCCATGAAAAGAAGGTAAAAGTTGAATAATGTCTGGCTTAAAATTAAAATGAGATGCATCGGGAGGAAAAACTATGCATGATGGTGCACTAATTCTTATAGGATTCATGTGGTCTCTATGTGTTCTAACACGGTTATTCTCGTTATTCTCATTATGAAGTGATTTATTATCTTATTCGGCTATATTTTCTAAAAGTGATGAGAATACCTTATAAAATCTACCACTTGATGTACATGATCATGCTTTAATGTACGTGTTGGAATATAATAAAAGGAGGAAGAAAAAAAAAGAAGAAACAAGAGATAAGAAACAAAGTTATATAAAAGAAAAGTGAAAAGAGAAAATAAAATAAATACTATAATTTATACAAGAACTTACCTCCGTGGTAACGACGCTAAAAACTTAATACGACTAAAAGATTGATGTCTTCTCCCAAGTGTAAAAGTATTGAAGTAATAAATAACCGGTGCAAGACCGGGATCAAACCATAAGGAGGTTAATTGTACAAGTTAGAAACAACAATTATAAACAACAACAATAGTAACAATATCAACAACAACAATAATAGTAATAATAATACCAGTAATAGTAGTAGTAGTAGTAGTAGTATGTAGTAGTAGTAGTAATGAAGAAGAAGATGAAGAAAAGTTGATGAGAACTTTGAGATAAAAGATTAACGTAAAGATTAAAAAATGATAGTAATAAATGTCAAGGTTAGAAGATTTACTAATGGTATGTCAAACAAGTATAGTATAAAATCTTATTATTCAATTGGAAACTACACACAAAGAAGGTTCGAATCAGATTATAAATTGTTAACATGATCACACTAGTCATTTTATTCGATTAATGCTAATACTTGTAAATTTCATCAAGCATTCATGATTATAACTTATGTTAACAACAAATCAAGTTCCTTTCATAGCTCAGGTGTCGGTTATACCATACAGCATGGGCTATGAGAGTGTCAAGTATTTATTGTACCAAGTGTTATACAACATAAATGAAGATTAGTTATTTAACAAGCAAAGTATTAAAGAGTAAACAAGATAATAAATATTAAATATGTTAGTATCAAACATCAAAGTCCATATTAAGTTTACATTATACTTATTCTTACACCGTTAGTGTAACCTTTTCACCTTGACATAATAAACTTAACTAGACATAATGAAAGAAAGAAAAATAGATAAATAAAATAAAAACATAAATAAGATAAAAGTTAACTAAACAAAGGAAAGGAAAGGAAAGGTATAAACTTGATATTAATAAAAGCAAAGCATAAGCAATATAAAAAATAAAAAAAGAGAAAGGAAGAGCATGATCTTGATTTGGAAACCAAGATGCCCAAATCCATGACAAATGCCTCCTTTTATAAGCTAAAACTAGGAACTATTGATTTGATGACTAATTAATGAGTGGGTGATCAACTCTTGACTTGATGATAATTTTTATCTTCTATTGTCTGCCTAAAATATCATTTATAACATCAAAATTGAAGCCACTTGAAAACATGAAAGTTGTTAGAAATTGTCTCATATTTTTTATGTAAAAAATTCAAGTCAGTTGAACTTCTAGAACTTTAGATATGGATCAAATACTAAACAGTGCTCGAGCTGGAAGACAGATTCAAACTTCTTTGTTGTTTCTAAAATTTGGACTTAAAATGGCCTTTTTAAGTCTTGGGCTCCATATAAAAGTTGTATGTATATGTCTTACCTTTTTATTCATATAAAATAGACCTAAATCTGAGATCTACAACTCTAGATATAACTCAATTACCGAACAGTGTTCTGGTTTGGACTACACCACCATCTCTTTTCTAAGTTTGGTCATCTATTTATCCTTTCAATTTCAGTTCTTAAATTCATCAATCAATCCTTTCATTTATATGATAGGACTATATTTAAAATAAATATTTACTACAAATTAAAGGTATCTTATATTATTAGAGACGTTATTATAAAATATGTTTTAATTAAGAAGTTATTGATATTTCAGGTGTAAAATGATGATATAAAACTTTGATAAAAATACACTTAAGTACTAATCAGTCGACCTATGACTTGCTTGACCTGGTAGCTAAATCAGTCCGGGTAAGTTAAAAAACCAAGTTAACCTACTAGGTTGAACCATAACCCAGACAACTTGGTAAAACTTGATTAAGATTTTTTTTTTCAAATGTATTTTTTCTCCTAACCAGATATCCTTTTTTATATATTTTTTAGTTGGTTATTAACTATTTTTAAAATTTATTATATAAATAATAAAAGAACATTTTAGTTTTTTAATTTAGGATATGAAATCCTTTAATACACACACACTATATGCTTAAAAGAAAAAAATTATTTTTTCAATATAGAATTTAAAACCCTTTAAAATATATGTTTTATATTCAGAAGAAAAAAATTGTGTTTTTTAATATGAAATAAAAAAATTTTAGTTTAAATACTTCAACTTAAAAAGATAATATATCGATATTGTTTTTTTAATATGGAATAAAAAAATTTAAAATAATATTTTAATTTTTATTATTTATAATATGGATAGTCTAAATTCACATAAATTATTTTTTAATTTTTTTATATAAAATATTAAAATTTTAAATATCTTTTAATAATTTTTTTGGATTACTCCATACCTGTAACTCAAGACATTTTTTAATTAGATCAACTCTTAAATTAGATGTAATAACTATGGTATAAACTGTGTTATTTCTACTTTTTCTTCTTTTTCAAAGCATGTTATTTTGCAAATATTTTTAAAAAAAAATCATGCCATTTTTCAATAAAAAAAAATCATTCATATGATATGAATGTTTTGAAGAAATTTGTATCAGTAAAGTAATTGTGATGCAGTGGGAGTATTGTGACAAAAAAATCTCGGGTTTGTAATCCATTTTTCTGTCACAAATACATTTTCCCAGCTTCATCTATCCTCTCTTGCATATTTTTCCCCAAGTGCCCCCAATACTAAAACAAGGAAAAGCGGTGTCGTCTCCTTCCTCTGCTCAGATTCAAAACCCTAAAGAACCATTAGTATTTACTTCTTTTTCATTAGAAAAGAAAAGAGAGAAGAGAAGAGCATGAAACTAGGTAGTACAGCAGTGGTAGTAACATCATCATCAGTTGCCACGTTAGGGTTTCCAAAGAATTATTACAACAAACCATCTTGGTTTGGTCAATTATTAAAGACCAACATGTTTCCTCACCATTTCCCAATTCTTTTCTCCTCTTCTTCTTCAGCATCCATCTCCACCACCACAGAGGATCCCAGTGATGCAGTTGCAGCGGCCAAGCCAAAACAACAGCACCCTTGGCTCATTGTTGGCCTCGGCAATCCTGGCAAAAAATACCACTCCACTCGCCATAACGTCTGTTCATTATTTCTATTTTTTCTTCTTTTTCGACGTTTTCATGTTGTATGAATAAGGATTTTTTCCCAAAATTTTAGTTTAAAAATTTTTAAATTGCAAATTTGATTACTAAAAGTAGAAGAAGATAATAATGTTTTTGTTTGTTATTGTCTGTTGGGGTGTTGTTGTTTTACAGGTGGGATTTCAGATGGTGGATGCTTTGGCTGATGCTGAGGGCATATCTATATCTGGTGTTTCTTTTAAAGCCCTCTTTGGTAAAGGTCAGTTATTTACACGTTTTTGTATTCAACTCAATTCTACATTGAATTAATTGAAACAAGTTCAGATTTTTATCCTTCTTTTGAAATCATTGTCTCGTTGAATTTTTTATTGGGTCTTCAAATTATACTTTGGTAACTACTTGGTACTGTCTCAAACATTTTTTGCTTATGGTTGTTATGGAATGGGTGCTTGGCATGCAAATTAACAATACGAATGGATTATAGACGTGGGAATTTCTCCTAGTTGTCAATTTTTGTGCAACTGCCAATGAATGATTGAAGGGTACAAATTAAGACACATTAAATTGAATTATCTTTTAGGCACTATGGGCAGTGAGAGGTAGATGAGATAATGCAATTTTATCTTTTCTTGATTTTAGTTTTCTTATTTACAATCCTTATGATAATAGTTCTGTGTTCCAGGTTTTATTGGAAATGTTCCAGTGATGTTTGCCAAACCCCAGACTTTTATGAATGCAAGTGGTGAGTCTGTAAGTAAGCTCTTTGAAGAGGACATCTTCTTATATTTGCAGTCAAGATATTCTCCTCTATCTAATGTGTCTAGAGTTCTGGCATTGATTGGCTGATTTTCCAATGCCATTTGCAGGTTGGAGCCATTGTATCATATTACGAGATTCCTTTGAAGCAAGTACTTTTGGTAAAATAGTGATATTTGATCTCCCTCTACTCCTTTACTTAAGAAACAACTATGTCCTCCGAACTAAGAGTCATTCTATTGTTTCAGATTTATGATGACCTAGATCTGCCTTTTGCCAAATTGAGACTATTGCCGAAAGGTGGACATGGAGGACATAATGGGTATCATCTTCTTGTTGTTGTTGTGTGCCCTCAGTGCTCTACTAATTCTATCATGATTTTGGGCTTTAGTTTACTCTGATCTGAGCTTCAAGTAAAAGGGACCCATGGCTGAGCCTACTTTAGTGCATGCATTATTTGCCTTTTGTGGTCTGGGTGTCTGATTGGATCTTGGAGGACATAGATACAATGTTTTGAATCATAATCCCTCTTATATCATATCAGAATACACATTTGGAACTTGTTTTTATGTTTGTGATATAATTTGGAATTTCATCATTGTATAATCTATCCTTTTTTATGGCTATTTTTAAAACTTTGTTGCAAAAAGGAAAATTTTATTTTTGAATATCCAATGTTGAGGGCCATTGTACACTCTGAAAAATATTGTTGTGCTCCATTGAAGTACAAAGAATTCCTCGTAATTAACTGTTGTATTAAAGTACAAAGAAGAATTTATCGTAATTAACTCTTGTACATTGTATGGCTGACTAATTTTCTTGTTCCTTCAGGATGAAGAGTGTTATTAATCACTTCAAAGGAAACCGTGATTTTCCTCGTTTAAGAATTGGTAAGTTGTGTTTCCCAAAGCACCAAAATTATACTTTGCAATCTCCTTTCTAGATTTGTTATAGCTATGTGTTTGCGAAATCATTCTAGGCATTGGACGGCCTCCTGGAAAAATGGATACTGCTAACTTTGTTCTCCGCCCTTTCACTAAACAAGAACAGGAAGAGGTAGTAAACTTTTACATTTACTCAGAAGAGATACTGTATAGAATTGGAGAGTGGATTTTCATCATTCAATCGATTTCATTTCTTTTTTCAGTTGGATTTTATGTTTCAACAAGGCATAGAAGCCGTGCGGATTCTTTTACTCGAGGGGTTGAATAAAAGTGCTACTTTTGTCAACAGTACTAAATCTATGGAGCAACTTGGTTAATTAACTGCTCTGCTAATTATCATTTACATGAAAGGGAATGGCTGCTATAGGGAATTGATGGAATGGTGGACGTAATGGGAAATAATATTTTGCGATAAAGAATCCTGTTCAAATTTAGCAACTCAGAATACGAGCTTTTCTATGTATCTAATTTTGTATTGGAAGAGTGTCAGTGCTTTAAATTTTGTTAAGGTGTACTTCAATTGTATCCAATTAATATTTAATGCTTTCCTTTTAATAAAAAAAGAAACCTAAAAGATTGGTTGTTTTTACTGGGCATCATATTTTGTCTTCTTTTAGTCTTTAAAGCCTTTTTTTTTAGTCATTACACTTTTTTTTTTTCAATTTTATCCTTGTACACTATGTTATTTAGGATTTGAACTTGGGTTGATTACCTTGTCATGAAGGGTTTTATTTATTGTATATTTGGAACTTTTTGAATTGAATTCAATAGGGAAGTTTTAATGAAATTTTATTTTATGTTTGAAATCTTTGTGGGTGTAAGAATTGAATTTGAAATTCAATCTCTAAAAATGTATAAAAATAAATCAAATATCAAACTCCTTCGATTTACAATTCTATAGCATAGAAATTTAATGTTAAAACTATTTTTTAAAAAAATAGTTAGCTTTGTTTTTAAAGATATTTGGAGAAATAAGATGAGGGCAATATAAAAACTAAAATGAATTGAATTTTATATTTTTCAAACATGTACACTATAATTGAATTCATTTAATAATTCAATTATAATAGAGAATTTATTTCAAGTAACCAATTAATTATTTAAAATGCACCTCTTTCATATGTTTTTCATATATTTTTTCCCTTAAGATTTTGTTTAACTTGTTTTTTGGTTTTTATAGTTTGAAAATTATTAGTTTTGGTTCAAAACTTCAATTGTTTTTTTACATATCACTATGCATGAGAGATAAGAGAGAAGTATCTGAAAAATGATAAAGTATAATTAATTGATCATATTTTGACAATTAAAATAATTGATTATAGTATTAATGAGTTGATTATAGTATTAATAAGTTTTATTTAATGAGAGTTTGATAATAGTGATTTTTTTTTCTATTAACATACTTGAAAAGGTAAGTGAGGGCTTGTTTAAATTTTGATGATTCATTTGATTTTTGATTTTGAGAGTAATTTTGGAGTGATTGGGGGTCGATAAGTGGTTATAAAGGATTTATAGTGTTTTATTATATTTTCAAATTGAAAAAAAAAGTTTAAAAATAAGGTTTGAATGTCTAAAAACTTGGATTTTAATTTTCATATATGATAGGTCTTCTACACTACAGGTAAAGAGTTTAAAAAATTCTAGACATGAGCCCGGATCTTTTAATTAAAGCTAAATACATAGTCCTGGTCTTATAGACCCTTTGAGGTTTTTACAAGGATAAGTATGTTGGTTGGGCTACTAAGGGTTGAGTGCTTAGTTTATTTTTTATTTTGATTTGTTTTTAATTTAATTTATTTAAAATAATTAGTTTAAAATATTACAAACATAATAAAATTTTAAATTAATTAAGAATATATTTTAGATATTATTTTATAAAATTCCATTCAATTTTTATTTTATTTTCAAATAATATTATACCATTCTTCTAATAATATCAGCAAGTTTTTTATAGCCCCATCATTATTTAAAAAAAAATTATTTGTTTACTTTTCTATAACGTATATTTTTATTACTATATGATTAAATAAAACTTATTTAACATATATGTGTGTGTATGTATATTATTCTGTCAATAAAGTTTATAATCTAAATTTGTAATTTAACAGATTTGTTCATATCAATTGAAAATATTTTCATTTTAATATTTAAAAACCAAATACCTTTATATATATCAAATCTGGAGTTCAAAATTAAAATCTTACTTGCAAAAAACATTAGCAATGCTTGCAGTTTTTATTTATTTAATTTTTTTCATTCAAAAAGAACTTTCATCCTACCTCCAAAGCGTGAGCTAGTTACCTCGTAATCATTATTTATTTATTTCATTGTTTATCTAGATTTTTTTTATATCAATTCTTTGCCTGAATACTAAAAGCTAGTAAGGCACAATCCACGAGGTAATATGAGAGATGGTAATAGGTATTTACAATTTAGTTTTGTATTATTCATACCCAATCCGAATCTAAAACTACTTTCTATATTAGACTCAAAACTCAATCAAATATGGATTTTTAAACCTGAACCTAATCAAATGTTGGATATCTATTGGGTATTCATGACTCGTCTAACTCATACCATCAATTTTCTCTTTTAAAAATCTCAAAATAAACATAAACTTTCTCTATTTTTTTTAATAGATACACCACATATAGTTAAAAAGAAAATTAAACCATGTAATGTAAACACGCTCAATTAAAAAAACTTCCCTAGAAGACAAACATGAATAATATGTAATAAATAACTTCAATTTCTACAAAAAGAGCTCAAAGCAATAGATGTGAAGGCCTATTTAAAACTATAAATATGGCATTCTACACTTAATTGGTTTTCATATTATTAAATAAAAAATAATTAAAAAATATTATTATTATAAATTGAATATCATGATTTATAAAAATTAATTTTTCATGAAGTTATCTTGATTTTAGAAAAATATATTAATATTGGGTTGGTGCCCTGTTTTTATAGCGTCTATTTTCTTATCATGTTATTAAATAAAAAATAATTTTAGAAAAAAACATAATTATTGAGAATTAGATTTTATGATTTATATTGATTTATTTTTTATAGGATTATCATGATCTCATAAAAAGATCTCGGTATTGAATTAACATTTGATTTTGTAAGCATTTAATTTTTATCATATAATTAAATAAATAAAATTTAAAAAATAAAGTTATTAAATTCAATAGTGTTCATGATCCAGATCACGAGTTTAACAATTTAACTTATATTGATATAAGTTAATTAAATGTGTCATCATCTCAATATTTTTTTAAAAAAGATATATCACATTAAAAAATATTTTTAAAGTCAAATTATTTTTTAACAATCATTTAAGTTTTTTTTTTAATTTACCAAGTTAATCAAGTCATACTGAGGCAATCCTATATATAATTCAATTTAAAACTCAAGTTAAACAAAAAATATGATGAAGTGGTTTTAGTTTCGATCCTACTATAGTGTGTGGAATTATCTAGTCTATGCTATTTCTTCTATGTTTAACTTGCTTATATTTACGGGGGTTCAAGATAATAAATAAATTTATATATAGTAATAATAAAATTATTTTAAAAATAAAATAGTATATTAAATAAAATTATATAAATTGATTTTATACATTCTATTCTAATATTAAACTATTTGAGAGAAAGTATTCTTTTTTCTAATAATGTCCAATGAAAGAGGAGTTAATGGAATGGAATACATCCATCTTTACATCATATCAATTTAATTAAATAATTCAACCCTTTTGTATCATAAAAATAATACATTCGATGATTGCTATAACTATTTTTAATTTTTTTCTCATAAAAATTCATCCTTTAATAGATTTATTGTCTTTCAATTTTCAATAATTTCCTATTTTAAGTATAATTAGTTTTTTTATATCTTCTTTTTAAGTCCACAAACAAAATCTAATTTAGTATTTTAATTAATTATACTTCAAGTATAAAAATAAATTTAATGAAGGCTAATTCTATTATGAAATTGTTTTTATTATGAATTAAATTGATAAATTATGAATTAGTAAAACAAGTGGGTCAACTTTTTAACATGTTGCGAGAAACTTTTTTAGATGAAGTATGCACACTAAACAACAAACAAATAAGCCCTTATTTGTTTGAAGAAAAGTAGTTTCTTTAAAACTATTTTTTAAACTTTTCTATGTTTGTTTGTCATTAGAAAACTTAGTTAACAAAAAAAATATTTTCCAGTTAAAGGAAAATTTGGCTTGAATTTCACGAAAATATTTTTCTTTTATTTTAGGTGGAAAACACTTTCTAGAAATTATAAAAAATTTAGAAATATCATATCATTTGCTAATTATAATAAATTTTGTCCTCAAACTTTTGATTGCTATATATTTTGTTTTCAATCTTTTTTTTTAATTTCACCTTTTAAATTTTGATTTTTATATTAACTTGATCCTTATTTTTATGATTGTTATTTGCTTTTCGCTTATTATTATTTTAATTGAAATTTTTTATCTATCAAATCCAATCCTCATTCTTTTGATTGTTATTTATTTTATTTGAAAAAATTAATAAAATTATAATTATAATAATTTTAATTTCATCATCTTTCAATTTTTTTTATTTGTTACATTTGATCTTATTTTGATTGTTATTCATTTTATTTAAAATAATTTATGAAATTAGATTTTATTTTCAATTTCATTTTCATTTAACTTTTTAATTCGTAAGATTTGTTTCTTATTATTTTAATAAATTTTAAAAAAATATTAATAAGTTATTTTTCTACTTTTTTTTCATGACACTATCAAACATCGAAAAATAATTTATTTTTCAATAATCTACTTTTAAAAAAATACTTTTTAACAAAGAAACATGATCTAAAAGATGAAAAAAACTCTTTTAATGAAACAAGAATGATCTTAGATTCTAGATCCAAAATAAGTGACACTAAACAACATATATTAATATATGTTCCGATCAAATAACATACAAGAAATTTGATAACTCTATAGAAAAAAAATTAAAAAAAATACAAAATTTAATTTTCAATTAACCCAATGTTGAAGGATGTCATCGAAAAAAATTAATTAACAAAATAACTCAGGTCAATATGGACTAACCTGTTAAACATGTAATCTAGGTTATGAGACAAATATAATTTCATAAAAAGCATATAAAAAATCACAAAGCTCCATCTCTAATAAGTTTAATGTTAAAGGTTAAAATCGAGAAAACAAGCTAAATTCATAAGACCATGATAACTCTTGACATAACTAAAAAATTGATGTCTTCTCCCAGGTGTAGGAGTGTCGAAAAAATAAATAACCCGGCAAGACTAGAGTTGAATTACAGGGAGGTAATACAACAACAACAACAATAGTAGTAGTAGTAATAGTAATAATAATAATAGAAGAAAAGGAAGAAGAAGTTGATAAGAACTTGAGATGAAAGATTACTATAATGATTAAATAATGATAACAACAAATATTAAGGTTAGAGGATTCACTAATGGTATATTAAATAAATATAGTATAAAATTTTATTATTTAATTGGAAACCACACATAAAGGATGTTCCAATTAGATTATAAATTATTAACATGATTATATTAGTTATTTTATTCGAATAAGGCTAATACTTGTAAATTTTTTCAGCCATTCATGATTATAACTTATGTTAACAACAAATTAAATTTCTTTTATAACTCAGGTGTTGGTTATACCATATAGTATAGGCTATGAAAGTGTCAAGTATTTGTTGTACCAAATGTTATACAACATAAATCTAGATTAATCATTTAACAAGCAAAGTATTAAAGAGCGAACAAGATAACAAATATAAAACATGTTAATATCAAACATTAAAGTCCATGTTAAGCTTACACTATTAGTGTAACCTTTTCACCTTGGCATAATAAACTTAACTAAACATAATGAAAGATAAAAATATAAATAAACAAGATAAGAATATAAATAAAATAAAAGTTAACTAAGTAAAAGAAAGGAAATGAAAGGTATAAACAAGATATCAATGAAAATAAAACTCAAGTATTATAAAAATACAAAAAAAGAAAGTAAAAGCATGATCTTGCTCTGGAAACCAAGATGTCTAAATGCATGGCAAATACCTCTTTTTATAGGCCAAAAGTGAAAACTATTGATTTGATGACTAATTGATGAGTGGGTGGCAAACTCTTAACTTAGTAACAATCTTTATCTTCTCTTGTCTTTCCAAAACGTCATTGATAACGTTAGAATTAAAACCACTTGCAAACTCAAAAATTATAGAAAATTGTCTCAGCTTTCAAGAAAAAAATAAAGATCATTTAGGCTTCTAGAATTTCAGATATCGACCAAATACTGAATAGTGTTCGGGTTGTAGGACAGATTCAGACTTTTTCTTTGTTACTATAATTTGGACTTGAAAATGACCTTTTTAAATCTTGGGTTTTCATGAAAGTTGTAGGCCTATATCTTATCTTTTCATCCATATAAAGTAGACTTAAATCCGAGATCTACAACTCCAGATATGATCCAATTACCAAATAGTATTCTGGTTTGGATTGCACTAGTATGTTTTTTTTTTTTAAAGTTTGGCTATCTTTTTGTCATTTCAATTTCACTATTTCAACTCA
Source organism: Populus ilicifolia (assembly GCA_015708895.1). Taxonomy (NCBI): domain Eukaryota; kingdom Viridiplantae; phylum Streptophyta; class Magnoliopsida; order Malpighiales; family Salicaceae; genus Populus; species Populus ilicifolia. Next base: position 381,828 of record SRLM01000355.1, read on the forward strand.
TCAATCAATCCTTTTATTTATGTGATAGGCTTGCATTTAAGATGAACATTTATCATAAATTAAAGATATCTTAAATTATTGGATATGTTATTATAAAACATGATTTGAAGTTATTGATACTTCAAGTACAAAATGATAATATAAAACCTTGATAAAAATACATTTTTAAGCACTAATCACACCTCCCAACTAGCGTATTACTAGTCCCTAGTAATTAAAATGTTAAAATAAAATAATTTACAAATTCCACAAAGCAAGTCATTCATCATTCAACTTTCATTAATCTATCCAGATAAACAAACTTTCATTAAATTTATATACCTACTCAATAACTTTCAAATGAGATATTAATAAATCTTTCTTTTATGCTTCATATATCAACACATAGTTATGGGGCTTTACTTGGAAAAAAAACAAAATATTTGTTCTAATGTTTAAGGTTAAGTTCCTTAGGTTGAGATTCTTTTATTTTTTTTAAAAAATATATATATATATGTAACTTAACACACAATGCATCTTTAACCCATGTAACTAGCTTTCGACTAATAACTCCCAGACTAGTTGTTCTTAGGGCATTAGGTGTTAAGACACCCCTACGAGCTTAGCAACTCGAGTTGCAAATACTGATATGTAAATAGTACAATGTTTGATTCCTTTATGCTTTTCTTCTCAACCCATGTAACAAGCATTAGGCTAACAGCTCCCAAGTCAGTTGATTTTAGGGTATTAAGTGTTAAAACATCTTTTCGGGCTTAATTGCTTAGGATAGGGAGGCTACGAAACCAAAGTTATTTATATTTTTATTATCATCATTTTTTTTTCTCTTTTTTTTTCAAATTATATACTATCACTTTCCTTTAGTTGTTACCTTTAATAAAATAACATAAATAATATAATAATTCAATGTGCAACCTATAATCATATGTTAAAGTGTGTGTATGTGAAAATTAAGGTTTAAGAATACATGTTAAATGAGTATATGAGCAGAATTAAGTGATAACAATGCAAGAGTTTATAAACCTGAATATTTCAAGAAGTATTATGATAGACCTTGTTAAAAATGATTAATAAGATGCGTCTCAAGAGTCACTTTAATAAAAAAAAACTCTTTTACTCTATCATCTTAGTAACAATAATTTTGCACATACTTTATGAAATAGAAAACATAATTAGTTAATTTTTTTATCAACTACTACCCTCTTTCTCCAACCAAAATGAGATATTATTTTCAATATCCTAATGTAGAAAGATAGAGTATAGAAGACATCACTTGAAATAACAAACACTAACAAACTTGAAATACACTTAAACAAATATAAGAAACAACAAAACACAATAATAAAATCAAAAGACATAAAGATTCACAAATGAAAACTCAAATCAAATCTAAGCTTTTTACGGCTTTTTTTAGACGACCAATTTATATGACTTATAGAGAGATTAATTACAGGAAAGAAAGATTATAATTGGTCAATCAATTGTTCAGTAGTAACAACAAAGATTATGATTTATCATATCGAAGATGTTAGAAATTCTTGTTCGACAACATGATCAAGAAACGATAACAACTTATCATAATAACCATTAACATTTAATAGACTTGTGAGTTTATGGTGAATGTGTAATTAGGTCCAAGAAGAGATATGAAAGATCTCTTCTAATATGCTTAATTAGTACTTAAAAGTGCATTTTTATCAAGGTTTTATATCATCATTTTGCACTTAAAGTATCAATAACTCATTAACTAAACTATATTTTATAATAATATATCTAATAATATAAGATACCTTTAATTTATTATAAATATTCATTTTAAATGCAGGCCTATCACATAAATAAAAGGATTGATTGATGAATTTACGAACTAAAATTAAAAGAACAAAGAGATGGCAAACATAGAAAATAGATGTTGGTGCAGTCCAAACTAGAACACTGTTCGGTAATTTGATCATATTTAGAGTTGTAAATCTCAGATTTAGGTCTACTTTATATGGATGGAAAGGTATGATATAGGCTTACAACTTTTATATAGAGCCTAAATCTAAAAAGGTCATTTTTAAGTCCAAATTTGAGCAACAACAAGGAAGTCTAAATTTGTCTTCCAGCCCAAACATTGTTTAATGTTTGGCCCATATCTAGAGTTTTAGAAGTTGAAATGACTTGAATTTGTTACACAAGAAAGCTAAGACAATTTCCTACAACGTTTATATTTTTAAGTGGCTCTAATTTTGACGTTATCAATAACGTTTTAGGCAGATAAGAGAAGATAAGGATTGTCACCAAGTCATCAATTGGTCATCCACTAATCAATTTGTTATCAAATCAATAGTTTCTAATTTTCGCCATGTATATAGGCATCTTGGTTTCCAGATCAAGATCATGCTCATGCTTTTCTCTCTTTGTATTTTTTGTAATGTTTATTCTTTGCTTTCATTAATTTCAAGTTTATGCCTTTCATTTCCTTTCCTTTACTTAGTTAACTCTTATCTTATTTATGTTTTTATTTTATTTATTTATTTATTGCGATGTCATGGTCGCACAAATTAATTACTTTAACTTAAAACACAACACACAAGATAGTATAGAGCAAGCAAGGGGTCGATTCCACAAGGAAGATTTAGTTCAGATTTTTATGCTATATGTTATGCAATTGGGGGGTTTTGATTTGTGATGATTTAAACTATGAAAGAAATTAAACTAGAGAACAAAATCAATTGAAATCGAAATTTATCAAGAAAACAAACCTCAGTTGCAAGCATACATCCACCAAAGAAAATTACAACCGATCCTTGAAACAAAACTATAATTTATATTCTGAATTTTTATCTTTTCTTAATATTGGTTAATTAACGGATCCGCCGTATGACTAACCCTAACCAACAAACAATCATAATGTATGTATTAATGATTTAGTTTAATGGTAGCCCTAAGAACTAGATATTTGAGTGTTCTCTCTAAGTTTAATAATGTAGTTCAACCAAATTATCAAGCTTAGTTGCTTCACAAGTTCATACATCACAACTCCGGTTTTGATATCAAACTTAGCAATAAATTGTTCACAATAATAACTTAGAGTTCATAGAAAATATGCATAGAAAAACAATCATACTCATTCATACTATAAACTAAAAATAAAATGAAGAATAAATCTCACGATTCTTGAAATCTGAAGGTTTATTGTGTCCTTGCAACCAAGAAAAGAGCTTAGCCTTGCATAACTATTGAACAACTACTCTTAAAGAATGAAGACAACATATTTTTTTTTGGGTTTGTAGAGGAAAGAATTTGTGTTTCTTAACTTTTGGCTGTTGCCCCCCTTCTCTCCTCTCTCTCTTTCTTTTTATATGTTCAGAAACCCTAGTTCCTAATTTACAAAGTAGTCCTCCCTTAAGTTGACAATTGACATTTAAGTACTTCAATAACTATTTTCCCTAAAAAAAAGAAAAATCCTTGCATGAAATCTTCAAACTCTAACTTAGAGGAGCTAAATTGCTGATATAAAAATTTCGATGACGGTTTAGAAGCTTCAAAATGTAATTTGGACTCATTTCTTCATGAAACCTGATTGCTGGCAGAATTCAGTTGTCATCTTTGAAAAATCATATCTCCCTCATCTAACATCTGTTTTGGCTGAAATTTGTAGAGTCTACTGAACTTTGAGTCAGGAATCCAACAAAATTAAGTTTGCATAAATTGGACTTCCATAGCTCCAGATATTGAATTTTGAATAGACAAAGGTCAACAGTGGCAGAATACGAGATTTGACTTTGAAGGATGTGATTCCCATCATCTTTCTCTTTTTATTTTTCTTGCATTACATTTCCAGAAAGGTATGGATGTTAGCTTTTTAGTGCCACTGGAATCACTTCTTTTTGCATTTTTCATCCAAAAGTGCCTTCAAAACATAAAACAAAGAATATCAAGACATTTTACATATAAAACATGGACAAACAATTAGGTAAATATGGATAAAACTATCGAATAATATGATTATATCATTATTTTTATGTTTTTCATTATGTTTAGCTAAGTTTATTATGTCAAGGTGAAAAGGTTACACTAATGGTGTAAGAATGAGTATAGTCTAACTTAATATGGACTTTAATGTTTGATATTAACATGTTTTGTATTTGTTATCTTTGATACTTTGCTTGTTAAATGACTAATCTTGATTTATGTTGTATAACACTTGGTATAATAAATATTTGGCACTTTCATAGCTCATACTATATGGTATAACCGACACCTGAGCTATGAAAGGAACTTGATTTGTTGTTAACATAAGTTATAATCATGAATACTTGACGAGATTTACAACTATTGACATTAATCAAATACAATGACTAATATAATGATGTTAACAATTTATAATCTGATTGGAACCTCCGTTGTGTGTGGTTTCCAATTGAATAATAAGACTTTATACTATTACTCAATTGAAAATGACACACAAAGAAGATTCCAATCTGATTATAGATTGTTAAAATGGTTATATTAGTTATCTTATTTGATTAATGTAAATACGTGTAAATCTCATCAAGTATTCATGATTATAACTTATGTTAACAACAAATCAAGTTCCTTTCATAGCTCAGGTGTCAGTTATACCATATAGTATGAGCTATGAAAGTGTTAAGTATTTGTTGTACCAAGTGTTATACAACATATCAAGATTATTCATTTAACAAGCAAATTATTAAAGAGTGAACAAGATAACAAATACAAAACATGAAACATGTTAGTATCAAACATTAAAGTCTATATTAAGTTTACATTATACTTATTCTTACACCATTAATATAACCTTATCACCTTGATATAATAAACTTAGCTAAACATAATGAAAGAAAAAAAGAAAAATAAATAAATAAACAAAATAAGAATATAAATAAGATAAAACTTAACTAAGTAAAGAAAAGGAAATGAAAGACATAAATTTGATATTAATGAAAGCAAAGCATAAGCAATACAAAAAATACAAAGAGAGAAAGTAAGAGCATGATCTTGATTTGAAAACCAAGATGTTGAAATGCATGGCAAATGCCTCCTTTTATAGGTCAAAATTGGGAACTATTGATTTGATGATTAATTGATGAGTGGGTGACCAATTCTTGACTTAGTGACAACTCTTATCTTCTATTGTATGCGTAAAACATCATTGATAACGTTAAAATTAGAGCCACTTGAAAACACAAAAGTTGTAGGAAATTGTCTCAACTTTTTTGTGTAAAAAATTCAGGTTATTTGGACTTCTACAACTTTAGATATGGGTCAAACACTGAAAAGTGCTCAGGCTGAAAGATAAATTTGAACTTCTTTGTTGTTGCTATAATTTGGACTTGAAAATGACCTTTTTAGATCTTGGGCTCCACATGAAAGTTATAAGCCTATGTCTTACCTTTCATCCATATAAATTACACCTAAATCTGAGATCTAGAGCTCCAGATATGACCCACTTACCGAATAGTATTCTGTTTTGAATTGCACCGACATCTCTTTTCTAAGTTTGACCATCTTTTTATTCTTTCAATTTCAATTCTTAAATTTATCAATCAATCCTTTCACTTATGTGATAGGCATGCATTTAAAATAAACATTTACCATAAATTAAAGGTATCTTATATTATTAGATATATTATTGTAAAATATGTTTTAATTAACGAGTTATTGATACTTCATGTGCAGAATGATAATATAAAATCTTGATAAAAATACATTTTTAAGTATTAATTAACTATACTTGTTTGACATGCCATTAGTGGAACCTCTGACCTTGACATTTGTTATTATCATTGTTTAATCCTTACATTAATGTTCCATCTCAAAGTTCTCATCTTTTTCTTCTTCTTCTTCTCATTCTTTTTCTTTATTGTTGTTGTTGTTGTTATTGTTGTTGTATTATTGTTATCTGTAATTTATACAATTAATCTTCCTATGGTTCGATCCTAGTCTTACCAGATTATTTATTACTTCGACACTCCTGCACTTTGAAGAAGATATCAATCTTTTAGTCGTGTCAAGTTTTTGGCACCGTTGCCGAGGAGGTAAGTTATTGTATAAATTATAGTATTTATTTTATTTTCTCTTTTCGCCGTATATAACTTTGTTTCTTCTTCTTTTATTTTCTTCTTTCTTTTATTCTATTCCTACATGTGCATGAGAACGTCGTCACGTACATCAAGTGGTAGACTTTATAGGGTATCCTCATCATTTTCAGAAAATATGGCTGAAAAAGATAATCAATCACTTTATAATGAGAATAATGAGAATAACCGTGTTAGAACACTTAGAGATTACATGAATCCCATAAGAACAAGTGCATCATCATGCATAGTTTTTCCTCCTGATGTATCTCATTTTAATTTTAGGCCAAACATTATTAAACTTTGACCTTCTTTTCATAGTTTAGAATTGAAAAATTCATACTTGCATTTAAATGAATTTGAGAAGGTCTGTAACACATATAAAGATTCAAATTATAGCATGAACACCATTAGATTAAAGCTTTTTTCTTTTTCATTAAAAGATAAAGCTAAAACATGGCAATGAAATTTGAGACCAGGATACATTCGTGCTTAGGATGAAATGCAATAGCACTTTTTAAAGAAGTTTTTCTCATCTCACATAACAAACTCTTTTAACAGACAAATCACCACTTTCACTCAAAAACCAGGAGAAACATTTTACCAATGTTAGAATAGATATCGAGACTTACTTAATACTTGTCCTCATCATGGTTTTGAAACATGGAGATTGGTTTCACATTTTTATGAAGGGTTAACACCTAGAGATAGGCAAATGGTTGAATTGATGTGCAATGAAACCTTTAAAGATAAAGATCCTGATGAAGCAATGGAGTACTTAGACTTGTTAGCTAAAAATGCTCAAAATTGGAACACCGGGGGCACTTATGAGGCACCGGGTAAAACTCAACCTCATACATCTAGTGGAGGTATGTATAATCTTAGGGAAGATCATGACCTCCAAGCTAAGTTTGTATTTTTAGCTAGAAAAGTCGAGACACTAGAATTGAAAAAGAGTAGTCAATAAAAATCTGTTGAAAATATTATGTGTTAAATATGTGAAACAAATGAACACTCAACCACTAGCTGTTTAACCTTGTCTTCTTTTAAGGAATGTCTCTATGAATAAGCTCATGCTTTAAACAGTTTTCAAAGGGCCAACCATAACCCATACTCTCAAACATACAACCCTTGTTGGAGAAATAACCCAAATTTCAGTTGGAAGAGTGATAATAACAATGTACAAACTTCATAACCATCTTTTCAAGCACACCATAATTTCTAAAATTCTTATGGATATACACCTCCTTAAGCTCCACCTCCTAGAAGAAATCTTGAGGAAACATTGCATGCATTCATTGAAAAGTAAGAGACAATTTCTTACAACTTTCATGTTTTCAAGTGGCTCTAATTTTGATGTTATCAATGACGTTTTGGACAGACAAGAGAAGATAAAGATTGTCATCATGTCAAGAGTTGGCACCCACTCATCAATTAGTCATCAAATTAATAGTTCCCAATTTTGGCCTATAAAAGGAGGCATTTGCCATGCATTTAGGCATTTTGGTTTTCAGATCAAGATCATGCTTTCTCTCTTTGTATTTTTTGTAATTTTTATAGTTTGTTTTCATTAATATCAAGTTTATGCCTTTCATTTTCTTTCCTTCACTTATTCAACTCTTATCTTATTTATGTTTTTATTTTGTTTATTTATTTTTCTTTCTTTCATTATGTTTAGCTAAGTTTATCATGTCAAGGTGAAAAGGTTACACTAATAATGTAAGAATAAGTATGTTATAAACTTAATATAGACTTTAATGTTTGATACTAACATGTTTTGTATTTGTTATCTTGTTCACTCTTTAATACTTTGCTTGTTAAATGACTAATCTTGATTTATGTTGTATAACACTTGGTACAATAAATGTTTGGCACTTTCATAGCCCATATTGTATGGTATAACCGGTACTTAAGCTATTAAAGGAACTTGATTTGTTTTTAACATAAGTTATAATAATGAATCTTGACAAGATTTACAAGTATTATCATTAATCGAATAAAATAACTAATGTAATCATGTTAACAATCTATAATCAAATTAAAATCTCCTTTGTATGTGGTTTCCAATTAAGTAATAAGAGTTTATACTATACTTGTTTGACAAACCATTAGTGAAACCTCTAACCTTAACATTTGTTATTATTATTGTTTAATCCTTACATTAATATTCCATCTCAAAGTTCTCATCATTATCATCTTCTTTTTCTTCTTCTTCTTTTATTATTATTATTATTATTATTATTATTATTATTATTATTACTACTACTAGTATCATCATCATCATCATCATCATCATTATCATTATTGTTGTTGTTGTTTATAGTTTGTACAATTAACCTCCCTGTGGTTCGACCCTGGTCTTGCTGGGTTATTTATTATTTTGACACTCCTGCACTTGAAAGAAGACATTAATCTTTTCATTGTGTCAATAGACCTTATTAAGAAAGGTTACTAAAATACGTCTCAATAGTCATAAAAAGATCTTTTTTACTCTGTCATCATAGTAACAATAATTTTGCACATGTTTTATGAAATAAAAAACACAATTAGTTAAACTTTTTTTAGCTACTACCCTTTTCCCCCAACTAAAACAGGACATTATTCTCAATGTTCGAAGGTAGAAAGATAGAGTATAGAAGATATCACCTGAAATAACGAGCGCTGACAAACCTGAAACACACTAAAATAAAAATAAGAAATAACAAAACATAATAATAAAATAAAAGGATAAAAAAATGTACAAATAAAGACTCAAATCTAATATAAGATTTTATAGCTTTCCTTAAATGACCAATTTATGTGACTCATGGAGGAATCAATTATATGAATGAAAGATTGTAGTTGGTCAATCAATTGTTCAGCAGTAGCAGCAGAGATTATGATTTGTCGTATAGAAGATGTTACAAATTCCTATTTCACAACATGATCAAGAAAACACAACAACTTATCATAATAACCATTAACATTTAACAAACCTATGGATTTATGATGAATGTGTAGTTAGGCCAATAGAAAATATGAAAGATATCTTTCAATATGCCTAGACCACATGGTAAAGCAATAAATGCATCAACATGGTTAAACATTCTATTCATTCGAGTCGACATTGTGGAGACCTGAAGTTCCTCTCCAATTGTTCAATGATGTCCCTTTGTGCTAAAGCTTTGGAGACGACCCCCAAAACTTGACTACCTCTTAAAAATACAGCTATCAACACACCTCCCATTAACCCAAGACTACCTCCCACATACACCAAATGAATCTTTCTCTTAGATAACACCTGACCAAGATGATTTGCTGATTTTAAAAACTCCTTTTCTTTTCCAGGACTAGATCTACCAAAAACACAAATATTTCTTATGTGATGACCTGAAGAACTTGTCATTTTTATACACTTCGATATTTGTTGAATGTATGGGTTGAGTAGAAATGGAAGGAAGAAAAAGAGAATTTTATAGATGAGAAATTAAAAAGGCAATCAACCAGCTGAAGTTTCACTCACTCTCTCTCTCGCTCTTTATTTATTTATATATTTAAAAAAAACATATGTATGTACAGATAATTATGATTGTGGCTCACATCTTCTCTTGGTTTTACATCCAAAAACAACTTAAACGTCCTTTATGGGTCGGGGATAAGCTTCTCATCCAGTTTTCTTAAAAACTGGCAAACATGGTCTATTTTAGTCAGATTCCTAAGACTAAGTCAAACATGTTCTTTATGAAAATGAGGCTATAAATCATGAATTGCATAATGCACATCTCTACCAGGATATGTCTCAAAAGTCAATAAAAGATTATATAAAGATTACTTATGTTTTGAAATGAATCCTGACTTTTGACAATTTTCACAAGCTTTGTAAAATGCATGTGAGTCCTTGAACATGATGGGCTAATAAAATCCACTTTGTAAGATTTTTGCGGTTGTCTTTCTTGATGAGAAATAACCCCCACATGCCTCAGAATGATGAAATTTAATGACACTACTTACCTCATTGTCGGGAATGCATCTTTAAAATATTTGATAAAGACAATATTTGAATAAGGGTCATCCCAAAAAAAGTTGTTCACTTCATTCAAAAACATTTCTTTATCTTGGGTACTCTAATCAGTTGGCAAATCTTCTAAAGCAAGAAAATTAATATTTTTATCATACTAAGGCAGTGGACTGAGAGAAAGTAAGGATTCGTTAGGAAAGTAATCATTGATTGATATGATGTCAAATGTCGAATTTATTGTCATTTTTGAAAAAAAATTCGTATCAACATTTTCGGTGCATTTTTCATTTGTGATTTCTTTCTCAAAATAAATCATTTACAAATCTTCAGATTCATCTAACTTATTTTTACTTAAAGTAAAGTCAAGTTAATCATAAACTAATTCATCAATATGGTTTACTTCTTGTAAATCATTATCATCTCCAGGTTGCTTGCAAATGTTGAAAATATCTATCTCCAATGTCATGTTTCCAAATGATAGCTTCATTAGTCCATTCTTATAATTAATCAATACGTTAGAAGTTACAAGAAATGAACGTCCTAAAATAACAGGAAATGAATTACATGCTTCAATAAGTTCTGTGTCCAAGATAACAAAATCCACAGTATAAATAAATTTATTGACTTGTACTAACACATCTTTGACTATTTCTCTAGGCACTTTTATAGATCTATCAGCAAGTAAAAGAGTTACAGAAGTTGGTTTTAACTCACCTAGATTGAGACTTTCAAAAACTGAATATGGAAGTAACTTCACATTGGCTCCAAGATCAAGTAAAGCTCATTCAATTTTATGTTCTCCAATAAAGCAAGAAATTGTAGGACAACCAGGGTCTTTATATTTTAAAGCATTATTGTTCTAAAGAATGACACTTGTTTGTTCGGCTAAAAAAACTTTCTTTTTCACATTCAGTTTCCTTTTCACCATGCATAAATCTTTCAAAAATTTAGCATAGAAAGGAACCTGTTTAATAGCATCCAGCAAAAGTATATTGATTCTTACTTGTTTGAAAGTTTCAATGATTTTAGAGTTGTAATTGACTTTTCTTTGTTTGGTCATGGCTTGAGGAAATGGAAATACTAGCGAGGAATCAATTGTTTCTTTGCAATTTTCATATTCAACCCCTTTCTTACCCTCAGAGATTGACTCATCATCTTTCTCACAAGGTTCAAAAGTAGGTTTTTCAATAACCTTACCACTGTGAAGAGTAGTGATTGATTTGACTTGATCCATGTGTTAGCTTCCAAAACTACTTGCATTTGTATTGTATTACCCCTTAGGATTTTGTTGTGATTGAGATAGAAACTTACTTTTCTCTTGGAAAGGATAAAAACTTATTTTTCTCTTGGAAGCTGAGAGTAGATGTCAATTTTGCAAGAGTATCTTTAAAATCTGTTATGTTTTGAGCAAGTTAAGTATTGATTATCTCTTGCTTTTCAATGAATGCATGCAATGTTTCCTCAAGATTTCTTTTAGGAGGTGGAGCATAAGGAAATGCATATCCATGAGAATTTTAGAAATTGTGGTGTGCTTGAAACGGTGGTTGTGAAATTTATACATTGTTATTATCACTCTTCCAACTGAAATTTGGCTGATTTCTTCAACCAAGGTTGTATGTTTGTGACTATGAGTTATGGTTGACCCTTTGAAAACTATTTAAAGCATGAGTTTATTCATGGAAACATTCCTTAAAAGAAGGTAAGGTTGAACATTATTGATTGAGTGTTCATTTATTTCACATATTTGACACACAATGTTTTCAATAGATTTTAATTTACCACTCCTTTTCAATTCTAGTGCCTTGACTTTTCTAGTTAAAGATGCAAACTTGGCTTAAAGGTTGTACATACCTTCCTAAGGTTGTACATACCTCCACTAGATGTATAAGGTTGATTTTTACTTAGTGCTTTATAAGTACCTGTGATGTCCTAATTTTGAGTATTTTCAGCTAACAAGTCTAAGTACTTCATTGCTTTATCAGGATCTTTATCTTCAAAAGTTCCATTGCACATAAATTCAACCATTTGCCTATCTCTAGGTGTTAACCCTTCATAAAAATATGAAACCAATCTCTATGTTTCAAAACCATGATGAGGGCAAGTATTAAGTAAGTCTCGATACCTATCCCAACATTGGTAAAATGTTTCTCTTGGTTTTTTAGTGAAAGTGGTGATTTGTCTTTTGAAAGAGTTTGTTATATGAGATGACAAAAACTTCTTTAAAAACTACTATTGCATTTCATCCCAAATATGAATGGATTCTAGTCTCAAATTTTATAGCTATGTTTTAGCTTTATCTTTTAATGAAAAAGAAAAAGGCTTTAATCTGATGGTGTTCATGCTACAATTTAAATAATTATATATGTTGTAAACCTCCTCAAATTCCCTTAAATACTAGTATAGATTTTTTAAATCTAAGTCGTAAAAAAAAGATAAAAGTTGTATAATACTTGGCTTAAAATTAAAATAAGATGCATCAAGAGGAAAAACTATGCATGATGATGCACTTGTTCTTGTGGGATTCATGTGATCTCTAAGTGTTCTAACATGGTTGTTCTCATTATTCTCATTATGAAATGATTGATTCTCTTCTTCGACTATATTTTATGAAAATGATGAGGATACCCTATAAAGTGTACCACTTAATGTACGTAACCACACTCTCATGCATGTGTAGGAATAGAATAAAAGAAAGAAGAAAAAAAAAGGAGAAACAAAACAAAATAAACAAAGTTATATACAAGAAAAGTGAAAAGAGAAAATAAAATAAACACTATAATTTGTACAAGAACTTACCTCCCAGGCAATGACGCCAAAAACTTGACATGACTAAAAGATTGATGTCTTCTTCCAAATGCATGAGTGTCAAAGTAATAAATAACCCGGCAAGACTGGGGTCAAATCACATAGAGGTTAATTATATAAATTATAAATGACAATAATACAACAATAATAATAATAGTAACAATAATAACAATAATAATAATAATAACAATAATAACAATAGTAGTAGTAGTAGTAGTAGTAATATTAGTATCAATAATAATAATAACAAAGAAAAAGAAAAAGATGATGAGAACTTTGAGATTGAATATTAACGTAAGGATTAAACAGTGATAACAATAAATGTTAAGGTTAGAAGATTCACTAATGGTATGTCAAACAAATATACTATAAACTCTTATTATTCAATTGGAAACCACACATAAAAAGAGGTTCCAATTAGATTATAGATTGTTAATATGATTACATCGGTCATCTTATTCAATTAATGTTAATACTTAAAAATCTTCTCAAGCATTCATGATTATAACTTATGTTAACAACAAATCAAATTCCTTTCATAGCTTAGGTGTCGGTTGATTAGTACTCAAAAGTGCATTTTTATCATGGTTTTATATCATCATTTTGCACTTGAAGTATCAATAACTCCTTAACTAAAGTATGTTTTATAATAATCTATCTAATAATATAAGATACCTTTAATTTGTGGTAAATGTCCATTTTAAATGCAGGCCTATCACATAAATGAAAGGATTGATTGATGACTTTAAGAACTTCAATTGCAAAGGCAGAAAGATGATCAAACTTAGAAAAGAGATGTCGGTGCAATCCAAACCGGAACACTGTTCGGTAATTGGGTCATATCTGGAGCTATAGATCTCAGATTTAGGTCTACTTTATATGGATGGAAAGGTAAGACATAGGCCTACAACTTTCATATGGAGCCCAAGATCTAAAAAGGCCATTTTCAAGTCCAAATTATTGCAACAACAAAGAAGCCCGAATCTGTCCTCCAGCCCGAGCACTGTTCAGTATTTTGGCCATATCTGGAGTTCTAGAAGTCGAAATGAGCTGAATGTTTTACACAAGAAAGCTGAGACAATTGCCTAGAACTTTCATGTTTTCAAGTGGCTCTAATTTTGACGTCATCAATGACGTTTTGGGCAGACAAGAGAAGATAAGGATTGTCACCAAGTCAAGGGTTGGCCATCTACTCATCAATTAGTCATCAAATCAATAGTTCCCAATTTTGGCCTATAAAAGGAGGCATTTGCCATGCATTTAGGCATCTTGGTGTCCAGATCAAGATCATGCTCTTGTTTTCTCTCTTTGTATTCTTTATGCTTTGTTTTCATTAATATCAAGTTTATGCCTTTCATTTCCTTTCCTTTCCTTAGTTAACTTTTATGTTCTTATTTTGTTTATCTATTTTTCTTTCTTTCATTATGTCTAGCTAAGTTAATTATGTCAAGGTGAAAAGGTTACACTAATGGTGTAAGAATAAGTATGGTATAAACTTAATATGGACTTTAATGTTTAATACTAACATGTTTTATATTTGTTATCTTGTTCACTCTTTAATACTTTGCTTGTTAAATGATTAATCTTGATTTATGTTGTATAACAATTGGTACAACAAATGCTTGGCACTTTCATAGCCCATACTGTATGGTATAACCGACACCTGAGCTATGAAAGGAACTTGATTTGTTGTTAACATAAGTTATAATCATGAATGCTTGACGAAATTTACAAGTATTAGCATTAATTGAATAAGATGACTAATGTAATCATGTTAACAATCTATAATCTGATTGGAACCTCCTTTATGTGTGGTTTCCAATTGAACAATAAGAGTTTATACTATACTTGTTTGAAATACCATTAGTGGAACCTCTAACCTTGACATTTGTTATTATCATTGTTTAATCTTTACTTTAATATTCTATCTCCAAGTTCTCATCATCATCATCATCTTCTTCTCTTTCTTTATTATTATTATTATTATTATTATTATTATTATTATTATTGCTATTATTACTATTATTGTTCTTGTTATTGTATTATTATTATTTATAATTTGTACAATTAACCTTCCTGTGGTTCGACCTTGGTCTTACCGAGTTATTTATTACTTCGACACTTCTGCACTTGGGAGAAGACATCAATCTCTTTGTCATGTCAAGTTTTTGGCGCCGTTGCCGGGGAGGTAAGTTTTGTATAAATTATCATTTTTAGTTTATTTTCTCTTTTCACTTTTCTTGTATATAACTTTGTTTCTTTTCTCTTGTTTCTTCTTCTTTTATTTTCCATTTTCTTTTATTCTATTCTTACACGTGCATGAGAGTGTGGTCACGTAATCAAGTGGTAGACTTTGTAGGGTATCCTCATCATTTTCAGAAAATATGGTTAAAGAAGATATTCAATCACTTCATAATAAGAATAATGAGAATAACCGTGCTAGAACTTAGAGACCACATGAATCCAACAAGAACAAGTGCACCATCATGCATAGTTTTTCCTCCCGATGCATCTCATTTTAATTTTAAGCCAGACATTATTCAACTTTTACCTTCTTTTCATGGTTTAAAATTGGAAAATCCATACTTGCATTTAAGAGAATTTGAGGAGGTCTGCAACACATATAATAATGTAAATTGTAGCATGAACACCATCAGATTAAAGCTTTTTCCTTTTTCATTAAAAGATAAAGCTAAAACATGGCTACAAAATTTGAGACCAGGATCCATTCGTGCTTGGGATGAAATGTAACAACAATTTTTAAAGAAGTTTTTCCCATCTCATAGAACAAACTCTTTCAAAAGACAAATCACCACTTTCACTCAAAAACCAGGAGAAACATTTTATCAATGTTGGGATAGGTATATAGACTTACTTAGTACTTGCCCTCATCATGGTTTTGAAACATGAAGATTGGTTTCATATTTTTATGAAGGGTTAACACCTAAAGATAGGCAAATGGTTGAATTGATGTGCAATGAAACCTTTAAAGATAAAGATCCTGGTGAAGCAATGGAGTACTTAGACTTGTTAGCTAAAAATGCTCAAAATTGGGACACCGCGGGCACTTATAAGGCACCGGGTAAAACTCAACCTCATACATCTAGTGGAGGTATGTACAATCTTAGGGAAGATCATGACCTCCAAGCTAAGTTTGCATTTTTAGCTAGAAAAGTTGAGGCATTATAATTGGAAAAGAGTGGTCAATTAAAATCTGTGGAAAACATTGCATGTCAAATATGTGAAACAAATGAACACTCAATTGATAACTGTCCAACCTTGCTTTCTTTTAATGAATGTCTCCATGAACAAGCCCATGCTTTAAACAGTTTCCAAAGGGCCAACCATAACCCATACTCACAAACATATAACCCTGGTTGGAGAAATCATCCAAATTTTAGTTGGAAGAGTGAGAACAACAATGCACAAACTTCACAACCACCATTTCAAGCACACCATAATTTCCAAAATTCTCATGGATATGCACCTCCTTATGCTCCACCTTCTAGAAGAAATCTTGAGGAAACATTGCATGCATTCATTGAAAAGCAAGAGACAATCAATACTCAACTTGCTCAAAACATGACAGATTTTAAAGATACTCTTGCAAAATTAACATCTGCTCTCAGTTTCCAAGAGAAAGGTAAGTTTCCATCTCAACCACAACAAAATCCCAAGGGGCAATACAATGCAAATGCAAGTAGTTCTGGAAGCCAACACATGGATCAAGTCAAATCAGTCACTACTCTTCGCAGTGGTAAGGTTATTGAAAAACCTTCTCTTGAACCTTATGAGAAAGATGATGAGTCAATCTCTGAGGGTAAGGAAGAGGTTGAACCTGAAAATTGCAAAGAAAAGACTGATTCTCCGCCAGCACTTCCATTTCCTCAGGCCATGACCAAACAAAGGAAAGTCAATCACAACTCTGAAATTTTTGAGACTTTCAAACAGGTAAGAATCAATATACCTTTGCTGGATGCTATTAAACAGATTCCTTCCTATGCTAAATTTTTGAAAGATCTATGCACTGTGAAGAGGAAACTGAATGTGAAAAAGAAAGCCTTTCTAGCCGAACAAGTAAGTGCTATTCTTCAGAACAATAATGCTTTGAAATATAAAGACCCTGGTTGTCCTACAATTTCTTGCTTTATTGGAGAGCATAAAATTGAAAGAGCCTTACTTGATCTTGGTGCTAGTGTGAATTTACTTCCATATTCAGTTTTTCAGAGTCTCAATCTAGGTGAGTTAAAACCAACTTCTATAACTCTTTTACTTGCTGATAGATCTGTAAAAGTGCCTAGAGGAATAATTGAAGATGTGTTAGTACAAGTCGATAAATTCATTTATCCTGTGGATTTTGTTGTCTTGGACACACAACCTGTTGAGGCATGTAATTCATTTCCTGTTATTTTAGGACGTCCGTTTCTTGCAACTTCTAACGCATTGATTAATTGTAGGAATGGACTGATGAAGCTATCATTTGGAAACATGACATTGGAAATGAATATTTTCAACATTTGCAAGCAACCTAGAGATGATAATGATTTACAGGAAGTGGACTTTACTGAAAAATTAATTCATGATCAATTTCCAACCACTTCTAGTGGAATTGAGATTGATGAATCTGATGATTTGCAAATGATTTATTTTCAGGAAGAATCAAAGACAAGTAATTGGAGGCCACAAATTGAGGAATTGCCACCACGATCAATTAAATCCATACCTTCAAGTGTTCAACCACCCAAACCTGATTTGAAGCCGTTGCCATCCAATCTCAAATACTCATTTTTGGGAGAAAATGAAACTTTTCCGGTAATACTCTCTTCCAAACTTAATGCACATCAAGAAGGTAAGTTATTACAAACTCTAAAAAAGCACAAAAATGCGTTGGGATGGACCATAGCTGATATAAAAGGAATTAGTCCTTTGATTTGTACACACAGAATTTATTTGGAGGAAAATGCTAAACCCTCTAGAGAAATGCAACGAAGGCTAAATCCTAATATGAAAGAAGTAGTGAAAAATGAAGTCATTAAGCTTCTAGATAATGACATCATTTATCCTATTTCTGACAGCAAATGGGTAAGTCCTACCCAAGTTGTACCCAAGAAGTCTGGAGTCACTGTGATAACAAATGAGAACAATGAGTTAATTCCCACTAGAACTGTTACTGGTTGGCGCATGTGCATTGACTATAGGAAACTTAATTCAATGACTAGAAAAGATCATTTTCCATTACCTTTCATGGATCAAATCCTAGAAAGAGTTGCAGGTCATGAATTTTATTGTTTCCTAGATGGCTATTCGGGTTACAATCAAATTGAAATTGCATTGGAAGATCAAGAGAAGACTACTTTCACATGTCCATTTGGTACTTTTGCATATCGAAGGATGCCTTTTGGATTATGTAATGCACCAGCCACATTTCAAAGATGCATGCTTAGTATATTTAGTGATATGGTTGAAAATTTTCTTGAGATTTTCATGGATGATTTTTCTGTTTTTGGCGATTCATTTGATGATTGTTTGACTAACTTAGAAAAGGTTTTGGCCAGGTGTGAAGAGAAGAATCTTGTGCTGAATTGGGAAAAATGTCACTTTATGGTAACAAACGGCATTGTACTTGGTCACATTGTTTCATCAAAAGGAATTGAGGTTGACAAATCTAAAATCGAGTTAATTGCAAACTTGCCAACACCAAAATCTATTAAAGATGTTAGATCATTCTTAGGACATGCTGGTTTTTATAGAAGGTTCATCAAAGATTTTAGCGTAATATCTAAGCCCTTAAGTAACCTTCTAACAAAGGATAATTTTTTTGAATGGACTGAACAATGTGAAAAAGCCTTTGTTAAACTTAAAAACTTGCTTACTTGTGCTCCTGTCATTCAACCTCCTGATTGGTCATTACCTTTTGAGATAATGTGTGATGCTAGTGATTATGCCGTAGGTGCTGTTTTGGGACAAAGAAAAGATAAGAAACCTTATGTAATTTACTATGCAAGTAAAACTTTAAATAATGCTCAAATGAATTATACCACCACTGAAAAAGAATTACTTGCAGTAGTATTTGCATGTGAAAAATTTAGGTCTTATCTTGTTGGCTCACCTGTTATTGTTTTTAGTGATCATGCAGCATTGAAATATCTTCTTTCTAAGAAAGATTCTAAGGCTAGATTGGTGCGGTGGATTTTGTTACTTCAAGAATTTGATATCACAATCAAAGATAAGAAAGGCAGTGAAAATGTTGTCGCAGATCATTTGTCAAGATTGACAACAGATTCGGAAACTGACATCACACCAATCGATGACTACTTTCCCGATGAATCTTTATTTTCTGTCTCTACAATGCCTTGGTTTGCTAATATTGTCAATTTTCTTGTTTCAGGACAATTGCCAGCTCATTGGAGCACCCAAGATAAAAGAAAGTTCTTGAATGAAGTGAAGAACTTTTATTGGGATGACCCTTATTTATTCAAATATTGTCCTGATCAAATATTTCGAAGATGCATTCCTGACAATGAGGTAAGTAGTGTCATTAAATTTTGTCATTCTGGGGCATGTGGGGGCCATTTCTCATCAAGAAAGACAACTGCAAAAATCTTACAAAGTGGATTTTATTGGCCCACCATGTTCAAAGACTCACATGCATTCTGCAAGTCTTGTGAAAATTGTCAAAAGTTGGGATCAATTTCAAAACGTCACATGATGCCTTTAAATCCTATTCTTGTCATTGAGATCTTTGACTGTTGGGGTATAGATTTCATGGGTCCATTTCCTCCATCATTTGGTTTCTTGTACATATTAGTCGCAGTAGATTATGTTTCAAAATGGATAGAGGCAATTCCAAGTCGAAACAATGATCACAAAACAGTGATAAAGTTTTTGAAAGAAAATATTTTGAGTCGATTTGGAGTCCCTCGAGCCATAATAAGTGATGGTGGAACACATTTCTGCAACAAGCCATTTGAGTCTTTAATGAAGAAATATGGAATCACACACAAAGTTGCCACCCCTTATCACCCTCAAACAAGTGGACAAGTAGAGCTTGCTAATAGGGAGATCAAACACATTTTGGAGAAAACAGTGAACCCTAATAGGAAAGATTGGTCTTTAAGACTTAATGATGCACTTTGGGCTTATCGAACTGCTTATAAAACATCATTAGGTATGTCACCTTATAGACTAGTCTATGGAAAACCTTGTCACTTGCCTGTGGAACTTGAACATAAAGCTTATTGGGCTATTAAAGCTTTTAATTCAAATCTGGATGATGCTAGTCAACTACGAAAGTTACAAATAAATGAGCTTGAGGAAATAAGAAATGATGCATATGAAAATTCAAGAATTCATAAAGCAAGAATCAAAGAGTTTCATGACAAGAATATACTGAGAAAAACATTCAATGTTGGTCAAAAAGTCTTGCTTTATAATTCTCGACTGCATTTATTTCCTGGAAAATTAAGATCAAGATGGAGCGGTCCTTTTATTGTGAAACATGTGTATCCATATGGGGCCTACGACATCGAGAATCCAAAGAATGGCAATGTTTTCAAGGTAAATGGACAACGTCTGAAAGTTTATTTTGATAATTTTTCAGTTGAACATGACTCTATTGAATTGGGTGATCCTGTATATAAAGATTGATTATTATTATTATTATTTTCTTTTTGAGTGATTTTTTTTGTAGTATCTCTTACCCCGGTCAAATGGCGGATAACGGTACTCCGTGACTTAAGTCGGTTCTTTCAGTTTCCCATAATAACTGATATCTGTATATACATTTCTGCAATTCTTTGAATCTCTTTTCCAATTCTCATTTGAAAATGGACACTAATCTTGCAAAATTGAAAAAGTATTTTCCCGCTCTGCCTCAGAATGCGATTACAAAAATTTACCGTGCTAGATGTGCAAGATTGAGATTGTTAATGAATCATGGAATTCCTGAAGATATTCGCTGGTTGATTGAAGCAAAAGTCCGATTATTATGTGAGTCCTTTAACTCCTTTATTTCACATATGCCTGGAATAGGTAAAAGCACTTTTGCAAAGAAACGTTGTGCAAAACGACTGGAAGTTTGTCATCGATGTGCTAGATGGACTAGTAATACACAATGTCGTTCTTTAGGAATGATATCTATAAACCGTGAAGATAAAATACAATTCATTAAGGATGGCCTGAGTAAGGAGTCTTTAGATAACCTTCTATTGACTCTTGAGATGCATCCTAGTGGAGATGTGCATCATGCAATTCATGATTTATGGCCACTATTTCATAAAGAACATGATCGACTTAGTCTTGGGAATCTAACTAAAAAAGACCCTGTTTGCTAGTTTTTAAGAAAACTGGATGGGAAGCCTATCCCCGACCCATAGAGGGCGTTTAAGCCGTTCTTGGACGTAAAACCAAGGGAAGATGTAAGCCACAATCATAATTACTTGTACATATACATGTTTTTTTTTAAAGTAAATAAATAAATAAAAAGAGAGAGAGAGAGAGAGTCTGAGACTCTAACTGACCTATATATAGGTGGTATGATTGCTTTTCTAATTTCTCATCTATAAAACCCTCTTTTCCTTCCTTTCATTTCTACTCAGCCCACACATTTAACAACTACTGAAGTGTGTAGAAATGGCAAGTTCCTCAAGTCATCACATAAGAAATATTTGTGTTTTCGGTGGATCTAATCCTGGGAAAGAAAAGGAGTTCTTAGAATCAGCAAATCATCTTGGTCAAGTGTTAGCTGAGAGAAAGATTCATTTAGTATATGGGGGAGGCAGTCTTGGGTTAATGGGAGGTGTGTCAATAGCTGCATTTTTAGGAGGTAGTCAAGTTTGGGGGGTCGTCCCCGAAGCTTTAGCACAAGGGGACATCATTGGAAAAATAATTAGAGAGGAACTTCAGGTCTCTACAATGTCAGCTCGAATGAATGCAATGTTTAACCATGCTGATGCCTTCATTGCTTTACCAGGTGGTCTGGGCACATTGGAAGAGATATTTCATATTTCCTCTTGGGCCCAACTGCACATTCACCATAAAACCCATAGGTTTGTTAAATGTTAATGGTTATTATGATAAGTTGTTGTCTTTTCTTGATCACGCTGTGGAACAGGAATTTCTAACATCTTCTGCACGACAAATCATAATCTCTACTGCTACTATTGAACAATTGATTGACCAACTATAATCTTTCATTCCTGTTATTGATCCTTCTATGAGTCGCATAAATTAGTCAACCAAGGAAAGCCGTAAAAAGCTTAGATTGGATTTGAGCCTTCATTTGTGAATCTTTGTGTCTTTTGGTTTTATTATTGTGTTTTGTTATTACTTATATTTGTTTCAGTGTGTTTTAGGTTTGTCAGTGTTCGTTATTTCATGTGATATCTTCTATACTCTATCTTTCTACCTTTAAACATTGAGGACAATGTCTTGTTTTAGTTGGGGGGGAGGGTAGTAGTTAAAAAAAAAACTGTGTTTTCTATTTCATAAAGCATGTGCAAAATGATTGTTACTATGATGGTAGAGTAAGGAGAATCTTTTATGACTCTTGAGACGCATCTTAGTAATCATTCGTAACAAGGTCTATCATAATACTTCTTGAAATATTTAGATTTACAAACTCTTGCATTGTTATCACTTAAGTCTGCTCATATACTTGTGTAACATGTATTCTTAAACCTTAATTTACACATACACACACTTCAACATATCATTGTGGGTTGCATATTGGATTATTATATTATTTATGTTCTTTTGGTAAAGGTAACAACTAAGGGAAAGGGATAATATATAATTAAAAAAAAAAGAGAAAAAGAAAAAGAAAAAGAAAAAGAATGAATGATAATAATAACAATGTAGATAAGTTTGGTTTCGTAGCCTCCCTAACCTAACCAATTAAGCTCGAAGGGGTGTTTTAACACCTAATACCCTAAAGTCAACTGACTTGGGAGCTATTGGCCTAACGCTTGTTACATGGGTTGAGGAGAAAAGCTTAAGGGAATCAAACATTGCACTATCTACATATCAGTATCTGCGACCCGAGTTACTAAGCTCGTAGGGGTGTCTTAACACCTAATGCCCTAAGACCAACTGCTCTGCGAGTCATTAGATGAAAGCTCATTACATGGGTTAAAGATGCATGGTGTTTTAAATTATTGTATATTAAAAAAAAAGACAAAAATAATAATCCCAACCCAAGGAAGTTAACCTTAAACATTAGAACAAAAATTTTGTTTTCTTCCAAGAAAAGCCCCATAATTATGTGTTGATACAATGAGCACAAAAAAAAGGTTTTTGAATATCTTGTTAAGAGGTATTGAGCAGGTATATAAATATAAAAAGAGTTTGTTTATCTGGATAGAGTAATGGAAGTTAAATGATGAATACCTTGCTTTATATAATTTGCAAATTGTTTTCCTATTTTAACGCTTTGATTACTAGGGACTACTAATAAGCTAGTTGGGGGGTGTGATTAGTACTCAAAAGTGCATTTTTATCATGGTTTTATATCATCATTTTGCACTTGAAGTATCAATAACTTCTTAACTAAAATATGTTTTATAATAATCTATCTAATAATATAAGATACCTTTAATTTATGGTAAATGTCTATTTTAAATACAGGCCTATCATATTAATGAAATGATTGATTGATGACTTTAAGAACTTCAATTACAAAGGCAAAGAGATGATCAAACTTAGAAAAGAGATGTCGGTGCAATCTAAACCGGAACACTCTTCGGTAATTGGGTCATATCTAGAGCTATAGATCTCAGATTTAGATCTACTTTATATGGATGGAAAGGTAAGACATAGGTCTACAACTTTCCTATGGAGCCCAAGATCTAAAAAGGCCATTTTCAAGTCCAAATTGTTGCAACAACAAAGAAGCCCGAATCTGTCCTCCAGCCCGAGCACTGTTCAGTATTTTGGCCATATTTGGAGTTCTAGAAGTCGAAATGAGCTAAAGTTTTTACACAAGAAAGATGAGACAATTGCCTAGAACTTTCATGTTTTCAAGTCGCTCTAATATTGACGTCATCAATGATGTTTTGGGCAGACAAGAGAAGATAAGGATTGTCACCAAGTCAAGGGTTGGCCATCTACTCATGAATTAGTCATCAAATCAATAGTTCCTAATTTTGGCCTATAAAAGGAGGCACTTGCCATGCATTTATGCATCTTGGTTTCCAGATCAAGATCATGCTCTTCCTTTCTCTCTTTGTATTCTTTATGCTTTGTTTTCATTAATATCAAGTTTATGCCTTTCATTTCCTTTCATTTGCTTTGTTAACTCTTATCTTATTTATGTTCTTATTTTGTTTATCCATTTTTCTTTCTTCCATTATGTCTAGCTAAGTTAATTATGTCAAGGTGAAAAGGTTACACTAATGGTGTAAGAATAAGTATGGTATAAACTTAATATGGACTTTAATGTTTAATACTAACATGTTTTCTATTTGTTATCTTGTTCACTCTTTAATACTTTGCTTGTTAAATGACTAATCTTGATTTATGTTGTACAACAATTGGTACAACAAATGCTTGGCACTTTCATAGCCCATACTGTATGGTATAACCGACACCTGAGCTATGAAAGGAACTTGATTTGTTGTTAACATAAGTTATAATCATGAATGCTTGATGAAATTTACAAGTATTAGCATTAATTGAATAATATGACTAATGTAATCAAGTTAACAATCTATAATCTGATTGGAACCTCCTTTATGTGTGGTTTCCAATTGAACAATAAGAGTTTATACTATACTTGTTTGACATACCATTAGTGGAACCTCTAATCTTGACATTTGATATTATCACTGATACTATCTCCAAGTTCTCATCATCATCATCATCTTCTTCTTCTCTTTCTTTACTACTACTACTACTACTACTACTAGTATTATTATTATTATTATTATTATTGCTATTATTACTATTATTGTTGTTATTGTTATTATTGTTCTTGTTATTGTATTATTATTATTTATAATTTGTACAATTAACCTTCCTGTGGTTCGACCCCGGTCTTACCAAGTTATTTATTACTTCGACACTCCTGCACTTGGGAGAAGACATCAATCTCTTTGTCGTGTCATCGGTTATGCCATACAGTATGAGTTATGAAAGTGCCAAGCATTTGTTGTAACACGTGTTATACAACATATCAAGATTATTTATTTAACAAGCAAAGTATTAAAGAGTGAACAAGATAACAAATACAAAACATGTTAGTATCAAACATTAAAGTCTATATTGAGTTTACAGTATACTTATTCTTACACCATTAATATAACCTTTTCACCTTGACATAATAAACTTAGCTAAACATAATAAAAAAAAAGAAACAAAAATAAATAAACAAAATAAGAACATAAATAATATAAGAGTTAACTAAGTAAATAAAGGAAATGAAAGACACAAACTTGATATTAATGAAAACAAAACATAAACATTACAAAAAATACAAAGAGAGAAAGCAAAAACATGATCTTGGTCTGGAGACCAAGATGCCTAAATGCATGGTAAATGCCTTCTTTTATAGGCCATAATTAGAAACTATTGATTTGATGACTAATTAATGAGTTGGTGACCAACTCTTGACTTGGTGACAATGCTAATCTTCTCTTATCTGCCCCAAATATAATTGATAATATCAAAATTAGAACCACTTGAGAACATGAAAATTGTAGAAAATTATCTCAGCTTTCTTATGTAAAAAATTCAGGTTATTTAGACTTCTATAACTCCAGATATGGGTCAAACACTGAACAATGTTCAGGCTAGAGGATAGATTCAGACTTCTTTGTTGTTGGTCCAATTTAGACTTGAAAATAACCTTTTTAAATCTTGAGCTCCATATGAAAGTTGTAGGCCTATGTCTTACCTTTTCATCCATATAAAGTAGACCTACATCTGAGATCTACAGCTCTAGATATGATCGAATTACCGAATAATATTTTGGTTTGGATTGCACTAGCATCTCTTTTCTAAGTTTGACCATATCTTTGTCCTTTTAATTTCAGTTCTTAAATTCATTAATCAATTATTTCATTTATATGATAAGCCTGCATTTAAAATGAATATTTACCATAAATTAAAGGTATCTTATATTATTAGATATGTTATTATAAAACATGTTTTAGTTAAGGAGTTATTGATACTTCAAGTGCAAAATAATGATATAAAACCTTGATAAAATATACTTTTAAGTACTAATCAGTTGCTCAGAAATGCAACCACACTCTTTAATGTTTTGTTATTTTTCTTTAATGGGATTTGATAAGAAAGTCCCCACTTTCTATTAAATCCTACAATCTCCTTTTTATTTTGCTAATTTTAGTATCAAATCTTTGATCTTTTTATTTTTCAATTTAATAATAATTATGTTCAATTCATTTTCTTTGCAGGGAACTCCTTGTTAAAAGCCTATGCATCCTAAAAATAATCAGCCTTAACTTGAATAAAAAATATATTTAGAAAGTAAAATAGTTGACTAGTCATTGTATACTATATCACCTTTTTATTTGTTGTTTTATTTTGATTTTATGTACATAAAAAGGGTTAGTAAAAACTAGCTTCTTTAGTAACCAAAAAGATTTCAATATTTTTTATGTAAAAAAATAAAATTAATATACTAATATCAATATAAAAGGCATAAATATGCATGAAATTAATCTAAATAAAACTATTAATAAATTATTAAGAACTTGATAATCAAATTAGCAAAGTAAAAACTACATCATAAGATTTGAGGAATAGGAATTTTCTTGTCAAATCCCACAAAAAAAAATTAATAATGCATTAAATGGTGTGTTTAAATCACTTAGCCATATTCATAAAAAAAAACTCACGAAAATAAAGTTTTACCTACACTAACCCAATTTATTTTCTTTTTCTTTAGTATTTTTCAATTATATATTTTGTTATTATTTTGAAAATTATATTTTGTAATTTTTTTATTTTCATTATGTTGGGTTGTATATTGCTTTCGTGGATTTATTTTTTTTTCTTCATGATTTCAACTTTTAATGTTGATATGTTAAAGGTGGGCTTTATACTTTTTTTTTAAATTTAATTTTATATAAATTTATCTATATTTCATGACCTAAGCTACGAGTTTAACATTTTAATATAAGTTGACTTGAGTTATTTTTTATATGGTGATATCATAGTTTCATGAATTTAGTTTTTTTTAGTCGATATCAAATTTCAACAATAGATTTGTTAAAGATTGATTTTCATGATTTTTTATTTATTTTTTATGAAGTTATTTTTGTTTTATGATCTAAATTACGAGTTTAATATGTTAACCTAAGTTGATTTAGATTGTTTTTTGTATCTTTTTTTTTAATCAATTTTTTTCTATTTCATTCTTTAACATTAGGTTGATTAAAAACTAGAGTTTATATTTTTCTAATTTAATTTTTATAGGGGTTATTTTAATTTTATGATCTAGATTGCAAGTTTAACATGTTAATTTAAGTTGTTTTTTTTATCCTTCAACTTTGTGTAGATTAGGAATTAATCTTCATAATTTATTTTGAATTACTTTATATAAGGTTATTATAATCTAATTACCCATGTTATACATTTAACAAGTTAAATAAGTTGATCCCAATATATCATTGTCATAATTTTTTTTAAAAAATCATCTAACATGTCATTATAATAATTGTTTTTAAATATTATCTAATATGCATTATATTTTGAGTTCATTATTATATATTTTTTATTAGAAAATATTTTAGCAATGATTGTTTTTATATTAAAAAAATTGATTGGCTATACAACATGGTATGACTCAATAATCTAGTTACATGTAAGCGAAAAATAGTCAAGAGAGAGCTTGTTTTGTTTAATCTTTTTATATTTGTTTTTTTATAAAATATTTTATAAAAAAATTGATTTATAAAAAATATTTATTTATAGTGAGGTGCAACCCCAATAAACAATATTTTATAGTCAGTCTTATTAAAAAATATTTTTTAATTTTTTAAATTTTATAAATTATTTTACAAAATATAATTCACCAGTAATATTATCCAATAATTTCAATAATTAATGCCTTCATTATATCTATAACAATTACTACCGCCTTGACCCCTATTTCATTAATATAACATATATCATTACTATAATCATCGTTCTATTAACACTGTATTTTTTATATCATTACCTACTAATTATAATAAAATATTTTATAAAAATAAAATTTTCATATAAAATATTTTATACGAAACAAACACCTTCATTAAAGGTGGTTTTTGCGATGTGATCATCTTTTATTATTTCATTTCCTCCTCCAGGAGACTCGAGCAATCGTGAATCGGACGGGCTTTAAGTTAGGAGTCCATCTCATTCCCTCCAGGTCTGGGCCAGTGTAGATCCATCGCATGTCAAAACTCGGGTTAGAAACTCATGGCCTGACTAGCTGCTAAGTGCTAACAACTCCTTTCTCCATCGAAATAGACCCAGCCAGCCACCGCCATATGCTCTTTCTAAAACCCTAACCTCAGAAACCTCAGAAATTCACTAACTCTTGAAAATTTGCAGCAATCATGTACGGTGGTGGTGAGTTTCAAAAACATGTCTCCGAAATTGTTTCTTTTTATTATTTTTTTTTTCTGATAATCTTGTTGGTGAAAACAGATGAAGTGTCAGCTATAGTCATTGACTTGGGTTCTCACACTTGCAAAGCTGGTTATGCCGGCGAGGACGCACCCAAGGCCGTCTTTCCTTCTGTTAGTTTCTCCATCTCATGCTATTTAACCTTCTACATCACCAACATTTTAACTTACTTTTTTTTTTGAATTGCATTTAAAACAAGGAATTCCTGTTTGAAATTTAAAAAATGGATAATGTTTATGTCTTTTCTCTGGTTTTGATGGAGAGGAAATTGGAAAATGCTTGTGGCTGTTAGCTAGGGTTTAAACATTGTTGTTATTGCTATTGTCCCTTGTTTTAGAGGTTTTCTTGATACATGGATAACTACTGCTCAGGTTGTGGGATCAATTGATCAAATGGATGTTGATGACATGACAAGCAACGAGAAGAATGCTGCTGTAGATTCTAAAAATAATGTCAAAGATTCTGAGAAAGGGAAGGGAAAACGTAAATTATTTGTAGGATCTCAGGCATTAGGTTTTCGTCGGGACCATATGGAGGTCAGTTGGTGTTCCAGTTATCTTCTTGTCATGTTTCTGAAAGGCTAGGTGGAATTGTTCAGGCTATGTAATAAATTTAGGGTTTTCCTAAGCTTTTCTGCCTTTCATCAGGTGTTATCACCTTTTAAGGACGGGATTGTTGCTGACTGGGATATTGTGGATAGCATATGGGATCATGCTTTCAGGTAATGATTCATTATCAACACTCTGATTTCAGTTTAAAATGTTCGGTGGTCTTGTTTTCTTTTCTTTATTTTATTTTGTAATATCTAAATTTAAAATTTACTGTCTTTAGGGAGTGTCTATTGATTGATCCAAAGGAGCATCCAATGCTACTTGCAGAACCTTCATCCAACAGTCAACAACAGAGAGAAAGGTAAGCTGGCAATACATGATGATATGTACTTAAATCAATCATTGCCAGCTGCATTTGTCAGAATTTGTTTCCTTTTGTATGTTAGCTGGGAGTAACCCTCATGATCAAACAAAAGAGTTCTTGCTTTTGTGATTCTACGAGAATGACTAATAATAATACCATTGATTTTGTTTAATACCCAATTTTGTGGTATAAACCATGAAGCTATATCAAGGTCATTCTCTATAAATAATTGAATAGCGTGATCTATCCCAAATAAAGTGTGAAGGAAAAAACTCCCAGTTTTGCAACATGTTTTTACTTCACTTATGGTTCTCATGGTAATCATATGACTCATTCCATGTTTCAAAGTGATGCTAGTGATTTCCTGTCTTGTAAGGTTTTGTTCTTCTATTTTTTTATTGACATTTTTTCTTTGCTTAGAGTTAACCAACACCCCCCCAACCCAACTTCGTCCTTAAATTATTATTGATTAGCTTGTTTTTGTGCAGGGTATAAATCATGAAAAAATATTCCTTTTATCTCAGCTTTTGTTATTAAAAACAAACTAAGCTTCTTGGTTTTAGCTTTTTTCATCATGCTTCTTTGATGCTTGCTGATTATGGTTGGGTTGTTGCATAACTGACAGGACAGCAGAGCTTATGTTTGAAAAGTACAATACTCCTGCATTATTTTTGGCGAAGAATGCTGTATGCCCTTTTCCATCTTGTGCCCATGTCTCCAATTTGTACCATATACATATATTAATATGATTGGAAGATGTCATTTAATTTGGTATGACTCAAGTTCCTCTTGCTGCCAGGTTTTAACATCTTTTGCATCAGGACGTGCTACCTCGCTAGTTGTTGATAGGTAGGATATGTTTATTTGCTGATGCATGAGTGTGTAATGTCGTAAACTGGAAGTGTCAGTGTGTCTGAATTTATTTTACACTTATCTTCAATCTTCTTACTATTTGTGCTATTTTAGTTGAAAGGAACCACCTTGTCTTTTATCTCCATGGTGTATTTCTTGCCATATACATTCTAAAAAGAATAGATGAGATGGAAGAATTGACTGTGGGCTTAATTACTGCTGATTGTAGCGTTATTTAAATAGTGAAAAGAACAAAATACAAAGAAAGGAACTTGCTTTTAACATTTTGATGTGAAGATGGACAATGACAGTGGTACATAACATGGTTTAGAACTGTTGAATTTCTCATCCATGAGCAATATCCAAAACTTAGAAAATTCAAGTTATGCAAATACAATGGTGGATAACAGAATTTGAAATTGGTGCTTTTCATGACAAGTTGATAGCAACGTGCTAAACCTAGAAGATTGAAACATTCTTTGGATTAACATGGCAATTTTTCTGCTTAAATCGGTGTTGGCTGTAATTAGTGAAGTTTGGTGATTTCTTCTAGAAAGATCTTTTTCGCAATAACAGATTTTGGTGTTCCCTTGCATTCTATATGACATCTTTTTGTAAAACATATTGATTGATTTATTGCATAGTATAACACTGATATAATGTTATTTGTGCTAGTGGTGGAGGATCAACTACAATTGCGCCAGTCCATGATGGTTATGTTATTCAAAAGGTACCGCTCTTTCCCTGATCAAGTGGCTTATTTTACTAGCAAATAATTGCATTGAGGCTCTGGTATTCGTCTTTAAATTTTTAACAATAAAGCAATTGTATTAGTTTATTTCTTGGTAATTCTCTTGTATCCTCTCCAACATTATGAATGTGTCCCTAAACTCTAAGATAAATCTACAGTTATGATCTATCCTCGGCATGTCAAGTGATAAAAGTGTAGATGTCTTTTATTGGAAATTGTCTTGTTGTGGTTGGCAAGGCAAAAAGATGGTTCTGTTGATGCTTATGTTTTTGTTGGAGTAAATAAAGAAATTCATTAGAAAAGAAGTATATTTGCAAAGCTTGCTCCTATAAGATAAAGGAAAAAAGGATTCCATGCAAGAGAGCACCAAGCCTGTTGAATAATTGTTAGAGGACACTCCAATTATTGGAACTTAATTAAAAATCAACCTGTTTCACAAATCACTTGCCAGCAGTGGACTTATTGCTGCTCTGTTTCTCTTTCCTAAATATTTAGAGCTTATGGAAACAATAAAGTTTGGCTGGCCTTTTGTAGGCCCCGTTTGGCATTGCAGTCCAACCGTGCATTTGGAAATTTTTGAATTTATGTTAGCTTCAAATTAATTTTTTTGGTGTTTTTGGATTGTTTTGATTTGTTGATGTAAAAAATAAACTATTAAAAAAAATGAAAAAAAACATTATTTTGATGCATTTCCAAAAAGACTCTTAATGTCAAAGGTCCAAGGTAGAGTTATTTGCCATGACAAACTGACAGCCCTCTCTTTATTGCTTTTGTGGTTATAGGCTGTGGCCTTTTCTCCTATTGGGGGAGAACTTCTTACTGATTGCTTGATGAAAAGCTTGGAGAGCAAAGGTGTCATGGTGAGTTAGTATAGGAATGAATTTTATTACTTTGAAAGTCGGGTTCTTTTGTCAGAACTAACTGAAGTATGCCTTTGTTTTTTTCCTGTTTTCTAAGTAATCTTTTTATTTGGCTTTGCAGATAAAACCAAGGTACTCTTTCAAAAGAAAGGAAATACAGCCGGGTGTGTTTCAGGTATTTTTAAAATGTCACTGGAAATTGTTTGTCATTATCTTTTGGGAATATGATATCTTTCAATGTTTCTGCTAGATTTCCCTCGTCATTTCTTTTTCTTTCTAAATTCAGATCTAATTTCCACTGTTGCTTTTTGTTCATCTGGCTTTTTTTCGTTCATCTAATATATGCATTTGACATTTCTCTTATATTTTTTCTCAACATGTTAGACAGTGGATCTTGATATTACAAATACAACTGAAAGCTACAGACTCTACTCTCAGGTCTGTGATTGTCTAGACAATATTCCTTGTGAAGATGAGTATTGTTTTGTATCTGATTGTTTGTTTTGGAAACAGAGAGTGATTGCAAGTGATATCAAGGAATGTGTGTGTCGTGCACCCGATACGCCCTATGATGGTGTGTATTTCTTCATATTGTATTTTCAATGCTTGATTGCTTGTAGATTTTGTCCATTAAGATCACATGCTCCACTCAACAGAATTTCTGGATTGTCTATATGCTTTGTATGTGGATGTGGTTTGTGGGACATCCAATTTGTTTTATTTCTTGTTCTTGTAGTTTGACATCGGAGCTGCATTCAACCTTCAATAAAGTTGTGGTTGATTTAATCCTAGGCATCAGCTTTAGTGCCACTATCTGTTTGTTCCCTACACAAAATGTGTTCATATTTCCTTTAAGGGGTTGGATCACTGGCGATGTAGAATTAACATTGCAAATGAAACTCGTATTGTATCTTAGAAACCTACTCAATTTTTTTTTTCTCAATGCTTCTGCTTCATCAGTTGGGTTAGTGTGTCTTATGATTTAGGCTATTATTTGTGAACAGGCTCTGTCAAATATTTTCCTGAAGTTTCCGAGAATTTTTCTGACTTCTCAATGCATCCCAAAGTTCCCAAAGCAACTTTCTTTTTCTGCAGTAATGACAGAGTAACATTTTCAAAATTGGTGAATAAAATTCCAGAAAATGTGAAAACTTGAGAAGCCAAGGATCATACTGTCTCAATCAATCTATGATGAATGAATGACCCACCTTTGCCATGATAAATCATGACACTTGAGCTTTTGTTCAGTAAAACTGAATCTCTTGCTTAGTTATGTTGGTTGGCATAACAAGTCATAATTTGTTTTCAGTTTCACAAGTGTTGATTTATGTGAACATTTCTTTTTCTCTCTATTTCCTTGTCCTTTTTCTTTGCAAATTCAGAAAGTTCATACTCAAACATTCCAATGACTCCGTATGAGCTTCCGGATGGCCAGTAAGTCCCAATCAATACAATATTATTAAGTTTGAATGCTGGTCGGTTTAATTTTTGCATTTTGAACATTGAACATTACAGTTTTCTATCTGATATTTCGTTCTTAAACACAAACAGGACAATTGAAATCGGAGCTGATAGATTCAAGATTCCAGATATTCTATTCAATCCATCATTGGTTCAGGTTCATGGCTCATGAACCCTCACAATGCTTATTCCTTGACTTTTCCATTGCATTTTCTGTCACTCTGCAATATTCATACTCATTTAGGGAGATGCCCTTTAGTTTATTCACTTCATGGAACAATTTGTAGATTGCTACAATTTTCTCGAATTACTTCTATTTTCTTCTAACTACATTGATGGAGGGAGATTTTAAAAAAAATCTATGCTAAGATTTTATTTTTGACTGCCTTGTGCACTTGTTAAAACTTCACGGTGGACATGAATTTTGTTATTTTTTTCTAAAAAGAGGAAAAAAGTGAAAAAATGTTTATAATGCAGGGCACTTATTTTATATGTTTGGTGTATCTTTACCATAACTCTTTTCTCATTTGATTTAGTTTCTACATTTCAGTTATTGAAGGGTCTTTCTATAATATCTTTGTCGGTATTCTTGAAATCTTGTTTGTTCCTGAACTTTGATGCTTCTTGTTAGAGTTATATTTTTGTTTAACAGAAACAGGCATCAATGATCATTTAATCTGTATGTTTGACCAGTAATTATCCTTTTCTTGGTACATGTGAATCTTATGTTCATATGAAATATTCATGAGCTGCTTGATTCATCTGTGGGGTGCAGATGGTTCTATGTATTGTATCCAAGTCCATCTTGTATTTCAAGTGTGGAATTTTTCATCATGTGTTTTCATATAACAAATTGTTTTGTGACTAATATCAGACAATTCCTGGTATGGATAATTTTGTGGAGATTGCTCCCAGTGTTCGCGGTTTGCCACAAATGGTAAATCTACTCTGTTTTACTTAAAAAAATATTTTCTGTTGAACTTAAAAATTAGTAGTTATCTTTCTCTGACTTCTGCTAAGTTATTTCCCAATGTATGCAGGTTATTGAAAGCATTAATAAGTGTGATGTTGATATTCGAAGAGAACTGTTCAGTAGTATACTGGTAAAGTGAACATGCTTATTGTCAACTCTGAATGTAATGTTGAAAGAAAATAACTAGCAAAATGTGTGGATGGCTGGATAACTGATGGAATGATTGGGGTGTAGGATTTGTGCTCTTAAACCTTGAAGGTTTCTTTGGTTTTCTCTTTGATTTGTTCAAGGATTTCACTTCTTTTTTTATCCTTTTATTTGATGGGGGTGGAGATTGAGTGTTCTTTAACATTAGTTTACTGTATTATGATCAACAAATAGAGTCAGCTATGGGTTACTTAAAATTTTGATTGTGCTTCATGCCATAGATTGCACATAACTGCATGAATCAATTTTAATGTCAGATTATCATATCATAGTGTCAGTTGTATGAATATCTACAATGTGACAAGGAAAAAAAGAAATACATGGATTGTAGTTTCACTATATTATGTTTAAAATTTCAATGTTCATTAGCTCCTCTTTCTGCTTTGATGTAGCTTGCTGGTGGAACAGCATCAATGCAACAGTTGAAGGAACGGCTTGAGAAAGATTTGCTTGAGGTACTTTTTGGTTGACAAGATACTTGTTGTCTACCCTTCTGCTTTGGATTTAGTTATAAAATAATGGAATGATCACTCATTCATGTGTAGGAGTCTCCTCAAGCTGCCAGAGTTAAAGTGCTGGCTAGTGGAAATGCAACTGAAAGGAGATTCAGGTTTGATTAAATCTCTCTAAGCTTTTGTGTGCGAGGGCTTGTAAATATTGTCAGAACTTGGCTTGTATTGACATCTGTTTTCCAGTGTAACAACTGCTACAGTTTGGCACCTAGTGGCTTGTGTGTATTTTAGGCAACAAAAATGTATGAACTATGCAATCTCATTTTTTGTATGACTGGTGGCTAACTTAAAAATGATCTTTGGGGATAGCTTTAGAGATAGATATGTTGAAGTATTGAGAATCCTGAAGAAAATCACTTTAGAAACAAAGATAAGCCTATCAACTTAATAATTGATTTTTTTGTGTATAGCCCGGATATCTCACAGAGCACAGAAAACAGTATCCATCCAGATGGAAAATTCACTGCAAACTTGAAACTTGGAGGAGTAATTCCTTCATTTTTTGATGTTTTCAACTTTTACCATGTCTAGTGCTTTGATGTGTTATTGTCTTTGTGAGAAACAAAGATGGTATTGTCTTGGCAGTTGAAGTCAGTTTATTCCCATGCATTTGAAGCATGTTTTGGTGATTTCAGTGTGTTATTAGATATAGTTTGAAGTCTTTACCACAATGCTTTCATGTACAACACATGCAGAAGAGCTGATTATTTGATTATTTTTTTTGAAGCTTTCCAAGTTCAATTATGTGTGATATTTCTCTAGCTGACAAGTTCTTATCATGGTTTGGAATTGATGGTTTTACAAATGATTATTTGACAGTGTCTGGATAGGAGGGAGTATATTGGCATCTCTTGGTTCATTCCAGCAGATGTGGTTCTCCAAGTCCGAGTAAGTTCCCATCTTTCAGAGCTCTCTGTTATACGGATGCCAGTTAATTTCTGAGGTTCAAGGAACATATTTTCAAGTTATGCTCTTTTTTTTTTAAGGATTTTCAGAATTTAAATTTGAGAGTAAGCTTCACGAATTCAAGGTTGAGCAAATATTTCATACTCAATTTAAGCGTGTGGAATTGACAGGTATGAAGAGCATGGGGCGTCTTATGTACAGAGAAAATGCCCTTGATACAATATTTGTGAAGGTAGCTGTGCAGAAGGTTGTATCAATTTTCGTGGTGGATAATTTTAGGGTTGGTGAAGCTGTCTTTCGTGTCATCTGTGTGCTAGCATTTTGGGGATCATATAGATTCCAAGCAAGTTCAGAGCATCCACTGCCACCACGAAAAATTAGCTTAGATTACATTATTATCATCATCATTTTCCTGACTTTGCTCAAGATTAGCTTTGTATCAGCATTTTCCATCTTGCATCCCTTTCACGCATGCCGTGACTAACTATTTGACCATCTAGCATAGGTCGATGCCCATTTGTATGGACCGCCAAGGGTTGTCTATATAACATGTTACTATTGACAAACATGTATTATGCTGTGAACGTGAACAATCTGTATTATTGGTACCCTGACAGGAAAGATACATTCGGAAAAAACAAAAAAAAGAAAAAAAGAAAGAGGAATTTAGTACTTGACAAGACTCACGGAAAACCCTAGAAAAATCAGGTGCGTTTTGAGACTGATGGATGAACGAGGTTGAGAAAAAACTTGGTAGCATGAAAATCTACAAAACGAGTTCATTGTTTGGCTTAGGGGATTTAGTAGATGTGTAGAGGGAATGAAGTCTCAGAGGTTATTTTGTGTATGTTTATCAAGATTAAAAATGATTGCTTAGAAAAAGATTTAGAGAGAATTACCAAGATGGAATTGACTTGACTAGGGGTTTAGGTTCAAGATAGTTTATATAGCTTTAAATTCATGTGAGTCAATGCAATGAGTAGAGTGATCAACTTCGAATTATTTGGAGATGGAATTAAAGTGACAATACGTCTTTATAAAAGCTGCGGCTTGATTTTTGTGTTTTGTGAGCAATGTTTTGTTGAAGATTGTAGGATTAATTTGTAGGGACTTGTGTTAACCAGGTGTGCTTTCATTGAATGCATGCATGTTCTGTCTTCATGGTTGAAGATGATGAGTAGATTATTGGATTTGACTTAGAAGTGATGCTCTAAGGGCTGAACAGTTGGTCCCAGGATGTGTTCGACTAGTCTCAATCTTAAGCTTGCAGGCAATCATAGTTGATCTTCCACTCGAAGATGTCTTATCAGGCTGTATGGATATCTGATGTCTAGTTTGGGGATGGCTATGTGGGCTTTTTGGGCCAACAAGAATTTTATAGAGTTGAGCAATGTTGTGTTTTAAAAAGCCGACCTCTCAATTTTAGTCACCTCTTAGAGACTCGGGGTATGTTTTTGTGTTCTAGTGTGAAGCACAAGTTTTGTGGAAATGTGTAAAATCTTGTTGTAAGATTTAGGAACCCTTGAGGCCTTATGATATATTTTTGCATTCTTTAAGCAACCTTAAGTATAATTTTAAAATCTAATTTAATAGGTGGTTGAGCAGGTTTGATGATCTAGTCATGGGTTAGATGGGTTGATTCAGATCAATCCAAAAAGAAAAAAATAAAGAATAAAGAGAAGAGAGATGGTATTTTTTCATTGAGCTATATAAATTTTCAAGGCCTTTCCTATGAGACTAGATGATATCTTTTCATATACAGGACTATGCCTAATTATGCCATATCTTCAGCCCACCACCCTTTGCTTGGTGGTTTATGTCTCTGGCTCTTCATTCCATTACAAGACTCGTTATCTCTTTTCTTTTTAGAGTAAATGTGCCACAAACTTACTTTTGATGGATGAGTTAAGACTTTAGAGTCAATTGTTTCAATGCATCTACTTGTTATTCCAAGGTCTTCTAACTACAAAGAAAATTCTTTTCTTTTTTTGATACTCTGTAGAGTGACAATAGAATCTTTCCACCCATGAAGTATGCAGGAATTGAAGAAATCTTCAAGCTTGTATCTTAGGTTTTCTTTCTCTACATCTTTTGTTATCTGTAGGTATTTCAATGTCGTTTTCATTGTTTTGGCCTTTTAACGACGTCGTTTCATATTTATGTATATATAAAAAAGGTTAGGTCTCAGCTGGGTTTACCCGGGTCGCTTAGCCTGGGTTTCAAGTCGATCTGTTAGGTTGATTGTGTTTTGCAGGGCCAACTTTCCAGTGGGGTTTTACATAGACCCTGACTGGTCCTAGACTTGAGTCAGTTGGGTCCTGAGTTGACTTGCTGAGTTGGTCTGAGTTTCAAAACTATGCCCTTAAGGCTTCATTTTACAATTTTTGTGCTTGAAAAAAGTTTATCAATCAACTTTAGATGTCTTTTGGAGCCTTATAGTATGTTTCCGCGGACCAATACAAACTATGAATTTTATAAAATTGTATTTTTTTGCTTTCTTGTGCTTTAGAAAGTGTTTTGGCAAACTTTGAACACTTTCTAAGGGTGTTGCGTGAAAACTATAAGTTTTGGCAATTTTATGCTTTAAAAAATTAATCTGCTAATTTTAGTCGTTTCTTCAGGACTTATTTATGTTTTTACATAATGTGAAAATTATAAGTTTTGTGGAATTTATTTTCTTGCACTTGTCATTTGCAAAGCTTGTTGGCCAAATTTAGGTACCTTTTAAGGACTCACGGTATATTTTTGCATCATGATGTAAAAACTATAAGTTCTGTGAAACTGATTTTTTTTTTTGCTATAAAATGTCTATTAACCATTTTTTTCGTACTTTTTAGGGCTTTTTAATATGATTCTGCATGTCAATGAGTATGGAACTCACAAGTTTTATGGAAAATATTTTTTTATATCTTTATGCTTTATAAAACATACTGACTAACTTTAGAAGCGTTTTAGAGCTTTATAATATGCTTTTACATGTTATTAAAACTAGTTTTGTTGAATCATATTTTTTTTATTTTAATTTTGTGCTTTAAAATCCTATAGGCCACCATTATACACCTTTAAAGGCCTTGCCATATGTTTTTGCATGCTAATGTGAAAATTGTAAGTTTAGCTGATTTTTCTATAATTTTATGCTTTTAAAAACCTACTAGCTAGCTTTAAGAACCTTTTGGAGCCTCATGACATGTTTTTTACATGTTAGTGTCGAAACTTTAAGTCTATAACATTGAGCTTTTCATATTTATTTTTTTACTTTAAAAAGCCTACTAGTTGTTTTTAAACTCGTTTTAAAACCTTATGATATATATTTGCAATATGGTATAAAAACCATAAGTTTTGTGGTATAGGATTTTTGTTGTTTTTTGAAATCGCAACCTGTGAGCTTTAGGCACCTTTTAGGGCATTACAATATGATTTTGCATGTTGGTGAGAAAAATCTTAAATTTTATAGAATTAGGTTTTATATTTTTTTTATGCTTTCAAAAGTATATTAAACATTTTTAGGCCTAAAATTATGTTCTTATATGCTGATGAAAAACTAGAAGCTTTATGAAATTGGTATTTCACATATTGTTTTACTTTAAAAATCCTACCAACTAGCTTTAAGCATCCTTCAGTGAGATTTTTTTGTAAACTAGTGCAAAATCATAAGTTTTATGGATTTTTTTTTGTAGTTTTGTTTTTTAAGAAACCTACTTGCCATCTTTAAGTATCTTTTTGGACCTAATGGAATGATTTTGCATGTGGGTTTGAAAATAAATTTTTTTTTATGAAATTGAATTTTTTACTTTTTTGTTCTTTAACAAGCTTAGTGACCAATGTTGGGCACCTTTAAAGGCCTTATAATTTATTGATTTTTGCAGTTAGTTTTATGGAACTGGATTTTTCAAATTTCAATGCTTTTAAAAGGTAATTGATCATCTTCAAACAACTTCCACAACTCACTGTATGTTTTTACATATAGATGCAAAAATGGTGTTTAATGGAGTTGGCCTTTTCAAATATCAAGCAACTTTAAATACCTTTATATGACTTCTGAATATTATTTTACATGTCAATACAAAAAAATAATTATTTTTGTTGAATTGATTTTTTAAGACCCATGTTATTTAAAAACCCTACTGTAGAGGTTTAGGCACTTTATAAGGCCTTACAACATGTTTTTATGTCCTAAGAGAAAGTTATAAGTTCTACAAAATTAGATTTTTTTATTTTTTTTTATTTGAAGCTTTAAAAAGATAATTGGCTAGCTTTACGCATTTTTACAGCCTTATTGCATGTTTTTACATATA
Source organism: Populus ilicifolia (assembly GCA_015708895.1). Taxonomy (NCBI): domain Eukaryota; kingdom Viridiplantae; phylum Streptophyta; class Magnoliopsida; order Malpighiales; family Salicaceae; genus Populus; species Populus ilicifolia. The sequence continues at coordinate 422,078 of SRLM01000355.1, forward strand.
AGTGTGAAAACCATAAGTTTTATTGAATTGTTTTCGAGTCTTTTGAATACCAAATACTATAAATAGATGTGACACTTAAGTATTTCAAGATTTTCTTGATTGCATTAACATGTGTTTCTTTTGGATTAGATTGAAATCTAGCTCTTTTGGATTAGACTAAAATCAACACATACACTAATACTAAAGGGAATATTAGGTCTGGTTGTAGTTATGTAGAGCAAACTTCCTATCATGCTTCTATAAAGTGTGGAATCACTATTAGGTTTGAAATGATCTTGATAGAAGTGTATATGGGGCTTCGAGCATGACTCTTACCTTCATACCAAACTTCTTAACTATATCTCATGTATATTTTTATTGAAAAACAAAAATTTCATTATCATATTGCTTAACCTGTATGCCAAGAAAAAAGTTTAACTCACCAATCATATTCATCTCAAATTCAGATTTCATCTTGTTAGCAAACTCATGAGAGAATGAATCTTGAGTATCTTTAAATACAATGTTATCAACATAAATCTGAATAATGAGTGTTTCCTTGTTTTTCTTATAAAAAATGTCATGATAGCATGATCTCTTTGAAAACAATTATATAACATGTATTTTGGTAATCATTTATCTAGGTAACACGACCAAACAATTGATATCTTCTCTCAAGTATAGGAGTGTTGAAGTAATAAATAACCTGACAAGATCGGGGTTGAACCATATAGAGGTTAATTATATAAATTATAGATAACAATACAACAACAACAACAACAATAATAGTAATAGGAATAGTAATAGTAGTAGAGTAGTAGTAGTAGTACTAATAATAATAATAATAATAATAATAATAAAGAAGTTGATGAGAACTTTGAGATGAAAGATTAATGTAAGGATTAAATAATGATAACAACAAATATCAAGGTTAGAGGATCCACTAATGGTATGTCAAACAAGTATAATATAAACTCTTATTATTCAATTGGAATCCACTCACAAAGGAGATTCCAATTAGATTATAAATTGTTAACATGATTATATTAGTTATCTTATTCGATTAATGTTAATACTTATAAATATTGTCAAGCATTCATGATTATAACTTATGTTAACAACAAATCAAGTTTCTTTCATAGTACAAGGTCAGTTATACCATACAGTACGAGTTATAAAAGCACAAAGTATTTGTTGTACCAAGTGTTATATAATACAAATCTAAATTAATCATTTAACAAGCAAAGTATTAAAGAGTGAACAAGATAACAAATACAAAACATGTTAGTATTAAACATTAAAGTTATACCATACAGTACGAGTTATAAAAGCACAAAGTATTTGTTGTACCAAGTGTTATATAATACAAATCTAAATTAATCATTTAACAAGCAAAGTATTAAAGAGTGAACAAGATAACAAATACAAAACATGTTAGTATTAAACATTAAAGTCTATGTTAAATTTACACTATACTTATTCTTACACTATTAGTGTAACCTTTTCACCTTGACATAATAAACTTAACTAATCGTAATGAAAGAAAAAAAATAAACAAAATAAAAACATAAATAAGATAAAAATTAACTAAGTAAAGGAATGAAATGAAAGGCATAAACTTGATATTAATGAAAGCAAAACATAAGCAATATAAAGAGAGAAAGTAAGAGCATGATCTTAATCTGAAAATCAAGATGCCTAAATGCATGGAAAATGCTTACTTTTATAGGCCAAAATTGGAAACTATTGATTTGATGACTAATTGATAAGTGGGTGGCCAATTTCTAACTTTGTAAAAATCCTTATCTTCTCTTGTCTGCCCAAAATATCATTGATAACGTCAGAATTGGAACCACTTAAAAACATGAAAGTTGTAGGAATTTGTCTTAGCTTTCCAAAAAAGAAATAGAGGTCATTTGGACTTCTAGAACTACAGATATTGGCCAAACACTAAGTAATGTTCGGGCTGCAGGACAAATTCAGTCTTCTTTGTTGTTGCTATGAGTTGGACTTGAAAATGACTTTTTTAAACCTTAGGCTCTTATGAAAGTTGTAGGCCTATGTCTTACCTTTCCATCCATATAAACTAGACTTAAATCTGAGATCTACAGCTCCAGATATGACCCAATTACCGAATAGTGTTCTGGTATGGACTATACCAGCATCTCTTTTCTAAGTTTGACTATCTCTTTGTCCTTTCAATTTTAGAACTTAAACTCATCAATCAATCCTTTTATTTATGTGATAGGCCTACACTTAAAATGAATATTTACCATAAATTAAAGGTATCTTATATTGTTAGATATGTTATTGTAAAACATGCTTTAGTTAATGAGTTATTGATACTTTGAGTGCAAAATAATGATATAGAATTTGATAAAAATGCACTTTTAAGTACTAATCAAACCCCTTGACACGACGAAAAGATTAATATCTTCTCCCAAGTGCAGGAGT